>CM053505.1:59521487-60121487 GCA_028627145.1 Eidolon dupreanum | reverse complement strand
GGAAAGTAACAAATGCATATAAGAGCTAGAAACTAAAATTGTCCCATTGACAGAGGATAACAATTAGTGAACACATTAATTAGAGTCAGACTCAATTAGAAAAAGAATTTTCACTTGCTGCAGTGAGATTGGGAAGAGCATCTAAAGAAGAGCTAGGCAGGATGTCAACATTTACTGAGCTGCCAACTACATGCCATGTGCATCTACATACATTGTGTCATGTATCCCAACAATGGTGTAAAGAATCTATTATTATCCTTATTTTACAGCGGAAAGGTTTGGAACCCAGATGAGTCACCTATCTTGACTAATGGGGCACAATATTAAGTACTAAGGGTCATAAATGAAATGCAGGCTTGTTTAGTATTAAAATCTCAAGCTCTTTCTGAAATTGTAGATGATGATGATTGATGATGATGATGACAATGATGATGATATAAAAATCACTGGCCTAAATACAGGTCTCTTCCATTAATTATATAGGGCCTATAAGTTTGGAGTGTGTGGAAGGGTCTCACCTGCATAAGGAAAAATCCCAGATTGAGTGAAAGCTCCTAGTAATCTTTACCTCAACACTACAAGTCAATATACCACGAACCCTCAAAAGTTCAAAAAGCATTGCCAGATAACTGCTATTTTCTCAACTATCTGCTCTCAGGAGAAAGTAATTTTTCTTTCTCAGCAGGTAGGATGGGGACACTTTGCATGTAACTGTTGCTCGATCACTGCTATTATTTGTTGTTGTGTACACTACCAGGTCCAAACACTCTCAGAGAAATGTTTTAGGCTTTTACCATTTATTTTTCCCCAAAGCAGGCCCATTTTTACAGAGGTTTGTCCAATCTACTTGCCAAAGGTCTCTCTCTGAAATGCAGAAATGAAGCACAAGACTGGTTGTAAATCTAGGTGAAGCACATCATACCTAACTTTTATAATTTCAGATCTACCAAGCAAGTTATGATGCCCAGGCTTCCTTTCCACGCAAATCACTCCAAACTGCACACTGGTGTCTAAAATTCTTAATGGACCATAACTTGTAGAGGACTTTGATCACTCTTTATCCTTATTTAAAATCCCTCTCTTCCTAAGCTCACCCCATATGGTTCCACCACACTCTCTCCCTCCTTGTCACAATCATCTATTGATTTCTGGTCACTTCCAAGATTCATTGAGCACCATTATACCTAATTCATGGACCTCCTTTCTACACAATCCTGGCATAATCTTGCATGGCTTCAAAACCTATGTGGATTAAATTTCTAATATCTTAGTTCCAGGGGTCCTCAATCTTGGCTTTGTGCATCTGAATCTCTTGTAGAGCTTATTTAAAAACGTAACTTTTCTGGGGCCTTCTCAGACATCCTGAATTAAAATTATTCACAGTAAGACTCCATGATTAATTTATAAAAGCTCTCCAGTTAATTATAATGTGCGACCAAGTTTGAGAACTGTCTTAGCATCACAGTTTGAGCTACTCAACTCAGTAGCCTTCCGTTCTACTCTACCTAGTAACCCCCGCCCAATAGGCCTCAGAATTGTTCAATCTCTTAAATCTTAAATGTAAATCTCATATTATCTGATCACAATTATCTGACACTCAAGTTCTCTCACTCCCTTCACTCATTTATCACCTGATCTCCAGACTCACTGATTCATCACTTTAATCATGCTTTGGCCAATTTCCTCGACCTTTTGGGTTCATTTGTCTAGGGATGTAAAGAAGAATGAGACATGGCCCATCACCTCCATAAGTGCAGAGTGTCAAGGAGGAGCCAGAAATGTAAACAACTAATCACAGTCTTGCATGGAAAATAGCATCCTCTCGTAGAAGCCTTCCCTATAAGATAACATTCTCTATCACTCTCCAGCTCTTCATTCTGCTATATTTTCACTCATATCACTTTTTGTCACATGACATTTTATTCTATATCCACTTAAATATTGTTTTCTTGACTGTCTACAAACTATAAGGTGAAATCTAAGGGAGCAGGACTTTGTTTTGTTCACTGCTCTGCTCCCAATTCCTGAAACAGTGCCTAACACACAGTAGGTATTCAATAAACTGTTGTTAAATGAATGGATAAAATGTATAACTGTTATGATAGAGATATGCAAAGGGAATACAAAGAGAGAAAGAAGACCTATCTAATCCAAAGATGTAGAGTGTGTTTGTGAGAGGGGCAAGGAGACAAAGTAGGGAGGGAGAGAAAGGAGGGAGAGAAGGAGGAGGAAAGGAGGAAGGAATATGGATAAAGGGAGGGAAGGAGGATGGGGGAGGGATAGGGAGAGGAAGAGAGAATGAGAATATTCTTACTTACTCTGTGAAACAACGTTAAGTTAAGTAACCTTTCATGGACTGACTTACGTACCCTAACTCTGAGTTTCCATAGTGCTACCTGTATGCCTCTAATCTTATATCTATTTTTATAACATTTCATGTATCTGCTTGTCTCTCTCCCCCTAGCATACTTGATACACAAAAGAGCAGACACTATGTTTTTATCTATATCCCAAATGACTAGCACAATGACAGTCACAAAATAATGCTCAAAAATGTTTGTTGCCTACAAATAATGATTAGAAGATTGGTTATTTTAAAAATAGTGGTAGTCCAGGAAGAGTGAAAATTTTAAGCTATTATTAGCCCATGATTCTACACTGCCTAACCATGTGAACTTGGGCAAGTCGCTTAGTCTCTCAGAGCCTCAGTTTTCACCTACTTCACAGTGGTTCTACAGGTATTAAGTAAAATAATGTAACATATGTATAATATCTAGCTTTGCATCTGGCATATGATAGGTTTTAATTATATGATAGCATCTATATTATGAGGCATTTTCGTGAATGGGAGTGAAACACTTTGCAACAGATATTGATAGGAGAAGGAGCAAAGGATATGAGATCACTGGGGAGCTTAGTGAGGCAGCTCTGAGTGTGGACAAAGTCCTGCAAGACCGGTAGATTTGGCTCCACTCCAACCTTTGTGCCAAGTTACTGGTACCTGAGCAGAGAGGCTCCATAGATTAGAAAGTCAGGGCATGTGGTGATTGTCAAAAAGGCAAAGAAAAAAGAAAAACAGCTCCAAGTTCTCACTGACCTTGAACCAGGCCATCTTATTGCAGATAAAAGAACTAAGAGAAAAGTATTTCATTAAGACCTTGACATGTCAAGTGTAGTATTAATGGGCTATTTTCAAAGAACAGATGTCAAAGTAAATGCCTCTGTTACTGGTGAGTTTGAGGTGGACAAATTGTAGTGCTTTCTGATGAGGAGCTGAGCTAGTCAGGGCCTCACATAAAATGCTTGAGAATCCCAAGTGACAAATCATACTAAGCAACATGGAGGCATGCATGACATTTCTTTCTGCAATAACATCAAGCTGACTTCTGAGTAGTTTGTTTTGCTAGAGTTGATGCTTAAGTTCAGCTTTCCTTTTGAAAGAGATAAGAAGTAAGTGCTACAGTAGCTGCAACAATGTAGAATTGCTGAGCTATAGAAATGGGTATCTTGTAAAGGCAATGAAATTCAAAACGCTAACAGTGGAGATTGGCTAGGGGAAGAAAAAGAGTAAGGACTATGAAACTAAAGGCAGATGCAAGGTCAGACACTGAGGGCAGAAGGAAGAAGAATCTGAATAAAGAAGGAGAAAGGTAGTGCTCCCATTCAATGCCCAACTATTTTACAGTAATTGAAATAACTCAGCCATTTTTCCACCCTAGAAAATAAAAAAACATCAACATATGCTAAATTAGTGCAGGGATGTTCTATCTGGCTGTTATAATTATAATGGAACTGGTTTGCCTTAGGATTTGTTTTTACATTACCCAGTAGCTATTATCTGATTTTTTTAAAGTCTAAAATACCACTTCAAGAAAAAGAGATAAATCTTGAAGTTCAGAGAAACTCTCAACTTACAGCACACTGCTAGACATAAAATAGATACTCGATAAATAAGTTGCTTTGTCAACATTAATGCTGATTTTCTATTTTTGGTCTTTTCCCTCTTTCTTACAATTTCTCCTTCTGCCTCTATTCTGGTTACTGCTTAGCTTTTGTGGGGGTCTTCAGGGATAAGAGATTTCTGATCACGATTCTAAATTTTTAGAGATGTTCACTTGATAAAGATACCAAAGAAGAAACAAAGAGAAGTAGGAGATAACTCCAGAGTAACAATGGGAAGACTTAATGCCCTGGCACGAGTACTAAAAGGGAAATACAGTATTAAGAGGACAGAGCTGGAGGGGGGTTTAGAGAGGGAAGAAGGGTGGGAGGGAGTGGAGGAGAGAGGGGGAGAGAGAGAGAGAGAGAGAGAGAGAGAGAGAGAGAGAAGAGGTGAAGTGAAGGAAGAGAGAAAGAAACAATCAGAAAATACATGAAGAGTGATGTGTGGATGAATCATAGTTAGCTAAAGTCTACTTTCTCCTCAGAGGCTTCTGCTATCATTAACCATGTATTAAACATGTTTTACTATATATATATATATATATATATATATATATATATATATATATATATATTCATTTCTTCATCACCACAGTTCTTCAAGGTATGTACTATTATTATCCCCTTTGTACAAATAGGAAGACTAGCAACAGTCTCTGTCCTCATATTTTGTTATGTCACATTCATACTGTTTTAGGAAAGAAAAAATGGTGAAAACAATGAACTGGTTTTAATATCAGATATTACCTACTTCAGAATGCAAGCTATAGAAGAAAACACTGGCCTCTTCTCTCTTAATTTCAAATATGTCTCTCTAGAGATAAAATTATTCAATAAATTCTGGACAACCTCAATATAATACAGCCCTCTCCTGCATGAATCTAAGAGCACCACAACTGAAAATACATCCTTTGAAATATAATCAATATAAGATTATGCAGTAGAATTATCCCAGGAAGTATATTTGTATCTTGTCACCCAAATTCAGCAGGGAATTTCATTATAAATTAAATCTACCTTCCAATAACTAAAATAGGAATTACATTAGGCACAGTTCTTAGGAACTATTGGCACCTGGGTTATGGGAACAAATTAGTAAATAGAATATGATTTTAACTTGGATATTATGGTAATGTTAAAGTATCAACCGGAGTCTAGTATTTACAGGGTTAACCTTTAAAAGTCTTTTCAAAACTGGCCAGAACTAATTGGAATATTTCTGAATACAATTGTCTACCCTTGACAAGAAAGGTTCCCATTAAATGCAAGGGGATAAAATTTACTGGTTGTAGCATGTTTTTTTTTTTTTTCTGAGATAATTAAGAACCGTCCCATAGAAGTATAATAGAATGTATAAATCTAGTATAACTTGGGAGCAGTGTATCTGACATCGAAGATACAGAGCTGTCATAATGGAGATAACCTATACATTGAGCAGTAGAAATTCCAATAGAGTTAATGCATCTTCTGACAATAAAAACAGATCTAAGCAAAAATAAAATACCAAAAGCCTCATAAAAACAGCAATCAGCAGCCGCTTTTTCAGCATAAGTTAAAATTCAATAGGGATCATTGCCAATTAAACAGGCAGCCTTGACATTTAAGTTGTATCGTGATAAATAAAAATGAATTCTAATATTGATCTTATGATAGGGAAGCACGTAAGCAGAAGACCTTCTGGCCCCCTCGGGCTATGGGAAGAGTCAGTTGACTTTGGTTTCTAGAGATAAACCTGAACAATTATGTTAGCCTCTCCATTGAATGCTTCGTCATTTACAGCAATCGGTTTCCAGGAAAAAAAAAAAACAAACACTTCTCACTGCCTTCGAGGAAGGTATAGAAGACACCCTCTGAAGTTCTATATGAAAGGGATACCTGTCAAGTCTACCAGTTCTACATTTCTCCTCATATCATATGATATAACTCATCTACCTTCTCACCCACTTACATTAACACTCAAATGAGAACTCACACCAAGAAACATTTTATGCTACTTCTATGGTAATTTTCTCTGTTCCCCTACACAATCCAGTTTCTTGGATGGTTTTTAAACATTCTCTTAAAGAAGTGTTTACACTTGCACCAAACTGTGGTGGAAATTTTCATTCCCAAATCCCAGAATGAAATTTTCCTGAAGGAAGCCCAGAAGGGCTAAGACTACTACTCCTAGCAACCTCTTTACCATCATCTGTGAATCCTCAGCCTCAGTGGCTGCTATGGGAAGGCATATTTGTACCATTCATACTTGGGACTCAAATAGAGCTGCTATAAACCATGGAAGCTGTCCCTGAACCTTTACCTTAGCAACTGCCAGCCTATATACTTGTACATACTGAGACATGGAAATGAGCAAAAATGAGAATGATCATATAGAAAGCATTACAAATATTCCAGAGGCCAAGTTCTCCTCCTCAACTAAGCAAGGTGCTTAGAAAAAAAAAAAAAGTAGGGCTAATATGTATTTACAAGAATAAAAGTCTAAAGAAAGATTAACCTAATGGTTATCAATATTATAACAGTAAAACAACTGGGAAATGACCAAAGACAGAGAAAAAGTTTGACTACTACATGAATACTAAAATAATTAATGGCCCCTAAACTGATCTTCTTAAGAAGGGCTATAAAATCAGTGCACATTAACATGAATATGTAAGCTAACACAGTTGCTGTATAAAGCTTTCCATTCTTGAACCTTTATACCTACAATATCCAAAGTATCTGACTTCAGACTACTCTCTCCTCCACAGATGATAATCTCCTATTGATGCCATCTACATGTCTTGGTATATACTAGAAGGGGATGATGATGAATAACATCAGATATCACCGTGGTGTGACAGACTGCTGATTGTTTCTTAATTTTTTTCTTTCGTTCCTTTATTTTAGGAATAGAACCCCTTCCTAGCTCTCACCAGACATGTGCTTGCCCAGTTGAGCATTACATCTCTCAGCTTACCTTACAACTAGGTATGGCTACATGCATCTTCTGCTTTACATTCTTAGAAATAACAAAACTTGAACTCTACACTCCCTCTTTTCTCGTCCCCATGGGATGGAATGCAGATACAACAGTGATCCAGTTCTGACTATGCAGACAAGGGGCATTCTTATGTCACCATGGCATTATAGGATAGAAGGAATCTGGGTCCCCAATGAAGCAGAGCTGCCCCATTCAAACAAATCAAGGAGAAAGAAACTTCTATGTTATTTAAACCACCGTATTTTGGGGGCTCTTTTTTACAGTACCTTAGTCTTTATTTTAAATAATGTTGGTAAATTGTTTAAAAACATCTGCTTAAACATACTGGTTTTGAATTTCAGCTTCCATAGTACTAGCTGCATGCCTTTGGGGGAGTCTCTTAAACACTCTGAGCATCAATTCTCTCATCTGTAAAATGTCCCTAATGTACTTGGAGTGTTGTAAAGACAGTCCATGCAGCGCACTTAACACAATGTCTAGCTCACTTTAATTGTTTAATAAATATTACCTATAGCTATATAAAGAGAAGCTCAATGAAAATTTAAAAAGTGAAAGAAATGCTGACAATTAAATTGATAAATGAGAGTTTCTCTGGCTAACAAAAATATCTAAGTAAAAAGAAAAAAGCTTTGCTTATGATTTATTATCATTTTTGTGTTATTACTGGAAAACTTCTGGAGAGAAGTACATTTCATTGTGACACATTACAAATAATGTAGAAGCTCTATTCTACAGAAATCTACTGGGGAAAGAATCTCAAAATGTATGAGTGATTCTGTTCATATAAAATCCCATAGAATATTCAGATGAATCTAAGTCATTTAAGAACTGACCTGATTAAATGACAAATCCTTAACACAGGTAAATAAATAGCTCCCAATACACTTGAGATATAAAAAGGTACCACGGGAACAACCCAAGAGAAATCTGCTTCTCTAAAGGTCAAGCCCTTGTCAGAAAGCAAAATTCATGGCGGGTGAAAAAAAAAGGAATATGGTCAGCTAGGACTAGGATGGCTTTGTTATTTTTTTTCTTTGCCAATTTCCAATGCCAGAGGGTTTTCCTTAGAAACAGAGAGGGGAAAGAATATAAAATCTTGGAAATAAAATGGTATTAAGAGAAACACTGCAATCAAGATATAAAAATATGGCCCAGTGAGACTTCTTGGAACATAGCAGCCCACAAAGCCTAAACAGTATTATAATAATATCATACCTGAAACAGACATTCTCTTTCTAGTCATTCTGGAAAGTGACTTACTCAGTCTCTTTATATGGGGCCTTGTTTCTGTCATAAAGAGATAACAGAGTGACAAACTCTAGTTTGAACTGTGCCCTGTGATTACATAGGCATCAGCATTATACCCGAATTTCTCAAAGTGGCAATGACTTATCAGAGGCTGTCGTGGGCAACTGTCCAAACAGTTGGATAAAGAGAAAATAGTTTAGGTATTCCCAGAAATAGCATAAGGTAGGTAATTCTAGGATGTTCTAGAAAAACATGAACAAATATTGGTTTCCTTGATGTTTTTCGATGGTTTTTTTTATATCCCACATATAACATCCTACATCACTTTGTTTCCTGGCCTGTGGGCTACTCTTTACATCTACTTACCCTGTATTCATTAGAGGGAGAAGAACACCTATCTTCTTGCAACTAAAAAAAAATCATTTTTATTTAGTCTTTGTTCATATTGAATAAGATACAGGAGTCATTAAGATATCACATGCCCAATATTTTCTTCTAAGTGTCCCTTTTTAATGACACCTAACACTTCTTCTCTGTCAACTTTACTTTTTTTTCTGGTATCACACTCCTCCATCTGCACCTTTTCTCACCCATGTAGCAGAACACATTTTTTTTGTCTTCACATTATCATCCATATTTTATATACTCTACCCACTATTAAATGAAACAAAACAGACAAACAAAAAGACAATTATAGTAGCAAGAGTAATGGAGTCATAAAAACATGGTTTGATTCCTAAGTTTTCTTGTATAATCTTAGGCAACTCTGCAACTTCCCTGTGACTTCCCTATGCTTAGTTCTTTCCTTGTAAAATGAGGGTGAAAATAATAGCACCTATGTCACTGGATTATTGGGAGGATTAAATGAGATATTACATGTACAATATCAGGCACTGTGTGTGACTTTATTATTTTAGATATTATGCTCTTCCTAAACAATCTGAGAAAGCAGAGTGCTCTGAATACTACACGAACCCCCAATCTCATCACTGGCAGAACTCTACTGCTTTCGATCTTATGCACCTCTTTCCTATCCATACCTTTCTTCCTGTGTCTTAGCCCTGCTAGTTCCAGTTATATCTAATAGTGTCCTTCAGTGGTGAAGAGGCTGAGTGCACTCTGAAGGTAACACTCAGTATGAAGATGTTGATCTCAGTGAATCTGAACACATGTACAGAGACCAACAAATGGTTCCTGGGAAGGAAGCTGAAAGCTCCTCCATAATTCTCTTCCTGATCTTCAAATTCTATCAAAAAACACATTTCTGTCTACTACTTTGAAAGGAGGCCTCATGGCAAGTTGGAATCATGAGCTATAGGTCTAAGCCCAGTTCCGCCTACCAGGGCTTTAGAAAGATCAGTTGATTGGTTTTGTCTTTTAAAAAGGGAAGAGAAAAAAGTATGAAAACTATAAGAGTAAGCAGTTTGAGGAAAGGTATAAAAAGAAGAATGGAGGTAGAGTAAGTTGTAATGGTGAAGTGTTATTATCTCTAGGGACACTCGCTGACATTCATCTGTTCCCTGGGTTACCTGCCCCTGTTTCATAGGGACAAATTTCTTTCTCCTGAGAAGACATTTGGGCAATTTGAAACTAGGTCTGAAGACATCCAATCCTTTTATTCACGAAGAGAGGAATAATTTTTAGAAAAGCTAACAATAGGATCCCTGTTCAGTAAAGAAATCAATTTTAATTTACTAGTAAAACTGTTTAATTTTACAAAGGACAAAATTTAAAAATTGAAAAAATATCTTGGAAATACTTTTTTTAATAATTAATGGTTTAATTTTTTTAATTACAGTTGGCATTCAATATTATTTTATATTAGTTTCAGGTGTATAGCATAGTGGTTAGACATTTATATAATTTACAAAGTGGTCCCCCAATCAGCCTGGTACCCACCTGGCACTATTCATAATTATTATAATATTATTAACTATATTCTCTATGCTATAGTTTACAGCCACATGATTATTTTATAACTGCCAATTGGGGGGAGGGGCTGGGTGAAAAGGTGAAAGGCTTGGGAATACTTTTCATGGCTCAGAGGTCTGCTGGACAGAAGCCACTATGATTTTGTTCATTTACTAATTTTTTCATTTTTCTCTCCTTTTATTGCATAGCAATTCTTTTCTGAATCAAAGATGTCTGAGTAATTCTGAGTTGAGTGTAGGAATCACTAGCAATAAAGAGATAGGCTTAAAATCTTGTCAAAAAATTTAAAACATTTGATTAGTTGGGCACTTATGTCAAAATAATTTGCAGGTCTACTTAAAATTAGCATTCTCAACAACCCACAGAAAGGGAGAAAATATTTGCAAATCATATATCTGATAAGGGGTTAATATCAAGATTAAATAAAGTACTACAAGTTAACAGCAGTAACAACAAACAACTTGACTGTAAAATGGGCAAAGGACTTGAATAGACATTTCTCCAAAGATGATGTGCATTTGGGAACAAGCACATGAAAAGATGCTTAACATCTTTTTTAATTAGGGAACTCCAAACAAATATTACCTCATATCTATTAGGATGGCTGCTATATAAAAAAAAATCAGAAAATAACCATTGTTGGAAAGGATATAAAGAAAGAGAATCCTTGCGCACTGCTGGTAGGAATATAAAATAGTGCAACTGCTATGGAAAACAGTATGAAGACTCCTCAAAAAATTAAAACTAGAACTACCATATGATCAGGCAATTCCACTTCTGGATATGTATTCAAAAGAATTGAAAGCAAGGACTTGAAGAGATATTTGTATACTATATTCATAGCAACATTATTCACCTTAGCCAAAGGGTAGAAATGGCTCAAGTATCCATTGACAAATAAAGGGCTAAACAAAAATATGGTATATACATACAATGCAATATTATTCCACTTTAAAAAGAAATTCTGACACATTCTAAAACATGAATGAACCTTGAGGACATTATGTTAAGTGCAATAAGCCAGTCACAAAAGGATACATACATACTGTATGATTCTACTTATATGAGGTTCCTAGAGTAGTCAAATTCATAGAGACAGAAAGCAGAATGGTAGTTACCAGAGTCTAGGGAAGGAGGAGTTGGGGTGTTATTGTTTAATAAGTATGGTGTTTCAGTTTTACAAGATGAAAAGTTCTGTAGATGGATGGTAGTGATGATTGCATAACAATGAAAATGTACTTAATGCCACTGAACCGTACACTTAAAATTGTTAAGATGGTAAGTTTTATGTTATGTATGTTTTATCACAATTTTTTAAATGTCAAGGTCATTAAAAATAAGCAAAGTTTCAGAAGTCAGTGCAGCAAGAGGAGTCTAAGTAGACACAACAACTAACTGCAATGTGATATCCTGAATGTGATATCTTGGAACAGAAAAAGAGCATTAGATAAAAACTAAGGAAATCTGAATAACATGACAGAATTTACTTAATGATAATGCATACATATATAATGATTTGTCAACTTACCTTACAAATATATCATACTAATGTAAGATGTTAACAATAAGGGAAATTAGGTGTGAGATATGTGTGAACTCTCTGTACTATTTTAATTGTTCTGAAAATATGAAACTATTTTAATTGTTCTGAAAATATGAAACTATTGTAAAATATACAGTTTATATTTTTAATGCCATTTGCCCTGGTTTTCACAAAGTGACCCATTTAAAACAAATACCAATTACAGTTCTGTAGCTGACATTTAAATTGTTATTTATCCTGCTCACTTAGCACTCACCTCTGATGAGTTTTAGTGTTCTTTACTTATCACAACTTTAATCTAATTAATCCTGAATTCATCCATTTGAGGCTAGGATAAGCGGCACTACAGAATTATCCTCTTTTTTAAACAAGAAGACTGAGGCACAGAAAGCTTAAGGGTTGTCTCAAGGTCAATTAACTAACTTAATGTGAAAGCCAAGAGAATAACCCTATAGTGCCTATTTCCCAGTTTAGCATCCAAAGGCATCTTTCCCTAATGAGCCTTTAAGGATGTACAAGTACAATTAGAATACTTTAAGATTGCGGCCAAAACTTTGCTCTAAGTAGCACAGATTCACTCATTCCAAATTCACTACTGCAAGGAATCCTCCAACATTGTGCCCTTAGGTTTCACTTGCCCCCAATATTCTCTTTTCTTCCCCAATTACTATATGCCTCTATATCATAACTGTTCAGCAAATATATGTCCACTGAATGAACAAAGGAGTACATGTAAGAATGAATGAATAAATGAATGAGTTGTCAAGGGCAAGGGACATCAGTGGACTCTAGTGAGAATGATTCCTGCTCTAAGACCACATGGTAGCCAGACTAATAGTGGCACATCTTCCCTCAGTGTCCCCCCTACTGCCGCCGCTCCCACATACCCTTTATCGTAATCAACCAAGTTATTTTCTAAGATTTCTCTCTCTCCCTCTTTGCTTCTCCCTTTCCCTTTCTCCCTCTCTTCTTTCCCTTTCCTTCTACTTCTCTCTCTTCCCCTCTCTTATAAACTCTTTTACTTATGCCACGTTTTCTAACTAATTATGTGGTATGATTACACTAACATGTTATGTCTTTTGCTATTACACATACTAGGATTCCCTTCTATGGCCTTCAAAACACTAGTGCTTTCTCATGTGAAGATACTTTTCTAATTGTAAGTTGAATCTTTTTGCCCACTATTACATTGTAATTTTAGTGATGATCAACCTTCATTTTTCAATTAACATTAGTTTTAAATACTTGAGCTATATTTTCTTGGTATCCATCTCACCAGACTTTATAATCTATTAAAGCCAACACCTAAAAGCAGCAGATACATTACATATTTTAACAAATCTTCCTTAAATAAATCCTTCAATAATGCAATTAATTATCCATTTGTCTTATTAAATTTGGATTTTTTTAATAGGAGATTTTTTAAATGTAGGCACACCTATAGTCTGGTGAGCCATATGTATAACAAGCTATATTTCTCTACTACTGTTTTTATGTTTCCTTTGATTTAAACATTTAAAATTCAAACCCATAGCTGACCTGTGTGTTTTAACTGCCACATACCATTTGATCATCTAAAGCTATAAGCTGTTTTTCTATTCTAAGACACGATCAACCATGATTGTAGGCAGTTTGTACTAAAGTAAATGAGAATTTGGGTAGTATTAATACTTAGATTTTGGAAAGTAGCTTTAAGGTTGTGAGGTGTCTTGAAAGTATAATTTGCAAATCTTCACGATTGAGCGCTAACCTTTGTGCTTAATTTAGAATGAATGCTCAGGCAGAGCTCTTTCTCCAGGGCACCTAGAAGACTGTTGACATTTGGTACACATTAAAAGCCGTTTAAATAGCAGTGTGATGACATAGGGTAGGTAACTGGCAGTTAAGGGTAGGGAGTATTTAAGATATCTAGCATAACTGGTAAAAATTGATATTCCCCCATGAGGAGGAAACGTGGCATTCTTTAGGTCCTTAAAAATGTAATAGAGCATAAGGGAGAAGGTTGAAGTATCTTTTTTTAGGGAAGAGAAAGTTAATTACTGTATCACACACCTGAAAAATTTACTGATACTTGCCCATTGCCTGTTCAAATTATACGATTTTATTTGTTTTTCATTCTACACAGCACACTTACCTATGACTTGCAAATGAGGTAAATATCCAGTCACATATCAATGAAATAAGGAAATTTTACTCAAGGAAATATGTAAATTTTACCACCTCAATTTCACCCCTCTGATTCCTATCAAAGTGGTAGACTTTACCCTTTTTTAGGACAAATAATATATCTATGGTATATTCTTTGTGCTGCACTGGCATACAACTGGAGGCACAAATACATGTTCAGATAATGTGGTTTAGATTCTAGGGAAAAGCTAAGTTTCCACTCTATCATTCTGACCCAGATCTGAATGCTGACATCATTTCTAAATAGAAAGATCTGTCCTTTAATTACTGTTTCAAGGATCCAAGAACTTCAAAAGTTCCTTCCAATATACATTCCTATCATCTTGCCAGTAGCTATGTAAGGCACTCAAGACACAGAAACCCCCTCAAAATATGCCTCATGTTATTTCCTTTGTCTGAAATGGCCTTCACTTGGCTGCCTAGTATGCACACTATAGAGCTCAAATTTCATATCTCAGATGTCTCTTGAACATGCTCCTGTTACCCTGGCATGCAGTCCCTGTGTTAGTACATATCAGTCTTCCCCACTACATTGTAAATTACTGAGTTATCTTTCAACTCTTAATGTCCAAAGAGTATCACAGTGTCAGGCATAGTGTATCACTAAATAAATGTGATATAATTACTGTATAAAGAAAAAAGTATGCTTCATTTCAACCTATTCTGCTAATCCAGACTAGAGTCCTCAAATGTGTTCCATCTCTCCATCTCTATCTATATATCATCTATCTATCTATCTATCTATCTATCTATCTATCTATCTATCATCCATCTATCATCTATCTGGCTCTACATGTTGAAAGGTTTGGCACTGTGGGTGGCTGTATAAAGCCTGGGCCTTGTCCTGGGATTGGGTGGGGATGGCCAACTGGACTCTTTTAATTGCAGGTGGTAGAAAATAGAACTCAAGTGGCTTAAACAAAAGTGAATTTATTGGATCAAATGATAAAAATTTTCTAGGTAAATAAGTCTGTATTGATTGCTCAAGTACGTACCCAAGATTTCATGCCTTATTTATTAACTTTAACTTTCACCTCACATCCATTTCAAATTTGTTTGCCATGGTCACAAGATAACTGTAGCAACTCCAGAACTTATATTCAGTAACTCTAAGTCCATTGATAAGAACATGGACCTCTTTCCTAGAAGTGTTCATGAAAGTCTAATTGTACCTCTTTTACTCCAGCTGGGACATATGCCCATCCTTGAAGTAATCATTGATGCTTAAGGAAATGCAAAGCTCTAATTGGCTTAGTCCTAGATCATGTGCCTACAATAAGCACATGGCCTGAGAGTGGGAAGAGGTGATCTACTAAGAGTAAATAAAGGTATGGTTTCCAAAAGAAAGGTAAATCAATTCTGGGTGGCAAAAGAAACAATGCCCGATTAATATACACAAATTAAAATTAACTAAGAATTTAATTAAAGAAACATGATTAGAAATTAAATTATCTGAATTGAAATAAACTATAACAACATTATTATATGGATATGGGAAGGGGGAAGTACAAACATGAAGTCATTTTCTTGATTTCATAAACCTATATATCATTCATTCCTCAAAGACAGGAAAATTGTACCTCCTGTTGTACACTGAAGTGTTTTTACAATGCCTTCAGAATGAACATATGAAGGACAAAGATTGGTCTCACTAACTAAAAAGACCCTTAAAAAATAACCTATTAATTTACTCTGTAATATCAATGAAATTAACTTGTTTTAACTATTAAAACACACAAGATTGCCCAATTGTCTATAGTCCTGAGGGTCTGATTTTCATATGTATTTAAAAAGAGAATGTAATATGTAAATAGGATTTCATATTTTATTGATGAGGTAAGAATTATATTTCTCTGTGCTTTAAACATGTGGAAATTGTAGCAAAGATAGACTTTACAAAGAGGTCTGCTAAAGTCCAGATTATCTTTTGCAAGGCAGTATTTATCTTTATCCAATAGCTGCTTAACCAAAGAATACTTTTATTTTTTTTAATTTAGCTCCATCTTTCATATAAGGGCTTCAGTTATGAACAGAATAAATTTCCATTGTTAGAGACAACATTCATTAGAGATAATGAAATATCTGTAAGTGGCTTAACAGAGAACAGAGGGAAGATACTGAGTGGAAATAAAGAAAGCACATGGGAAAAACAATTGTGATGCCACCTTAACTTAAAAAAGTATATTTTGGCCATGTTAAAATAATCAAGCATATAAATATGAATGTGCAATTATTACTGGAGTACTTCTAATTGGAACAGACAATGCGATCATTGTGACCACCAATATGATCACATTCCTCAGTAATAATCTGGCTCAAAATGCCACCAAAGTGCAGCTAAAATCTCATCCTGTAAGAATGACTAAAGTCCATGGAATGTCCTAGAAAAAAAAGGTATTCAAATAATACGTATAAAATGGAACTTGAAATTGTACTTTAGTTGGTACATTTCTGTCATACTACATATAGAAAACTGAGGTACAGATCATCTAAAAGACTTCCCTAGGATAAAAGTAAAACTCTTAAATTAGTGGTATTCAAAGTTGGGTACATATACTTTGTGGTTATAAAAGAGATCCACATGGTAAAGGAAGAAAATATTAAATGTTGATAATTTTGTGTATTTTATTATGTACATAATGTTTGCAGAGGCATGTGCACTCAAAACTTTTTCATCTGATCATTATGTCTGGTCAAAATCATTTGTAGACTACTGTCTTAAAAGTGCAACCCAGATCTGGACCAGATTTTCCCTTATCACCACCCACTCCTCTCATCCCTTTCCCAATTCAGACTTATGTGTTACTGAGCATGTGTAGCTCTGTCAATCAGCTCAAGACGCACTTTCACTCATCTGGGGATTGGGAATCAAAATTATTTTGGCCAGGATTTTTAAATTCTTATTTCTTTATCTGCCTGCTTCAACATATAATCATTCTTTCCTGAATCATGCAGATTTAAAAAAGAAATAAAGAAAGAAACCCAAATGTTAAGGTAACACTGCTTCTTCTGAAGAAAATACAAAGGAAATAAGAACTTTTAATAAAATATAAGTAACCACAAAAATACCTCTCACACCTTATCTAATACAAAGTCTCCTCTGAGGATTTTTTTGAAAGAGATATGTCGTTAGTACCTGACATGCTAATTGAGTTATCAGTCCTCAAAGGCTGATGAAGAATGAATCAATTATCACATATATTTTATTCTACAGCCTATACACTGATAAATAACACTAGAGCCACTCCCTAGTGGGCTTCTGCCCAAAAGCCCTGGAACTGACACTCTGCTGGAGGGGCAATGTGATTGGTAAAATAGAAGGTGTGTGGGAGTAAATCTACACTGATTACAACTTGAGTTCAAAAGTTAAATTTAGGAGAGCCCACAGCTCCAAGTTCCTAAAGAATGAAGCTTTTTCAATAAGAAAAATCTTCAAGACATGGTAGAAAAAAGCAGGAATCATGGGGGTATTATATTTTTTCCCCGGTTTAAAAAAAATGCTCAAAATATACATGAGCTTCTATAGAACACTTTCCTTGGAATTTATAGTACATGACAGTTTTTCAGTGAGTTATTCTGTCATCTCAGAAGTCTACATTCACCTTGGATGGTGATCAAAACAGGTGAGTCTCCTCAATACATTCTTCTCTATAACAGAATGCACCATAGCATAATAGTTAAGGTAAGTGTTCTGGAGCCAGACTCCCTGGCTTTGAATTATGACTCTGAAATTTACTAGTTTTATGAGTTTAGGCAAGTTATTTATCCTAAGTTTCCCCATTCTCAAAAAATAGAGACGATAATGGAACCTAACTAATTGGGTTGCTATGATAATTAAGTAATATTATGAATAGTACCTCACAAAGAGTAAATGCTTAATAATGGTGGTAGTGGTGGTTGTAGTTGGAGGTGATAAGTGTTAAAGCAATCTTCTTGGAGATTTAAGTTGCTATCTAAAATATAGGATGACCAAGTGCTATCATTCCTTTGAGTTATTCTCATTTAACATTTCCTTATCATTCACTCAGTATATCATGGAGGGATCTGCACACAGAATCATATCAAACTAAACTCCAGCCTTCAAAAGAAGGACTATCTTTAGGTCTTTTTATTGCTCACCTATGATTGTGAAATGCAGCACTTTTAATTTATACTTTCAAGTATACTGACTAAATTTCAAATAGCTGATGGTGTGTGGCACAACTTACTATCTAAAAAAAAATAAGACAATCTTTTCTAACTCCCAATTTACCACTGACATGGATAGAATCGATGAGGAGGACTGTATTCTATGGAATGAAATATTGTAATTCTCTTGAGTCCAAGGACAAGGAATATTATGACAACTCTTCTGGTTAGAACAAGAATCCATCTGCAATGAAGCCTTCTAGAATTTTTGATTCTACCAAAAGCCTTCTTTACTTCTTGGCCTTGACACTGGAGTAAGCATTTTGAATTTCAGTTGTTTTCTCATCACGGAGCTTATCAACTTTTGTACCTCTTATCTTGTAATAGGATACACCAGTCGTCTTGAAATGGATGGTAACAGGGTTAACAGAAAGATGCCCAACACAAATAGGGAAAGAATATGAGTTCCCACAATGTAGGTAATAAACACAACTTATTACACACAAGTGGCAGTAACATAGAGCAAGAAGCTCAGCCTTAATTCCAGTTGCAGAGGTATGCTTCCTTGATCTTCAAGTCCCCTGAGAGTACCCTATTGTCAATGATACCAACTGATTGGGGTGAGAAACTCATCCTTTATGTAAGGATGAGTAAGTCACATTTTGCCATTTTCAGTACTATCTTGGCCCTTTCTAACCATTCTAGAGACTCAGGCAACTTATCTACCTGCCTACCCATAAGGTTGCAAATAACTGTAAACTACTCCGTACATACCTGCATGCTTTCTACAAGGATAAATAAATAAAAGATCTACTTCCAAGTATTAGTTTTCCACAAACACCCTCTGCCAGCAGTCTTTGGTTTAAGTCCTACCTAAAGTTTATTCCTGTTAATGGTTTTTCACAGCCTGCGCAAAGAAATTCTTTGTTAGACCAATAACTCACACTAAAATCCAATGTATAAAAGAAGTAAAAGTGGAGGTGATGTGGTTGAAACAGACTGAGAGGCCCAGAGTCTTCCCTTCTTGGTCACCTGTTTTGCATTCCCTACCTCCCAACCTCAGTTACTCCAGTGTCAGTTGGTGGTCAAGAGCATAGACTCTGAAGGCAGACTGCCTAGATTTGAATCATGACTTTAGCACTTCCTTTCTAAGACATGGTCACAATGCAGGGGAAGGGCTAATATTGTTTTGGGGACATAGAGAAATGGAGAAAACAGAATCCCCATGAATTTAAAAGGTCACTAAACATGGAATAGAAAGGAGAGGTGCTCAAAGCCTAACTTACCTTTTTGCCTTAAGGTAGATGATTGGCCTTGGGTGAAAATAATCCTGTATATCTTGACAATTAGATAATACATTTATATGATCTATTGAAAGGAAAGGAAAGGAAAGGAAAGGAAAGGAAAGGAAAGGAAAGGAAAGGAAAGGAAAGGAAAGGAAAGGAAAGGAAAGGAAAGGAAAGAAAGGAAAGGAAGGAAAGGAAAGGAAAGGAAAGGAAAGGAAAGGAAAGGAAAGGAAAGGAAAGGAAAGGAAAGGAAAGGAAAGGAAAGGAAAGGAAAGGAAAGGAAAGGAAAGGAAAAAGGAGAAATATTAGATAGCAATGATTTAGCATGTGTCCAAATGTTTTAATGTTAGTGGCAGTACTATAGAAATACCAGCTGATAACATGACTGGCTTCATCAAGTTAAGAGTTGAGGTAGTTCTAAGGTTCAAACAGAAGCCAAGCCATGATACTCAGGTTTAGTGATAACCCTTTAAAAAGGTTTTAGAAAAACTCTGCATCTGGGAAAGACTATGTAAACTAGGTACCTTGTATTATGCCCATATATCATAATGCAGACTCACAGCTGTAAAATCACATCTGGATAGCATGGATGTGATTCCAGTCAATCTCTAAGAGAACTGTTAGATCAATCCTCGTTAAATATGTTCGAAGCCTACAAAACTAATTTTAAGACAGGCTGTTACAGACTGCGGGATTATAAACCTACATGGTATATCTTTTGTAATTATTGCTACTTTGTCAGAGACTTTTCTACATATTGCAAAAATCAAAATTTACCGCATTATTTTGCATTCATTAAATGTGCGATCTTTTCTATATAGGTTTAGCAATGGTAATAATTATCCAACAAAATAATTACCTAACATATACCTTCCCTGTCTTACTAAGTAACTTCAGAAAACTGGTCCTCGCCCTTTTCTGAGCCCACATATACATAATCCCTAGATTAAGCACAACAAAATTACACTTACACAGTCAATGGCCAGTGCCATCTTTAACAAAAGGCAGAAAGTATAAAGTCCTCTGGACTTTTCAGGTCAACTGCTATGTAGGCACATGATGTGCACGGTGCCATTACATTGAGAGATGTAAAGATGTCCTAGTCTGTCATTAAAATAATGAGATAAGTGATAAGGGGCCCACAGAATGTTAGCAGTGGAAAGACCCTTAGGGAATAATGGTTCAGTCCCCTCATTTTTTTTAACTTCCTAATTTTCTGGATGAATAAACTAAACTCCGAAGAAGATAAATCATTTGCTCCATGTCACACATCCAGTTAATGGCAACACCAGGTCAAAAATTGAGGTCTCTTGATTCTCACATTAGTACTTTTTCTATTATATCAAAGTATGCTAAGCAACTATGGGAAGAAAGAGGTGTAACTTACTTCTCAGTGGAGATCTAGAAAGGCTGAAATAGAAAAGCTACACTATGAAGTTTGTTCACAATATGACAAGTAAAGCTGAAAAAAGGGGAAAACACAACAAGGAAAATGAAAACCAGAAGCAAAGTTGCATTATTGGGAAAGTATGCCATCTGGAGACCAGAAAACAGTCCAGTTTAGCTACAAACACAATTTCTTGGCAAGGGAACTATTAGCATTTTTAGTGGGACAATTCTGAAACAGTGAGGGTCTATTTCACTCAATACGAGGTGCTTGACATCCCTTGCACCATGTCACTGAATACTCATGTCATTCTCAGTCATTGTAACAACCCAAAATACTGTAACAGATTTACATATGCTACCAGTCCAATTTAGACCTACCGATCATAGATACGGGGTATCTAGGGGTAGGAACAGTATTTAAGAAGGCTGAAAGTAAGTTAGGTTCAGATAATGAAAGACCTAAGAGAAGTTCAAGTGTTTTCTACATACTACAGGGAAACACTAAATGTAAGAGACAAGGCATTGTTTGATATCTTCTTTAGGAAGGATTCTGGTAGCAACCAGAAAATAATTAAGGTGGATAAAAGATAAAGACAGGGAGACTAGGTGGTTCTCATAATAATGCACCCTTTTCTTTCTTTCCTTTTGCCATTCCTACTACTATGTCTACCTGGGTTTTGACATTTGTTTTGGGTGCTGACTACTGGCCTCTATTTTGAACTTTAAGATATAAGTTTTCCCTCTTAGATTTAATAATCATAGTGTACTTCTTTCCCACTTCTATTCTTATTTAACCAGACTTATTTCACAGCCCTGTTGCTGGCACTTAAAATTGAGTGTAGGCTCTGTACCATTCAAAGCCATCTTTCCATCAGGTAGTTTGAAATAGTATCTGTAATTTGAGCTCTGATTTTAATATACTTAAAAATGTTTTCAAATAAAAATGTCTTGTTAAAATGTTTTGCCTCTGTTATTCGAAGTTTCACTTGTTCCCAGGTGCATTCAGCATAGCTGAAAAGAAAACCAAAAAGTGTTAAATATGCTCATCGCAAGCAGATATTTGATATTTTACAGGACACAAAAATACTACTTTACTGAATGACAGGCTGTTTAAAACCATAGTGTTAATGAGATTGTGTCAGCATTTTCATTAGTAACCTAGGCACATGTATTTTCAGTTTTGGAGATCAGTTGGAAAACATCAGATTTATTGCTTCTAAATCAAAGCATAGACACTAGAAAAATACCAATTTTAGTAAAAGGCACTATGCCAAGATGCCATGCCAAAGAAATTGCAATGAGAATGTGAATCAACTTACAGGGTCACTCCAAACACAAAAACAGGTTTGGAGTCTTCTCATGCTTTGAAATGGCAAAACAAAGAGCTTGCCATTGGTGACAAATTAGCATATGATGTTGCATCTGATGGATGGTCCCCAGAAACTCACCAGTTCTAGTTTTCTGAAATATACTAGTTTTCTGAAAAAATGGAAAATTTGTTTCATACTACCAAGTGAATGCTGGGGAAAAAGAAAAAAAAAAACCAGGATACATCTAGCAAGCAAAAATTCTCCATCTAATGATCTCCTGCCAAGGTCACTGATTTGACATCCAACCACATCAGTTCCAAGGCAACCGACCACACCACAAGCATTGGCCAGCACTTGCAAATGTGTAATATAACATGGGTCAACTGAATGTTATCTGAGAGACTGTTGATTGCTCAGTGCAAAATCCACCTCACTACTAAAAACATAAAATATAATATAATATAAAATAAAATAAAATAAAATAAATTAAATTTTAAAAAATGGACCATGGCTTGATAATAATGGTTAATTTCTGTTATCTTTTCATATGTATCTCTCAAGGTTAACATCACTGTGGTTAATAGGATGGACTAACGGAACGAGATTCTCTAGGTTTGAATCCCATTTACTAGCTGAGAGGCCTTAGGTACATTGCATCACTGTTTTTCAATGAGAAAAATAATAATACCTACTTCAAGGGATTACAAAAATTAGCCAATACATACAGAGCACTTAGAAGATTTCCTAGTACATAATAACAATGAGTATCCAGTAATGTTAATCAGGATGATTATGATGCCATACTTTGGGAAAGATATTGAAAAATCAATGAAAATAGAATCTGGAAAAGACAGATTTATATTTGATATGAAGCAAAAGAGAGGAAAGAAAGGAGGGAGGGAGAGAGGAAAGGAGGGAAAGGATGAGAGGGGAAAAGGGAGGGTGGGGGGAGGGCAGGAGACAGATTAGGAATTTTTCCAAGGGGACCTCATAGCATTTCTACTCTTTCCTTTAAATACTTTAAACTTTAAAACTTTAAAATGAGGGCTTAGAATTCTTGATATCTAGGAAGGAATCCTCTATGACAGGCTTTCCCTAACCCCTTTCCTCTTAATGAAATGTTGACTTATTTTCAAGGGCTACTATAAATACTTCATAAAATGCTATATTGGTTTGATTTCCAGTTACTCGACCATTAAGTGCTGAGCTAAAATACCTCTGACCATGCAAATGCTGAGGGTCAGTTCTCACTGTATACCTTCCCTAACTAATGTCAAGAAAACAAGGCCTGGCTGAAAATCAAGACCCGAATGGCCTCAGTCACTAGAATATTTGGAAAGAGTTTGATAGAGCTTTGAAATAATTCATCAAGATGATATCCCATGAATGGGCAGTACTTTTCTGGGGGTCATCCTTTCCTATTATTCAGAAACAGAGGACAAATATTTTTAGGGAAGCATGGGGGACTGGAGGTCTCCAAGGTCAAAATCATTACTGCAAGTATTTTCAGTTTTCAGTTCAATTCAAGACCTTGCAGACACTTTTCTGCAACCGCAACAATCCACAAAATATTGCAAGTAAATGGTCATTCCCAAAATATTTTTTAATGGGAGAACTGTAGCTGTCTTACGTAGATCAGTGAAAAATCTAAAATACAAGTCATAAAAATATATGTAAGGCAAATGTGTGCTTTTATTATGTGTTCACAGTGGCCTTATCAGGGATAGTAGGAGGCAGTGGCTTTTATTTATATATGTTTAGCACAAGAATGCAAAGTGGAACATTTTAGAAATATTATCATATTAATAATTCTTCAAGCAAAAGCTCAACATGATTTAAAAAAAGAAAAATCCAGACCAATGCAGAAGACTCAAAGGTTTTTCAGTGGTGGTTTATTTTCCCCTGTGTGCTCAAAGACCTTATCTATTCTTCCATGGATGTTTTTTTCATGAGAAATCCCATTTCTCTCTCTCTCTCTCTCTCTCTCTCTCTCTCTCTCTCTCTCTCTCTCTCTCTCTCTCTCTCCACACACACACACACACACACACACACACACACACACACACACACACACATATAAACAGCAATCCATTAAATATGTAAGGTCTCTATTAATTGGTAATTGACTTTAAAAGTGGGATACTTGCTAAATTGATGGGGGGCAGAATGATGAATAGAATTCTACATCCTTTAACATTAGGTGGAGCCTACAGCTCTTTTCAAAATGCCTTTCAATAATTTTATTTGATAAATGTTAACATAGGGCTTACTGTGTGATAGACACTGTTTATAGTGCTTTGCCATAGTTAACTCACTTAACTGTCACAACTCTATACATCAAGCAATATTATTATCATAGACATTTTACAAATGAAGAAGATTAAGTGGCTTTCCTAAGGTCAGGTGGCTAGTAGGTAGCAAAGTTAGACTTTGAACCTAGGGCATCTGGATCCAACGTCCTAGCTATTAACCATTTTGCTATCCACTCTGGCCGTAGTACATAAAATAAAGACAAAATTAGGAAGTGAGTGTGAGATACTACAGTTCTTTTTAGAAACAGAATCAGGTTACCATTATTTTTGTGATGTACAATGTCTTGCCTTTTGCCCCAAGGCAAATTTTAGCTGTGATTTCACTCTCATTCTCTCAGTGGCAAAATATAACCATTTTGTCTTTTACTTCCAAAGGTTTTTTAATTGCTCTACAAATGACAGGATTCTTCCAGCTCCCTCTCAAATGATTTTTCTAGTTCATTCATTTAAGTAATAACTGTTCCTTAACTTATAGCTTGACATATAAATCCAACCTTTTTTTATTTTTCCTGATATAGTCTTGGCTTGGCTTAATGAAAGTCTTCTGGTTGTCACAGGTAAAAAAAAAAAAAAATATATATATATATATATATATATATATATATATATATATATATATATATATATATTTACTACAAAACAATAACATTAATAATCATAATAGGTATATTTTTTGATATACCATATATCCTGAACACTGGTCCTAGATACATTGTAAATATTTTCTTGTTTAATCCTCAAAAAATTCTTGAAAAAAATAGATATTATTCTAATACTGTAGGCAAGGAAACAGAGACTAAAATAATAAGTAACTCAACTCAAATGGTTCAGTTAGTAGATTTGAATCAATGCTCATCATACTGGTTATCATCAAAACAACTATTTTACTGCTTTAGAGTTAAATAGGTGCTTAAGTGTCTTCCCAATGGTTGCTTAGCTAGTATGTGGCACATGTAAGATTTCTCCTCAGGTCTTATAATCCCAAGGCTGATGCTCATTCTATAAGATCTGAAGTTTGGCTTTAGGCAGAAAATTGATCATTTGATGCCTTTGATTAAATGTTATTCTAAATTCAACAATGTGTGTGTCTTTTTAGATTCAATCTCTGTAATTAATAATAGAAGGCAAAGGTAGCTGTGTGTGTGTGTGTGTGTGTGTATTTATATATGTTGGAGCAGGAGACTGGGGGTGAATGTAAGTTACATTCTGTTATTTTAACTTTGATGAAAATTGCTAAAATTCGTAGAATATAGGAGGTAGTCTGGTCTAACTTTTGGAGGAGTAACATTTCTCTTTTGTTCAATAAAACTTTTGGAGTTAGTCAAGGCATTCTTGGGAGAAAGAGAAAGAAGTAAAGTAGATCATCAGGGAGCCAATAACACATACTACTTAATGAAAAGACAAGCATGTGCAAAAACACAATTCTGTACCAATTTTCCAACTTCCTGCTTTAAAATCTTACCATGAATGTACACATTTTTAACAAAATGCTAACACTCACAGTAGCAAATGTTGCAGTTCAAAATGCAAATATTTTTTTCTATTACAATTCCTTTTTCCATCACTCATAATTGCATCTACCATCACACATTTTAGCTAAAATGTTATTTGTTTACCCTTAGGGCAAAAGCTAAGTTTTTTTCCCTTTTCCAAATTACATGTGAGAAAATGCCCTTTAGCTATGTCTGAGTCATCACCAGAAAAGGGAGGAGAGATCCTTGTTATAATCAAAGTGGGGAGGAAGATAATGCAAAAGAGAACTTTTACTGATTCTGTGTTCAAAAGAAAAAAAAAATGAAGTACCTTAACTTTAAAACTCAAGATGATAAGAAGATATACTTTCCTATTGTGAAAAAATTGGCCAAGAATAACTTATTAACATTTAAATGTGGCTTGCTGAACTAGCAGATACCCTGTTCCTTGAATGAGAACTGCTAGAGAAAGAAGGCAAAAGGCCTTCAGGGAAAAAGAGAGTGGAACAAGGGTTCAATTAATTCTTTTTTCTCAAAGGGTGTGCTTTGGACTCAGCCCCAAGGATCCCAATCTATTCTGGTCCACAGTCCTCTTGAGTTTGGCTGTCCCCGGGTCTTCATATCCTTTATTTCTAGGCACATTTATTTCTAGTTATATTAACTAAACTCTGTGTAAGGACAGAAGCATTTGATGTCAAGCTCAGATCATTTTATGTATATTTTGATTCAAGCAACCCTTTTTTTCAGTATTCTTTCTGTGTGTGTGTGTGTGTGTGTGTGTGTGTGTGTGTGTGTGTGTGTGTGTGTGTTGCAGGGGAGTGTTTACACAAATAAAACATTTTACTCTAGACTTTGGAGAACAACTCTAGATAAAAGTCTTCTTGTCTTAATAGCATTTACTTTTCTATTCTGCTTTCTAGTTATAAAAGTAATTCATTTTTATTAAAGAAAATGTGGAAATATGGAAAAACATAAAAGAATAAAATGAAAATCACCAATATTCCTAGTACCCAAAGATGACTCTGGTATAATAGCCTCCCATTCTTCTTTCTATAAACACTTTCTTTCCCAAGAAAAGAGACTGTTCCATGCATACTATTTTGTAACCTGTTTTCTCATGTCACCAATCCTGTTTCTTTTTTCTATGTATAATAATTCCTTAGGTAAACTCACCCAATCCTATAGCTTTAAATACAATCTATTTGCTGATGCCTCCTAAATAGTATCCAGCCATAGCATCTCCCTTAAATCCGTATTCATACATCCACACCTATACAACATTTCCCTTAGCTGCTTAATAGGCATCTCAAGCCACACATGCCCAAAACTGAGCACTGATGTTTGCCATCTTCTCCAAATAGCCTCCTACAGTTTTCTCTATCTCACTAACACATATACACCATCCTTCCAGTTATTCACTCCAAAAACCTTAATTCATTTCATTCTGTCCTATCTCATGTTCAGTCCATTAGAAAATCTTGGGAACTCTCTTACCCTCAGGAACTACCATCATCTCTCACCGGGATTATTCCAATAGCTTCCTGACTGGTCTCTCTGCTTCTACCCTTGCCCTCTTTGCCCGTTGTGTGTGTTGCAATCATTGCAGTCAGAATGTTCTTGGTAAAACATAAGTTAGATCTTCACACTCTGTCTTCTTTTCTCTCTATTGGATAGAAATCTTTTTCAGGACCTTCAAGCCCCTTTCCAATATGGACCTTTGTTACCTCTCTGACCTGTTCTTTTTTATTTGTCTATATTCATTCTCCTCTTAACAGGCTGGCCTCATTGCTATTCGTCAAATACCCCAGACATGCCTCCACCTTTGCACTCGCTGTTCCCCATGATTGGAATATTCTTGCCCCAGGTATCCTAATGACTTGTTCCCTCACTTCCTTCAGGTGAGGCATTCTTAGTGACACTTTCTCTGGATTCCATCTAAAATTTCACTCATATACTTCACATCATAGTTCCCTGAATTTTTCTCTTTAACTTTAAAATTCTGTACTTTATATTTCACTCATTTATCTTGATAATGACTTGTCTCCTCCACTGAAGTATAAGATCTGTGAAGGCAGATTTTTTCTCATTTTTAAAAATATTTTTATTTTTTTTCAATTATAGTTAGCATATAATATTATATTAGTTTCAGGTGTACCACATAGCGATTAGACATTTATATAATTTATGAAGCGATCATCCCAATAAATTTAGTATCCATCTGACACCATATATAGTGGTTACAGTATTACTGACTATATTCCTTATGCTATATTTTACATCCCTGTAACTATATTGTGACTATCAATATGTATTTCTTAATCCTTTCCCCTCTTACCCCCATCCTCCCAACACCCCTCCCATCTGGCAACCCTCAAAATGTTCTCTGTATCTATTAGTTAATTTCTGTTTTGTTTATTTTGTTCCTTAGATTCCACATGTAAGTGCAATCATGACATTTGTCTTTCTCTGTCTAACTTACTCCTCTCAGCACAATATCCATTAGATTCATTCATGTTATTGCAGATGGCAAGATTTTATTTTATTTATTTATTTGTTTATTTATTTATTCCTGAGGAATAGTCTATGGTATACATGTACCACCTCTTCTTTAACCATTTATCCATTGATGGATACCCAGGTTGCCTCTATATCTTAGCTACTGTAAATAATGCTGAAATTAACATATGGATGCTCATTTCCTTTCAAAGTAGTATTATAGGTTTCTTCAGATAAAACACCAGAAGTAGGATTACTGGGTCCTTCTTTGTCTCTTGCTATAGCCTTTGTTTTAAATTCTATTTTGTCTAGTGCAAGTATTGCTATCCCAGATTTTTTTTTTCATTTTCATTTTTATGAAATATGTTTTTCCATCACTTTACTTTCAATCTGTGTACGTCTCTTGATCTGAAGTGATCTCTTGTAGGCAGCATATGCAAGAGTCTTATTTTCTTATCCATTCAGCCACCCTATCTTTTTTTTACTGAACTCTCAAATCTTTTGTTTATTTATTTTTCATACTATATATACATAATTTTTTAACATTTTATTTTTTTTATTTCTCTCTTCCCTTCTGGTCCATTGTCCATGTCTATGAGTCTCTGTTTGTCCTGTTCATTTGTTGCTTTTAGGTTTATATACCACATATGTGACATCATGTGATTTTCAATCTTTTTGTCTGGCTTATTTAGCTTAATATGATTTTTTCAAGGTCCATCCATGTTGACGCAAATAGTAGTATTTTCTCTCTTCTTATGGCTAATATTCCATTGTGTATATGTACCACAGCTTCTTTATTCAATCATCTATCGTAGGGCACTTCGGTTGCTTCCATGCCCTGGCTACTGTGAATAGTGCTGCTATGAATACCGGTGTGCATATATATTTTCGAATATGAGCTTTCAAGTCTTTGGGGTAAATACCCAGTAGAGGGATTGTTGAATCATATGACATGTCAATTTTAGTTTTTTGAGGAACCTCCCTACTGCTTTCCACAGTGGCCGTACCAATTTGCAATCCCACCAGCAGTGTCTTTTTTCTCTGCATTTTCTCCAACGTTTGTTATTACTTGTCCTGTTGATTATAGCCATTCTAACAGGTACCTCATTGTGGTTTTGATTTGTCTTTCCTTAATAGCTAGCAATGTTGAGCTTCTTTTCATATATTTGTTGGCCATTCGTATGTCCTCTAGGGAGAAGTGTCTGTTCAGGTCCTCTGCCCATTTTTTGATTGGATTGTTTGGTTTTTTGTTGTTGTTTTTATTGAGTCCTATGAGTTCTTTGTGTATTTTGGATATTAGGCCCTTATTGAAGGTGTAGCTTGCAAATATATTTTCCCATTCAGATGGTTGTCTCTTTACCCTGTTGACAATTTCTTCTGCTGAGCAGAAGCTTTTTACTTTGATGTAGTTCCATTTATTTATTTTTGCTCTTACTTCCCTTGCCTTTGAAGTCAAATTCATTAAATCGTCTTTAAGCCCAAAGTCTCTGAGTTTAATTCCTATGTTTTCTTCTATGCATTTTATTGTTTCAGGTCTTATATTCAGGTCCTTAATCCATTTTCAGTCAATTTTGGTATGTGGTGATCGAGAACAGTCTAGTTTCATTCTTTTGCAGGTGGTTTTCCAGTTTTTCTAGCACCACTTATTGAAGAGGTTTTCTTTTCTCCACTGTATGTTTTTGGCCTTTTTGTTGAAAATTATTTGCCCATATAAATATGGGTTTCTGTTCCACTTGTCCATGTGTCTGTTTTTTTTTTTTTCTGCCAATACTATGCCCATTTGATTACTGTCACTTTGTAGTATAATTTGAAGTAAGGTAGAGTGATGCCTCCAGCCTCGTTCTTTTTTCTCAGGATGGCTTTGGCAATTCGAGGTATTTTGTGTTTCCATACAAATCTGATGATTTTTTGTTCTCTTTCTTTAAAAAATGCCAATGAAATCTTGATGGGGATTGCATTAAATCTGTGTAATGCTTGAGGTAATATGGTAATTTTAACTATGTTGATTCTTCCAATCCAAGAACATGGAATATCTTTCCATTTCTTTGCATCTTCTTCGATTTGTTTTAAAAGGGTCTTATAATTTTCATTATATAGGTCCTTCACATGTTTCATTAGATTTATTCCTAGGTATTTATTTTTGTTGTTGCAATTTGCAAAAGGAATTACTTTTTCCACTTCTTTTTCTGACATTTCATTATTAGAGTATTGGAATTCTATGGATTTTTAAACGTTGATTTTGTATCCAGAGACTTTACTGTATTTGCTTGTTATTTCTAGTAGTTTTCTTGTGGAGTCTTTAGAGTTTTCTACATAAAGAATCATGTCATCCACAAATAGTGACAGTTTGACTTCTTCATTTTCCATTTTGATGCCTTTTATATCTTTCTCTTGCCTGTTTGCACTCGCTAGGACCTCCAATGTTATATTGATTAACAGTTTAGCCACCCTATCTTTTGATTAGAGTATTTAACCCACTTATATTTGAAGTACTTGTTGATAAATATGTAGTCATCACAATTTCATTATATATATATATATATATATATATATATATATATATATTCTCCTCCTCCTCCTCCTCCTCCTCCTCCTCCTCCTCCTCCTCCTCCTTCTTCTTCTTCTTCTTCTTCTTCTTCTTCTTCTTCTTCTTCTTCTTCTCCTTCTTCTTCTCCTTCTTCTCCTTCTTCTCCTCCTTCTTCTTAAAGAAGTCCCTCTGACATTTCCTGTAATACTGGCTTTGTGCTAATAAACTTCTTTAGCTTTTTCTTGTCTAGGAAGTTCTTTATCTGTCCTCTGTTCTTAGATTCTAAATGATACCTTTGCTGGGTAATCCTGGTTGTAGTTCCTTGCTTTTCATCATTTTGAATATTTCTTGCCAATCTCTTCCAACCTGCAAAGTTTCTGTTGAGAAATCAGCTAACAGTTTTATGGGAACTTTCTTGTAGGTAACTAATTGCTTTTCTTTTGCTGCTTTTAATATTCCTTCTTTGTCTTTAATCTTTGGCATTTTAATTATGATATGTCTTCATGTGGGCCTCTTTGAGTTTATCTTGTTTAGGACTCTCTGCTCTTCTTGGGCTTGTATATTTATTTCCCTTAACAGGTTAAGGAAAATTTCTTTCATTATTTCTTTACATAAGTTTTGAATTTCTTGCTCTATCTCTTTTCCTTCTGATATCCCTATGAAGCAAATGTAGGTACGCTTGATATTATCACAGAAGCCCCTTAAAGAATGCTCATTTTGGGGGATTCTATTTTTCTCATTGCTGTTTTGATTGGGTATTTTTTTTCGCTACCTTATCTTCTAAATTGATGATTGAATCCTCTGCTTTATCTAATCTACTACTGATTGTCTCTAATTCAATTATTGTATTCTTCATTTCTAACTGATTCTTTTTTATGTTTTCTATATCTATTTTTATGGCTTTTTATCTCTTTGTTAAAGTTCTCACTGAGTTCATCTACTCTTCCCCTCAGTTCATTGAACATCCTTATAACCAATGTTTTGAACTCTGCATCTTGTAGACTTGCTTGTCTCTATTATTGAGTTTTTTTTTCGGGAGTTTTGTTCTGTTCTTTCATTTTGGACATGCTTCTTTGTCTCCTCATTTTTGTTGCCTCTCTGTGTTTGTTTCTATGTGTTAGGTAGTGCTCTTAATTCTCCCAGTCTTAGTAGATGTTCTGTGGGGCCCAGTGTCTCATTCTTCCCTGGTCACCTAAGTCAGGTACTCCAGGTGTGTCCCTTGTGTGAGTTGAGTGTGCTCTCTTGTTGTAGGTGAGCTTTAGTTGCTGTGAGGGATTAGCAATGAGAGGGATTGAGCCTCAGGCTGATTAATTATGAGGACTGACTGGTGAGGGGCTGACCCTATGGAGCAGGATTCAGTTTAGCAGGGCTTTGGTGCCTGCTGAGTTTGCCGGTCAGGTGTGTCTTCCTCAGATGCATCACTGTGTGGTGTTCTGGCTCCAGTGGAAGATGGTCGTTGGGTATGCCAGCCCAAGGGCCTCCTGGGAGAGGCCCAGCCTCAGGCCAAATTCAACAGCAGCCTGTGCACTACCTGGGACCACCTAGCAAGAGTCATCAAGCAATATGCAGATGGCCACATCCTATGCTCGGCTTAGAGGTTCCTCAAAAGGCCAAGCCAGAACTGAGGCTGGCTGCTGCTAGTGCCAGGCTTGGAGCTGCTCCAATTTTTTAAACTATTATATACTTGGAAGCTAGAACAGTGACTGGCAGATGATGAGTGCTCAGTAAATATTTGTAGAATAAATAAATAAAGGCTTACTCTATCTTCCAAAAAAATTTGCCAAGTGGGCATTTTCTGGGACTAGGTCCAACTCCCTATGTCTATTAAAGTGACTTCATATCCTTTGAAATTAGTCTAAAAGTCTACTTCTTCATGAAAGGGTCTTCCAATTGTGTTGCATGATATTTAGGGTTTTATTTGCAGTTGATTTAAATGAAAGTTATCCTGAACGAGATATGTTTGGTGAAAAGTACTAGAAAGCATTTCTTTTTGTTACTTGTACCTCATATTGCATTCCTTCTAAGCAATACATTTCCCTGTACACTTCAATGCAAACATGTATAAGTAAATCTGTTTGATCCTGGTTTGATGTAAAATTCCACAATAATGTGTCATTGTGAAGATGCTAAATGTGTCAATGAGTGAATATTAGGGACGAGTGCTAGCTACATCACTATAGATATGCATAAAATGACACAAGTAGGAGTTAATATTTAGTTTGGACAACAATCTCGTTTGCCACTTTTGCATGAATGTTGGGTATACTTGCAGTTTGCTCTACTTAACAGATGTATTTCCCTCAAAGCCTCTAGAGATGAATAATTTGTTTTAATAATTAGATTTAAATTATACAAGTAGATTTCCCTACTTAAAGCATCTTCTTGATATATCATCTAGGTTGTAAGTTTGGGTTGTATTATATTGTATTTCTTTAAATCAAAGCCTACCTGCTCTGGGTTTAATACAATGTAATCCCAGTAAAATCCAGTCTTGTAGTTTGTTTTTGTCCTACTAGCTAGGGGCACTAAGAATGTAGATACTATTTTTCAAACTATACATTCTGCAGATATTTGAAAAAAATATTAAAAGACTAAATTGAAGTAGTAACATAACTTTGACTTGATAATTGTAACTACAAATCTGTAATCAATGTTATTCACTCATAATAGAAAGAAAACTGAATTTGGGGGCAGAACATCCAAGTTTACATTTTGATTTTGTCATTTAATCATGACCTCTTGGTGCTTCAGTATCCTGACCTACAAAATGGACATAACAGTCCTTGCTTTCATCCCAGAGCTGCCATAACAATGAAAAAAAACAACCTCTAGGAAATGTGTCTGTAATGTTCCCTGGCTATTTCAGATAGAATAGGTTGTTGTGACACACCCTGCTCAGACAGTGGTGTCTAAGATACACTGAGTGTGATGTCATTGATCAATTCAGAGATTCGGTTAGGTTTGGAATAAACACATGAATTGTGGGAATGATAAATCAAATATTAAGTGAGATTTTTAGCAGTGATACTTTAAATTATTTGTTGCGTGCTCTAAATTGTGTCCTGGTTTCCTATCCCTTGTGATCCCTCAGTCTCTATGATTGTCATGCTCAATGCTGCTTTAACTTTAAGCATTTCTACATCACAGTCTGACTTTCATGTCCTCAAGGGAAACAAGCGTATTATACTATCAATTAGCTAATGGAACTCAAGTTTTACACTGTACAATTTTTTATTTGAAAGTAATCTTCCCTTGCATTACTTATCCAACTTAGTTTACTTGTTAACATTTACAATTCATATAAAATGCCATTGTACACAGGCACCTCATTAAAACAGCACATTATAAGTGCTAAATTATTTTCATAGCAAAAAGATCTAACTTCTGTAATAATATAACAAGATATAATCATAAATACCATGTTATACTATCCATTGACTTACCAATTTCATTGTAATTGGAGCAATTATTTGTGACACTGTCCTTCCTAAATGCTCCAACCTTCTGGTTTAATTAATGAGATTTCCTAGGCTGGCCAAGAAATTGCCACAACTGCCCCCACCCTCTATCCCCAATTTTATAAGTGGCCTCTCTCCACTCAGTTCATAATTTAATAATGTGAATTTTAAAGCACTACTTTAAGAACTTCTTAGAAAAGAGGCACAAATGCTAATAAGATTTTTGATTATCAGTTTTAAAAATTATATTTCAATACCCCAGTAGCCAAAGTTTCATTTAACAGAAGTAGTGCCAATCAGACTTAAGTTGTAAAAAATCATTTCCTTCATCTACACACTCAAATTTGGGGAAAATGTAAAAGAGATGAATATTTTTTAAATTATCATGATCATTTCCTTTATTTGATTAATTACTTGGTTATTTTTAAAACATCAGGAGACTGCTTTTTTGAAGCCTCATTAGTAGAGAGAATCTGAGAGATAATTGATAAAAAGTCTTGTCTCAGTCCCACTGCTGACATTCTTCTGGGCCTTTATCCACTTCTACCAAAGTCATCTACAAAGGCTTCGAAGTTGCTTAATGTTTTTATTCCTTAAGCTAAAATAAAATACAACTTGGGGAAATAGTTTTAAAACCTAAACAAAACAACAATATCGACAACAACAACAACAAGAAAAGATAAAGTTAAGTCTTAGAAATTGAAAAGTAATTGGCTGGATTTCCTAATGGGGAAAATTCTCTAGAAAAAAGAATAGTGCGCGCATATATATATATATATATATATATATATATATATGCATATGAAATATTTCGGTATCCTACAGATGCATGTGTTTTGGTTCCAAGTACCTCTAATTTTACAAAAGGAAATTAAACTATATCCTATATTAACACATTAGAGCATTTCTAGCAGTTTCAAAAGAAACGCAATTCATATAGTCACATCATTTATGTTCTTGACCAAGACTTTAGGTCAAGGAATGCAGAATTTATAGGAAAATCTACCCTCCAGACTTCCATCTTTAAATTTATGAAAAATAAGTTCAGTGAACAACAAAGTCAAAGCAATTCTTCTGGCCTTCTGATTCATCAATATATAAGCTATCACCAAATCTTGAGGTGTGATAACCAAATGAAAAGATTCAGATGCTCTCAATACTGTTTGTAACTACCTCATAACCTTAGATTATCTCAAACTCAGCTGTTTGAAAGCCCACACTTGGCTTTGACCAGGAGAAAGTGGCAGCTCTCTCTTTATATGGATAGTAAAGATCCTTCTCCCTAACTGTACACAATTGTGAAGAAATTATAATACAAATGTTCTGTGTATATTGTTTCCTCTTCCATTCAGTCTTCTCATGTTTCACTGTTCCAGAGGACAGGATTTAAGTAGTTATGTATTTGCTGAGCTTCTCTCTAGAGCATAGTTACATGCTAGGTCTGGATGATGAGCAGCTCTCCATAAAAAGTAGACATTATAGAGCCTTATATTTTATTAGGTACTTAGTGTGGAAAAGTACAGTGTGGCCTAGAAATAGTTGATAAGGAGAAGGACTTGACTCATGGGATAGAATTATCTAGGCTAGAAGGTTTGGGGAAATCATTTCATGCATGTAGGGAACATGAGCAAAGGTGCAGATGACAGTGAGAATGACCATGATCCTTGTGAAAAGGCCATGACTTTAGCAAAGGGTATGTGTTGGCAAAGGAGAGATATAAATCTTAAGGACTAAGGCATACTAACACTAAAAGAAAGGTCTATCTGAGTTTCAAAGTGATATACAGAACCAAGTTTAATTACTGAAGAGAAGCATTTTGGTAGCAAAGCTAAAGATACAAAGATGATTATGAGTCTGCAAATGGCAAGAAACTGCATATATACCTATTTTGATGGAGAAAACTCAATTAAGTTCTGTCTAGCCACTTTATAACATGCCTAACCGAGACCTACAACATTCCTAAGCAAGAACCATACCAAAACAAATGCTAAATATTTTATTGGTTATTAACGATTTTCATTAAGCCATATGATGTGACACAAATAGATCATTATTCTCATCATAAGTGATTATGTACTGAAAATGTGATGTGTGCAAAGCTTGTAATACAACAGTTAAATTATAGGCATGATTTCGAGGAAGGATATCAGGGACCCTGTCATAACAAGTGAACCTTACTTTAAGCAACTCCAATAAATGATAATCCAACTTTTTTAAAGATAAATTAAAGCCTCTCTCTGTCTGTCTCTGTCTCTCTCACACACACCATATCACAAATACACACACACATAAGTCAATATTATCACCTCCACCAAAACAACATTATTTTAAATAGTTAGCAACCACAGTGCCTTTAAAGTTAGATTACAATAATACTTAAGTTTATAACTTCTCTCTGAATTGCCATCAGCCTCTTTCCATGCAAAAATTACAGCAGGAATTATTCTACTCCTCCGATGTTTTCCTAAAAACCTCAGTAGCCCCCTTTCTTCTTTCTTCTTGGTCAAGTTTATATTCATTATTCAGAGTAGAAAGTATAAAGGGGAATGATTATTTGATAAATTTCTTATGCATTATTCCCAAAATATTGAGGATATATTAATTATTGTTAGTGTTAAATAATAACAGCAACAATAGCTCACATTTATTGACTTTCACTATATTCCAGGACCTGTGCTAAACTCTTACCATAGATTATCTCATTTAATTCTCATATTTTCTAGAAAGGTTAAATAACTCACCCAGAGCTACACAGCTAACAAGTTTGAGGAGTCAACATTTGAATCCAGGTAGTTTCATTCAATAGTCCGCTCTTTGAATAACTACACAATATGGACTACTTTGCTCAGTCCATAAGCATCCACAAAATGTTAACATATCTTACTAATACTCCTTGTGGCAAATGAAAATTAAGTATGCATTAACATTAATCCTTGCATGCAGAATGTCTTTTCAATGCTATGTTATAAAGTGGTCTTTGTGAAAACCAGACCTGATCACAGGTGTGGTTTTCCCTGAGTCATCTGTTTGTTGTATCTTAAACCCATTTTAGATAAATAGTTAAAACTTGGAATTTGTTGTCTTGAGTTAGAGCCATAGAACAGAGCAAAAGCAACCAGTTTAATAACTAATGTTTAGTTAGAAATTATTTTGTACTAGGTCCTATAATGCTTAAGAATATATCTTCTTCAGGAAAGCCTTCCATGAACTCACTCTAAGCCTTATTCCTCAGTAAGCTAGGTTCACCCATCTTAGTTCTCTTTCCTAGCAATTAATCTCAGTTTTGCTTATATAGTTATTGTATTTAATATTTGTAGGGTTTCAACTAGTCTTTAAACCCCTTAAGAGCAAGGGCCACATATGTTCTGCTTACTGTGGTATTTCCAGCACTAATCACAGTGCCTGGTATATAGCTTATAATTAATAAATATTTATTGAGTAAATATGTCTCCAAGCAGTGATATACATGCAAATCATGCCCACAGAGCCCTGTCGTGTTAAAGTGATTATTCTGCTAGTTATTGAGTTTTGTATTCCTCCATTTTCATTGGTGGTCAGAAATGGAGAGAGAATTTATAAATATTGGTATTTCCGACTTGTGATTTTATAGTTTGGGTCCAAATAAATCCTTGACTTGGAGTTGGAATAGAACAAATACCATCTAGTTTATTTTCTTTCTGTTATATATGAGAAAAGAGAGGCTAGAGAGATGACTTATCAAAAGTCAATAAAAGCAGCTATGAATTTCTAAGTGTTTGGATTTTTAAAAAAAATGTGTTAAGTACAGAAAAAGCATGTTAAAAATAAATAGAAGAAAGCCAAACCAAAGCAAACCATTGCCACAATAAAAGCAAGTTGATATAAGATTAGTTATAGTGCCAGACAGAGTTTTCATGCAAAGTTCATGAGATTAATTAATGACTATATTTGTCTGAAGTTACTTTAGAGCCTTGGCACTCTTAAATTCGTAAGCTTATATTTTAGGCAGATGCATGCTCAAGTCAGGCTTTCTCATCTTTGTTCTAAACTAGCTTCTTTCCTAGTCTCTCTCAATGAATCCCCAGGAATAGTTTCTCAAAATGGCTCTTCTCTGCTAAAACATCTGCTTGTTGTTTCTTCTTCTGCCAACAACACTGCACAATCTTTGGCAATCCTCTGAAAGCTCTGAATTTGATTTGCGGGAGTTTTCTGGAGCTCCTCAAATGGAAACTCATCCAAAATGTGGTACTGTTCATATTGCTTTCTGTTTTTTTTTCCCCCACAAGATCCCAAAATGGAAGCACACAGATGAATTCAAGAAATATGTTATTCAGACTGACTCCATGTCCCACACAAATCGCCCTTTGGTTTCGTTGTAAATAAAAGGCTGAGTAGTGACCATTAATAGTGGTCATTAATAGTGACATCTCTCCTAGTGTCATTTCCATGACATCAAAGCTATTAAAAGAACTGGAGTCACAAATAGTACAAAACCTGGACTATCAATAAGTCATTCATCATCTGGATAAAATGAATGTGGCATATGTCTGGAATCTGTAGAGCACTCAGTTTAGAATAGCACCCACACTGGTAAGCAAGCCTCAGAAAAATGTAAATATCATTCACTTCTAAGGAGCATCAATTATTCCAAAATATTCTAAAAAATTGTACCTTCTATTGCTTTTTCCTATTCAGACAGCCCTTTCACCTATCAGGTTAATGCTCAGCTTTCCTGAACTAATGACAAATGAAATGATTGCATTCCATAAGGCCTAACTTCATCAAACATGAAAACCTAACCATCAAACATGAAACCATTTTTGTTCATAGTAATGTATTTATATGCTATCCATTTCTCAGTTGTATCAATGTAGTCTATTTATTCACCTGGTAAAATGAATAGGCTCATTAAAGGTAGGATCTACTTGGTACCAGCCATGGTATAATTTATTATTTAATCCTCATTTTCAGGCATGATGATTTGACCCCAAAACTCTTAAAGCAATGTATATTCATTCCACTTTTTCAAATTAAGAATGGCTCTTCTCTTGACCTAGTTTACCCTCAACTCTGACTTTAAAATGCATCAACTCATTCTCACTTCATAAATAATTCATGGAAAAATTGACATTGCATGTAAATAGAGGAAAATTATATGCATATATAAGTAAACTTCAAACTCTAGTCCCATATATGACAGGCACTTTTGAAATATATTAAATATATTCACATTCTTGTTAATTTTTGAGCTCAAATACATGGACCAAAAGGGATATCGACCAGTTTGTGAAACACTGAGTGGCCCATTGTGCTTGGAAAAGCATATGTTAAGGCCATGTAGGGAAGCAGATGGGCTAGGCATGTAAGGGCTAAACTGTGAGCCAGAGACAGGTTAAGGAAGATACATATCAGGGTAGAGTCAGATATTCAAGGACCTCAGAAACTCACATTTCTGTTAGTGATCTGGTCTTTGGCCCTAACCCATTATACCTATGTTCTTAAACAGGTCATGTGCCTTCTTATGAAGTTCTGACTTTACTCTCCTGGTATCTGAACATTGCTCTCAAGTTTTTCTATATCTTCCACCCACTCTGCCTAAATCTAATCCTTACTGCTATATTTACATAAGATCCCATAATTTCTCCATCTGATTGATGGATTTGTTTTGGTGTTCTTTCAATTTACCAGGTTGTTCCTGGTTTCCCCAATTTGCCTTTAACTTCTAAAATTGAAGAGGCTTTTATTAGTACTGAGAGCTTTCTAACTTGTCCACCTCTCAGCAGGTCTGAATGATCTCACCAAATGTATTGATTATCAATTACCAATACGCCACTCCAAAACTTACTTGCTTCAAACAACAATAATCATTTACTTGGCTCATAAATCTGTAATTTTAGGCAGGTCTTGGCAGGAACAGTCTATCTCTGCTCTATAGGGTGTCAGCTTGGGTGACTCAACTGGGGGGTGTAGAATCTACTTTAAAGATGGTTCATTTACATGGCTGGTAAGTGTTGGAAGCTCACCCAGGGCTGCGGACCAAAAACCTTGTTTCTTTTTCATGTGGGCCTTTTCATGAGCTGCTTGGCTTCTTCACAGTATGATAGCTAGATTATAAGAGAGCTTCCTAAGAAAAGGGAAGTGGAAGCTGCCAGTTTCTTAAGGTGTAGACCTAGAAACTGGCATAGTATTATTTTCTCTGTATTCTATTGATCAAGCCACCACAGAGCCCAGATTCAAAGGGAAGAGACATAGACTAATACTTGTGAATGGTTAGAGTGTCAAATAATTTAGGACCATGTTTTAAAACTGTCAGGCTAATGCAGCCCCAACTAAATTATTATTTATATTTTTATCTTTCAATCTCAAGATATTGGTTTAGAACAGGATTAAATCCAAAGGTTTCTGAATTTTGATCATTATAATGTCCTTCATCTCTCATTTTACCCAGATTTTCCTCAAAGATTTAGTCCTTATTTTGTGTATTCCAAAGCCTAGTTAGCATGATACTTCACAAATGTAGATTGCCTCCCTAGCATGTGCTTCTTCACCCTGAGCATAAATTATACTTTTCTCCTATAAAATTCTTCCATATAATAATACCTTCCTGCTGTCCCCTGTTCTACAGATGATCACACAGTCACCACATGTAAATGAAAGTATTTCTCAACCATTTCCCATATTTAGAGGCTTATTCCATAGATGCACTGTCAATTTACAGTTATAAAGAATCATATCAATGAAAGAACACTAGATGTGTGGAGAGGGTGTACAGGAGACCCATTTATCTCTATGTGTGACCTTCAGCAAACCAATGAACCTTTCAGGAACTACTGGGGCTTGGACCCAATGATTGCTAAAGTTCTTGCAAAGAAATTAGGTGAAAATAAACAAAAAATCACCCCTATCCAAAAGTATCATATAATATGTTTAAAAAGAAATATATTTAAGAAGAGAGTGTTAACAAACAAAATGAGTCATGTAAGCACATTCCAATCACAGTAGCCTTTTTTTATTACCTTGAAATTGTCCCACTCCTTTCATCATAGGACCTTCCCATATGCAATTTCCATGCCTACCATGCTTTTCTCATGCTTTTACCCCACAACCTGGATAATAACTAATCAAACTTTAGACTTCCGCTTAGTGATTACTTCATCAGGAGGTATCCCTTGTGTCTCCCTCCAGTCAGTGTTCTTAGTCTGTTGGCCCTCTGCCATCTACTCACTTAGAGGCACATTCTTTACTTCAGAGCAGCCATCAGTTATTTCTTTGATCAATAGTTTTCTGATCTATTTAAGTGTGGCCATTATAAGGGCAAGCCCTGTGTCTGCTTGAGACAACCATTGTGTTCACAGAAACAAATATGTACTGGTTTGTAGACACTTAGTAAGTCATTGTTGAAGAAAGGAAAAAAGCAAGCAAGAGAGGAGATGGTGGAGTTTGGATGGAGAGAGGCAAAAGAGAAAGAGAGGAAGAGAAAGGAAAAGAGAGGAAAGGAGATGGAGGGAGGTAAGGGGAAGGCATAGGTAATTAAAGAAACAATATTGCAGGAATACTAATAAAGGAAGATTGTTCTCAGCAGAAGTTTCAAGTAAGTCTCTGTGGAGATAAGATCTGAGATGGACCTTGAAAGAAAAGATTCATATCTGAGTGAGGTAAGGAATAGAAGAGGAGTAGAGGGAGGACAATTCAGGAAAGGGTAAAAAAGATGTGAGCAAAGAAGGAAAGTTGCAGGGGAGTGTAAAGTAAGTAGTCAATCTGTTCAGAGAGAGTTAGTTGGTGATGAAGACTAAGCAAATCCTGAATTTACCATGAAGGGGTAAAGTGAAGCCAGATCATTTGAGCTTTGCATGTGTGGATAAGGAGTTAAGACTAGAAGCCTGTATTTTTTAAGATATAGAATGATATAGGTGTGGAAGAGGGAAATTTTTATCTTCCAAATTACCTGAATCACAGTGGTTTACAGAATAACTGAATCCTGGGCCCCTCACTTTTTTTTCACTTCAGTGGACTATTTCTATCAAGTCATGAAAGTCACATCAGACATAAACCCAGACATTAACCCCTTCATCACTCTTCTTTTCCCCTGAAAACAGAAAATGATGGTGCTGGGGTGTCCTTGCTCACTACCTTTCATCCGCATGGAAAATTTGCAGCATTTAATTATATACCTTTTAATTTTCAGACCTGCCATGAATGAAGATGGTATCATGTTCAATTTTAAAGAACATAATTCATTCCACACAACCATAAATTGTGAGAGACAGAGACTCATAAAAACATTTTTTAGCCCCTCTTAACCAATGATATTCAGATTACTGCCCTGAATACCAGACAAAATAAATAAAAAAATATAATATTAAAAGAAACACATTGGCAGATGCCAATCCTCCACCACAGTATATTCTTTACACTTGGAAGTTTATGATTTAGTGCCAAAGATTTATGGGTTCTGGTTTAGAATCAGATTTCAGATATATTTGATACTAGTTGCCAAAAGTAACACACTTGGCCTCCCAGAAGGACCCACACATTCTTCAAGGTACTGAAAGGAATAATATGGATACTATGATACAGAGGCAAGACTAGGACCTTGAAAAAACTTAGTTACATGAATTGTGGTTATTTATTCAATTTATTTTAGGCTTAGTTTGTCTCTACAAATGGGTTATTATTTCTTGAGTTGTTAGGGTAATTAATAAAAAACGTATGTAAAGTGTTCAGCACAGTGAGCAATCAATAAATATTGTTCTTTTCCTTATCATTGTAAAATATAAAGCAGTTTTTCATTTACTTGGATGTTGATACATTATTTCTTTTATACTATTTAAAATGATTTGTGCAGTTAATCAACATGAATTAAGGAATAATTTTAAAAGATATTATTGAGCATCTATTATGTGTTAGGCACCATCCTAGGTGTTATTTAAATATTCACTCCAAGCTTAGAACTATTCTAATTGTCCTTATGAATGCAATAAAATTCTTAATGAAGACCTCCTCCTTAGTTTATATATTATAAACATTTCAGTCCCACCTTGATTATTAAAATAACCAAAACATTTAGCTCAATCTTTGTCTGTATTTCCCTAGTGCCACTAAAGAATTGTCTTGTTTGGTATTTCCTTTATTTGTTTTAAATTTTTAAACTAAATTATTGCGGTGACATTGGTTAATAAAATAATATAGGTTTCAAGTGTACAATTCAATAATATGTTATACACACACACACACATATTACATTGTATATTTACCACTGAAAGTTAAATTTTCTTCTGTCATATATATTTGACCCTCTTTTAGGGATTTCCTTTACAAAAAAAGATTTTGTTTAGTCTGGAAACACAAAAACTACCATTTATACAGTAAAACTCTCTTTGAAGTATGTTACAAACCTTGAACAGCTATGACTTTTGTTAAAAGCTTTATTCTTTCCATTAATATTTGTACATGATTAAACTTCAATACAGGTGTGACAAGGCTTGGAATCCCACTTTTATATTTTGCATGGCAGATTAGTGGCATGGGAATTTGCATAAATTTGTTATGCACTGCTGCAAAAGTGAATGTTCAAGCAACTTTTATTTTTATCTAATCAAATAACTGCTAAATGCAAAACAAAGGTCTGCTTTCAGGGTTGCACTGAGCTACACTCTAGAGATCAGGGCATTTACAATGCAGTGGGGGCTCCCTGCAAGCATTTGATTTTAGTACCACTCAAGTACTGTTGAAAACCCAGCCATGAAAAATTAATCTGATATATCCTATTCATGGAGAGAGAGCTGGATATGGATCTTTTTAAAAAATCCCTTTACAGAATAAAACAAGTAAAAGAGTCAGAGGCTGTCTGTAGCAGCAGCATCAATAGTCACAGTTAGAAGTATACTTGTAACCCACAGGAGGCTTAACAATCCCACTCTGTCCCAAAGCAGATCAGTTTTGGTAAAATGAAATAAGAGACTAGAGAGACAAGAAACATTTTTTTGGTAAATTTCCAGTTTTCACATCCTTTCCGACCCATCCAACTAGCTGTTGCCATACCACATTCTAGAGGAGGGGAGAAGGGATCCAGTCACTCTGTGCTTCTGTATGACCTATTCATCATTGTGTCATCGAAGATGATAAGTAACCACAAATAATAGGTATACTGCTCTGCATATATACACTGCTTTATACTTTGTAAAGTGATTCCATATTTTTGTCTCATTTATTTATGTACAATTGATAACTTGACAATATCCAAGGAGGTTTTGAAATTAATTATAATGATTAAATTTAGATTAAAAAGTATAAAGTAGAGTTTTAAAAGCAGAGAGAGATTGAGGGATTTGAAAAAGAAAGAGCATCATATTATTTACTGGTTTTAATATTACAGAGTAATGCTCAGTAAATATTCTGAATGAATAAATTATACTGTGAAGTGCTTGGAATACATATTAGGCTCTCATCAAATATTTTGTTGAGTGAATAAGAAACTAAAGAAATTAGTAAACAAATAGCATATACTGTTTAATCTCATAACTAGTCTGAGAATGGTAGATCTGCAGTTGAAAACACACAAAAAGTTACTTGATGAAGGCCACACAGAGAAAGAGAATTATGCTACTATGCTTTGAGAAGACTGTCAGTGCTGTCTGTATGATCAAATTCTTTCAAGAGAAATTTTCACAAACAACTAGTTATATAGATTAATACACAAAGTTTGAAGACCTTTGATTTCCTGAATGATATTGAAAAGATCTAAATAATAATATTTTCATAAATATGTAAACGCATTCAAAACCAGCAGTAGTTCATAATATTTTTACCTCCCAAAGTGCAGTCATTCTTGCTATTTTCTCCTTATAACAATCAGGACTGCTCAAAATGTATTCAGCCCATATTTTTCCATCCACATTTTCCAGTGTCTCAAAGTCTCCTGTCTCCTGAACCCATCTCCATCCCAGCCACCAATGCCTTTGCATAAGGTAAACAAACACATTCACTCATTCAGCATTCTGAATTCTGGTTCTCACCATAGAGAATTACCCTAACCCAAGAACCCTGTACTTGCCCTGTGATTAGGTGAGTTTGTTATCTGCCTGCAAGTAGGTGTAAATGAGGCCAAAGCTTTTTGCTTGCTTTCTGCATAGGCTTGGATTCCTTTTCTCTGTACCTCTGAATTCCTAGCAGCAATCATCTTAAAAATATGTGCCCTGGTAAGCATGCTATAATGCATAAAGATACTGAATTATAATGTTGCACAGCAAAAACATGTAATGTTATCATCCAATGTTACCTCAATACAAAATAAAAATTGAAAAATAAACAAAAATAAAATAAAAACTTGTGGCCTGGGTATGAAGAGGTAAAAGACATGAGGGCGTCCTTGCTTCAGCACAATTTATCTGACCAGAAGAAAAAAAAGACAACTTTCTACTGAAAGGAAATCTGTAAAGATATCTGTATATGAAAGACTTTGCATACTGTGTTTGAACAAGAATCTCTTTTGCGCACTATTTTCAAGCCCAATGAAGCAGGTAGCAAGTATCCTTTTGCATCTTAGGCTAAAGAAAAGCTCAGAGGCTATTTTTCCCAGAAGGAACAGGGAAGTACCAAATTACCATAGAAACTCTATTGCACTCCTAAAATATTATGCCCTGTGACCAGATAGCTCTTGAAGTTACTTTGAATTAATGATAATTTAACATTTTATTTTTGCATTTTTAAAAATTTTTAATTAATTCATTATTTTTTTGGGTGACATTGGTTCACAAAATCCAGTAAGTTTCAGGTGTACAGTGTAACAGTAAGGCATATATATATATATGTATATATATATATATATATATATATACATATATATATACATATATATATATACATATATATATATACATACACATATATATATATGTATATATATATATATACATAACATTATGGGTTCCCCTCCCATAGTTAGATTTCTTTCTGTCACCACATATTTGACTTCTTTTACCCCTCTACCTCCCTTGTCCCAGTCCTCCCTGTACCTTCTGGTAACCACTAGTCTATTATGTCCATGAGTCTCTCTGTGTTCTGTTAATTTGTTACTTTTAGGTTTATATCTCACATATAAGTGATATCATGTGGTTTTTAACTTTTTATGTCTGGCTAATTTCACTTTGTATGATTGATTATCTCGAGGTCCATCCTTGTTGTCACAAATGGCAGTATTTCCTCCCTTCTTATGGCTGAGTAATAATCCATTGTATATATGTACCACAGTTTCTTTAGCCAATCATCTATCATAGGACACTTCGGTTGCTTTCATGTTCTGGCCACTGTGAATAATACTGCTATGAACATTAATGTGCATATATATATTTTCAAAAATGAGTTTTCAAGTCTTTGGGGTAAATACCCAGTAGAGGGATTGCTGGATCATATGGTAGATCAAGTCATAGTTTTTTGAGGAACCTCCATACTGTTTTCCATAGTGGCTGTACCAATTTGCAGTCTCAACAGTATATGAGGGTTTCTTTTTCTCTGCATCCTCTACAACATTTGTTACTACATGTCCTTTTGATAACAGCTATTCTAACAGGTGTGAGATGGTATCACATTGTGGTTTTGATTTGCATTTCCCTTATGGCTAGTGATGATGAGCATTTTTTCATATATTTTTTGGCCATTTGTATGTCCTCTAAGGAGAAGTGTCTATTCAGGTCATCTGCCCATTTTTTGACTGCATTATTTTTTGTAGTTGTTGTTATTGAGTTATAAGAGTTCTTTCTATATTTTTGATATAAGTCCCTTATTGGAGGCGTTGCTTGCAAGTATATTTTCCCATTCGATGGTTGTCTCTTTATTTCACTGACATGTTTAGCTATGCAAAATCTTTTTATTTTGATGTAGCTCCATTTATTTATTTATTATTTTATTTATTTATTTATTTATTTTCCTTTTTTCAAGTCTATTGAAATAGAATAGGCAATTAGTTGCTTGTATTTATATTGTACAATTCAATAAAATTTTTTTCCAATTATAGTCGGCATACAATAATATGCCAGTTTCAGTTGTATAGCACACTGATCAGAGATCCACATAACTCACAAAGTGATCACCCCACAAAATCTAGTACCTCTCTTCTTCCATACATATTTATTATGACATTATTAACCATCTTCCCCATGTTAAACTAAATATCTTCATATCTATTCTGCAACTATCCATTTGTACCTCTTAATCCCTTTGCATTTTTTGTCCCCAAACCCCATCTCATCTAGTATTCCTCAAAATATTATCTGTATCTATGAGTTTATTTCCACTTTTGTTGTTGTTGATGATGATTTTGTTCTTTAGATTCCACATGTACATGATATCATGAGATATTTGTCTTTCTCTATCCTACCCATTTTATTCAGTGCAATGCCCCCTAGTCTACCAAAGCAATATCTTTTACCATCCCTTTCCTTTTAGTCTGTGTGTGTCTTTTAATCTGAAGTGAATCTCTTGTAGGCAGCACATGTAGGGTTCTTGTTTTCTGATCCATTCAGCCACTCTATCTTTTGGTTAGAGAACTTAATTTTTTTTTTCATTTGAGGTACTTGTTAATAGGAATGTAGTTATTACCATTCTTTTTATCCTAGATAATTATTTTTAATTAAGTTTATTGGATATTGGTTAATACAATTATATAATTTTCAGGTGTACATTATAATTTGACATATATGTATTTAATTGTGAGTTTACCACTCAAAGTCCAGTTTTCTTCGGCTACCATATATTTGATCCCTTTTACCCACTTCACCCTCCCTCTACCACTCTATATTTGACACTGTTTAACCATCAACCTCCCACCTCTTCACCCCCTAACCTCTGGTAACCATTAGTCTATAGTCCATGTCCATTAGTCTCTGTTTGTTTGTCCTGTTTATTTGTTGCTTTTAGGTTTATATCCCACATGTAAGTGATATCATGTGGTTTTCAACTGTTTGTGTCTGGCTTATTTTGCTTAGCATGATTATCTCAAGGTCCATCCATGTTGTTGCAAATGGCAGTATTTCATCTCTTCTATGGTTGAGCAGTATTTCATTGTATATATGGACCACAGCTTCTTTAGTCAGTCATCCATCATAAGACACTTCAGTTGCTTACATGCCCTGGCCACCGTGAATAATGCTGGTATGAACATTGGTGTACAAATATCTTTTTGGATATAGGTTTCCAAGACAATGGGGCAAACACTCAGTAGAGGGATTGCTGGATCATATGGCAGATCAACTCATAGTTTTTTGAAGAACTTCCATACTGTGTTCCATAGTGGCTGTACCAATTTGCAGTACCACCAGCTGTGTATGAGGGTTCCTTTTTCTCCACATCCTCTCCAAAATTTGTTATTAGTTGTCCTGTTGATGATAGCTATTCTAACAGGTGTGAGATGGTATCTCATTGTGATTTGGATTTGAATTTCCCTAATAGCTAGTGAAGTTGAGCATCTTTACAAATATTTGTTGGCCATTTGTATTTCCTCTAAAGAGAAGTGTCTGTTCAGGTCTTCTGCCCATTTTTTGAATGCATTATTTTTTATTGTTATTATTGAGTTGTAAGAGTTCTTTTTATATTTTGGATGTAAGGCCCTTATTGGAGGCATAACTTGCAAATATCTTCTCCCACTTGGATGGTTGTCTCTTTACCTTGTCTACAGTTTCTTTGTCTGTGCAGAAGCTTTTTAGTTTGATGTAGTTCCATTCATTTATTTTTGCTTTTACTTCCTTTGCTTTTGAGATCAAATTCAAAAAATCTTCTTTAAGTCCAAGGTTCTTGAGAGTAGTTCCTGTTTTCTTCTATACATTTTATTGTTTCAGGGCTTATATTCAGGTCCTTAATCTATTTTCTGTTAATTTTGGTGTGTGGTGATAGACAATAGTCTAGTTTCATTCTTCTGCAGGTGGCTTTCCAGTTTTCCCAGTACCATTTGCCCAGTACCATTTGATGAAGGAGTTTTTCTTTCTTCACTGTATGTTTTTGTTTCTGTTTTGTCAAAAATTATTTGCTCAAATGATATGAGTTTACTTCTGGACTCTCGATTCTGTTCCACTGATCCGTGTGTCAGTTTTGATGCCAATACCATGCCATTTTGAATACTGTTGCTTTGTAGTATAATTTGCTGTCAGGTAGAATGATGCCTCCAGCCCCATTCTTTTATCTCAGGATGGCTTTGGCAATTCAGAGTCTTTTCTGCTTCCATACAAATCTGATGTTTTTTGTTCTATTTCCTTAATAAAGGCCAATGGGATTTTGATGGGAATTGCATTAAATCTGTATAATTCTTTAGGTAATATGGTCATTTTAACTATGTTGATTCTTCTAAACCAAAAACCCAGAATATCTTTCCATTTCTTTGTACCTTCTTCAATTTCTTTTAATAGAGTCTTGTAGTTTTCATTATAGAAGTCTTTCACATGTCCCATAAATTTATTCCTAGGTATTTTGCAATCCTGTGGGTTGAGGGATGGAGGCTTTGGCTCAGCTTGGTGTTTTGCAACTGTGACTAGTAATAATCAACTGCTGCTTCCCTGTCATTCTCACTTCTCTGCCATCCCCACTTCTCTGCTTTCTACCCTGGTCCCTGGGCACTGCTGCCAGCCAAATGAAGCTCACAGCTCTCGCCACACCTTCTCCCCGCCCCCTTCTCCTGCAGGGAGCACCAGCTGAGAGAGACAGCTTCTTTGTTTCTCCTAGTTGACCACAAGACTTTCTGGTTTCTGACCTGTGATAGCTCTTTTGTACAAATCCCACACTCAGAGGTCTTAGTGTGCAGTTTGAGTGTTTTTTGTTGAGTTTTAAATGTTTAGCTTATTGTTGTTTCAAGGAGAGAGATCTGGGGAAATCTCTTACTCTGCAATGTTTCTGATGTCTGGGGCTTAGAAGTTTTTAAAGTGATAATTACTCCTATATAAGCCAAAATGTTCACTTTTCTCCATTGTTCTGTGGTTTTCAATCAGAGGGAGCTAAACTCTGAGCTAGAAAAGTGTTCTTTAAAAGGCTCTCTAAACCAATTTCAATTATCTTTGTAAGAGAATAATAAAAATGTAAAAAGAATAAAAGTGAATATTTTGAAATCAAAATCAGAAGACGCAGAAAAAGTCTGAAGCAAACAAGTGGTCCCAAAGAGGGAATATAAAAACAATAATAACTTTGACAAATGTATTACTCTATATTTAAGAACATTAAAAAGAGGCAACTAAAGTAAACAGAGCCCCTCAAATTGAGAGTAAATATATACACACACAACTCATTGAATTTCAAGGTCAATTAAATTGTCTAATGAAACATAACAGCTACTGCTTAATATTTTAAACTGGTTTCAAGCAGAATTCTAAACAGAAAGTAGTTTGTATATCTGTACTTATAAGCAGAATAAATGGCCTCATTTAAACTGATATATTCCAAGCAGTTCAGGTGGATTCAGAATAGACACTTAGAATTGGAGTTAAAATGTATTAAACCAAAGTCACATTTTTTTTGAAGTGCAACTGTTATTTCCACATTCCTACTTGCCTTTGAAATCTAAAAGCAAATCTTCCTACCAGATTCTGCAGCTATATTAAAAGGAGTTTTCCCTTGCTACAGGGATGCTCCATCACCATGGGTCAAAAGTCTTCCTTGGGAGTTAAAAACAGTTAAGCATCAAAATTATAATATGGAGTTATAAGGTCAGCTGAACCTTCTGAAGTGGTGAGCTGCTAACCTGAATATGTGCCTTTGGAATGTTAACTGAAATTTCAAAGCACTGAATGCCTTGGCTAACTATTTTAAAAAATCAACTATGAGTACTTTCTGACTATGGGCTTGGCACTGCCCTAGACATCATGAGGTTCATTTCCTCAGTGTTTTTAAATGGACATTTACTGAGTGCCTATTCTGAGCTGGCTTAGTATGACTGTGAAATCCCAAACAAATCAAAAACTGAGATCCTCACCCTTGAGGCATTTACAGCTGAAACAATTAAGTTGCATGTGTACAAACACACTCAACATTTAATGAAGTGAAAAGATTGTCTAAGCGGACTCTGACACTTTTTTTCCTTTATGTGATTTTTTTTCCATTAGAAGATTTTCCTTCGAAATACATCTCAAATGTAAGGTCAGTTAAAGTCCTGAGGAAATAGCAGCAAGTCCTTTCAAATGCTTATAAAGCAAGAAAAATGTTTTGCAAAAAATAGTTGGCCCTTCTTTTCTCTCATAAAATAAAATGAACATAACTCACCACTGCAAAGATTATGCTGGCAATAAACAGATTTTGCACTTATCAGGCTCAGGAATGTTGCTTAGTTTTTAATTGAACAAAATTGTCATTAAATTGTTTGGTCTCCTCATTCACACAGAATATTATCCTGTGCCTGTAATTTAGTTCAGAGATCTGTGTTTAATGATAAAGAGAATGGGAAAACTCAGGACATATGGAAAAATTACCTCTTACTCTTTCTTACCAATCAACTCAGCAGATCAAAATAACTGGGCAGTGTCATGAATTATAGGTTTGCAGGAATCTCACTACTTATCTGTCATAATATTTCATTATATGAAAGTGATTTTCCTACAATGCATTTCAAAATTGATACTTCTAACTATGGTACTTGAAGGTTACTCTCATAACTGAATAATTTAGTCTTCAGTCTGTGAATGTTAAGTTATTCTGCTGATCCTCAATCCTGAAAAAAAAAAAACACAAAAAAAATCCCCTTGATTGTGTTTCTTACCTCTTGGTTGACATTTCGTTTAAGTCAATTGCCATCACATTATAAAACATTTATAAATACTAGAGGAAAATGTATAGATATTGCAAATGAATGTGGAGGCTAGAGACAGTAGATTAAACTCCTATCCTACTACATATTCTCTTCAACTATGATAGTGAAATCATTAGATAGCTAAAGGAGGTAGTTTTTCATTTAAAAAATGAAGAGACTATTAATCCCAATATAGGTATTCATCATCCTGTGCAATAAATGTATTCCAGAAAATTTGATTATAAACTAATTTTTTTTTATAAATTGACTCATTTCCCTGTAAGTTTATTAGAAATTATTTGTTTCCATTTCTGAACTTTGAATGGGAGTAGTTTATAGCACTTTGGTTTATTTTTCTCACCCCCTCCTTTTTCGGTCAATTACAGACATATAAACAGATATTTAAATGTACTAAGGGAATTTCAATTTAAAGAAAATCCATGGAAAATTATTTATATGGTAAGTTTGGGTCTTATTACAATGGCTTTCTTAAAAGGAGCTACCATATTTGAAGGATAGCTACATGTGAGATATGTATAAGCTCCCTTCCTATGCAGTGAAATCCACCTTTGGCCACATTAGTTTCAAAGCAGGAAAAGTGATCTTTTCATGCTGGCCTGCTTTCTAAAGATTTATGCACAAGGGCACTCAACTGGACACTGCAGTTTAATAACCCTAAGTACTGCTGACATCTGCATTAACACAGGGTTTGAAAGAGAAGCAGATGGCTAGAAAACCCTTACTGAGATTCTCTAACACTTTCCAAAGGTAAAACAGCAAGTAGTTTTTATGTTTAAATGATGTTCACCATATGGTAAAACATGATTGAATATTGTATATAAAAATCAAATTATTATAGCTAGAATGAATAACACCAAGGCCAATTAGAAGTAGAGTTGAGTTTCCCTGATAAATAATAGACTAAGTTTGAAGCAGTAACTTTAAACCAATCTGTGAAAAGTAAAAAGAAAAATAAAGGAAAAGTAGATAGAATAAATGGGTGTTCATAATATCAAAGCCTTTAATTTCTCAAATATAAATCCCAATTCAACTAACGCTCAGGTTATTGCTTTGAAAATATACTCAGAAGAGATAGATCTGACACATTTCTAAGCAGATTAAAAATAATGTAAAATGGACACTAATCACAGACAACAACTTTCTGGTCTAATGTTTGAGATCCCATAAAAGTTAAAAATCATCATAATACAACTGCAGTGGTTATTTCACATGAAGTAATGACTTTTTAAACCACAGTCCCCAGATCCCGGCCAGCAAATCAAATGCATTGTATACCCAATGATATCTCTAATTGACAAGTGACCAAACCACTCAAGTCACAGGTAACCTACAGCCATATACAAGGACTCTGCAAAGAGGATGCTTATATCACTACTGAAGGCAATAATAAATAAGTAATAGATAATGTAAGTAGCGACTGGTCTTACTGACCAAGAAAGGAAAAAAATATAGGTGCCAAAAACAGACTGTTTATAATCTGCTTCTTACTATTAGTTTCTAGTAAAATGCTGCTTTTATCTACATCCTAAGACATTTCTATCAAGCAGGTGAAACAGGAAAATGCAATCTTCCTTACCATCTCATTTAGCTATACTTCACTATTAGTGACAGGATAAAGGTGCATTGTATTACTTGACCTAATTAGATATATAATGCTCTAAAACAACAGGTGGTCTTCAACCTGAAAAAGAAAAACAATAAATATCCAAATATACAAGATGGAAAAAATCAGGAGTATATTACCATGATAGGATGACTATACACTTATTCAGTTTTTTATTATTTATAGATTGCAAGGAGTAGAATGAAAGACATGTAAATAGAAGCAGTGCTGTAGTTTAAATTCTGGTCTATGGGGAAAAAATTCACAAAATTCGCTTTCTTCCTAGCTTTTTTTCTCCCAGAAACAGAAACATTCTTTCTATTCATCCAACTCTCTCCTCATAAAAGTTCCAATTTCATTGCGAGTTATGTATATGTTTAAGAGCTCCTTTGATTGGATGATCTATCAACATCTCTAAGAGTAAGATCAGTGGTTCTCAAACTTTAGATTCATATGGAGAAATTTTTTAAATCTTGATGTCCAGACCACATCCCATACCCAATTAAATCAGAATCTCTGGGGGTGGGCTTTAGGCACAAGTATTTTAAAACAACTACACAGATGACTACAGAGTGAAGTCCATTTTCAGAAACATTGGGTTAAATCTTAGGAAAATAGAGACTGGTTTTAAAAATAATTAAAACCTACATTTTCTTTTCAGAAACACATCTCTATGTAAAGCAAAGAAACAAAGAAGAGAGCCAGAATTTCCTGGGGATTTTCAATGAGATATTTATACCCTTACCATGTGTTATGCCAATTGTACTAATGAAATCAACAAACCAAAAGATCTGTTTCCCAAGATATGTGCATCACAAAGGCCTGGCTTCTGTGTAGACTGGCTTGATGCTACACAAATAGTGTCAGACTAGAGGCTAATGTAATGTCTTCTCCTATCTGGTCCTCCTCCCCAGTCACATCATTGCTCCCTCCTATTAAACATTTAAAAATGTAATGGCCAAAAACTTCTACATCTCTGTCAGTTTCAGAAGAATAAAACTTTACTCTTGATATCAAACACAGATTCCTAATCCTAGAACTTAAATTCATCCCTTAATTTATACCCACCTAGCTACATTGCTTCTTATTCCCTGATGTTTACCCTCTATTTATTCATGCTTTTCTTTCTGAGACCAATTCTGCAACAGCTCCGAACTAGCGTGACTATATATCTTGGTTTATCCATTTTGTCACAGCATAATTATATTTTTCAATATTTTCTTATGAAATCTTTTTAAAATACAAAAAAATTGAAGTGATTTTACAATAATTGTTACCTAAGATCTTCCATTAACATTTTATTGCATTTGCTTTATCACATATCTATACTCCTCCCTCTACCCATCTAGCAGCCTATCCTATTTTTAGATGTATCTCAAAGGAAGCCCAGAATAATTATTGATAGCACCTTCCTTTGTTCTCAAAAGCGTCCTTGTTTGAAAAATAAATTATACTGTGACTCTACTCTCAAACAATGTGTGTGTGTGTGTGTGTGTGTGTGTGTGTGTGTGTGTGTGTGTGATGTAGCTGCATACCCAGAGTACTTCTTGGCCCTGTGGAAGCATTGAGACAAATAAATGAGTTTCAATATTCAATTTAAAGTCTACTTGAATGAAATAAGACAAGAAACAAGAATATAATAACTGAATGCTGATGGATATTTTATTGCCGAAGAAAACTAGAGGATCAGAGCAAGTAGAATTCAGTGGGTACAGGAACAACAAAATGGTGATTTCCATCAAGGTCAGATTTGTGCTGAGCCTTGATGAATGGATAGAACTGTAGTGTTAGACAGGAAGTGAGAAAGCACTTGGAGTGGAAAGGGTGAACAACATAAGCAATGATAGTGGTAGAAGAGCAAGAAAAAAGCTAGCAAGAGCAAACCAAAGGGTTCATAAACTCAAACGTTGCCTGATGTCCAAGAATAATAAGGAACTCCTCATCTTTACTTGTGAGAGTCAAGAGTCATCTACAGGCTGAAAGACCCAGTCACTGAGTGGACCTAAGTGTCTATCCTGCCCGTCACTACTCGGAGAATATCTTCTACAGTAACTCTCATCTATTCATCTACTTCTAATATGATGTTAACCTTCAAATGGCCCACTTTTCTATGTTGAAAGAAATACTAAGACAGATTCAGTCCTCCATGCTAAAGTAATATCTTAAGCTATGATGATTTTTGGTTATTTACAGCAGAGTTTGCCTTCCACCTTTATTTTTGATTTATTAGATGCTAATCAATTGGGCTGTGAATTGTACCAGACAGAACCTGTATGCATGAATAATTTCTCTTTATTTCAGCAGTATCAAAATCAATAGTCATTGGATTTGCTACAAAGAAAATCTCTGTATTCCAATTTATAATATATTTTGCCATACCTCAAATAAATCTTGTATATACATATTGCTTGTTTCAGTCTCTTTTTGTTCTTATTAGAATGATCTTTTGCTAGATAGAATGTAAGGATCATCTTTTTCTGTAGTTCAACATTCCTTACTCAGAGCAGATTAAGATGCTTAGCCTTGAACTGCCTTGAAATGTGATTCATTTTGCCCAAATGAGAAGTAAATGAAATGGTTCTGAATGAAGTAAACTTGATTCAAGTTAAAGGTCTCTTTGTTGCTCTTTTGAATACTTCTACAATTTCTGCTATGCCTGAACCACCAGATGTAGTACATTACCTGGATCTAGAATGCTTAATTATATTGACTCAAAACTTTGCATGGATCTCTCAGTTCAGCCAAACAATATTCTTGCTTCCGACCTCTCATTCTACATTTATCACTGATCACCATCCACTGTTTTTATATGCCACAAAGTTTATGTTCTATGTTTACAGTGACATTATTCAAGGTAAGATTGCTAACATCATAATTATCACCAATACCAGCATTTATTATGCCATTCCCCAAAAAGCTTAAGGCTCTTGGCAAAATTTTGGTCATATCCTGAACTGATTTGCTTATTCTTGAGCAGAGGTTCAATTCTATTGGAGAGCAAAAGGCTTTTGTTTCATTGACTTAGGAATTTTCCTTTGCTTTTGGTGTCATAGTGTTCTTATAAGATAGAGGGAAGCACCAGAATAATCAGATAGAGACCTAAAATTGTATAATAGCTTCATGGTAGATATTTTTTGATACCATGTCACTAAAATATATTTAATGATTGAAGAATAAAAGACACAGACAGAGGAGAAAAGAAGTTCTGAGAGTAAATGATAGGAGCGATCAACTTCTTGTTATTTAAAACAGTGAAAAAATTCAAAAGAGTTAATCAGAAAGTTTGCTGAGCACCTATTATGTTCTAAAAGGAGAAGAAAAGAGGTATAAGACATGATCAGTGCACTGCCAAGAGGCTATATAATCTATTGAGAGAATGTTAATACATGTGAAACAACAGCCAACAATGGAAAATATTACTATATATCTGTAATCGTAATTATAAGAGCTATAGTTCAGAGGAGATTAGTGAAGGCTAGTCTAGTCAAAGATGACTTCTTAGACTAGTGAGGAATAGATTGAGTATTGCAGGGTTTAGATTAGTGTGGAGGATAAGATAGGCATTTCATCTAAGGAAAACAAGTTAAGGAAGAATTTATTGTGCTTCTAAGATAATCAGGAAGCTGGCCTAACTACAGCAAATGGTACACAATGGGAAACAATGGTAAATGAGGTTGTATAGATGGGGTGCATCACAGTATGGAGGGTCTTGGATATCAAGCTAAGGAAGATTGACTTATTGCAGGGGCAACAAATCACTGAGGATGTTGAAAATGATAACTTGACACAATGAATGCACTGTTTAAGAGAGATGCCACAGTTAGCAGTTACACAAAGACTTACCCTGCACAACACACTTAAATGCCTTGACTCCAATTTATTAATCATGTTTAAAATCAAGGACATGTAAAAGTGGTAGTCTTTGCTCTTTGGGAGAAACTGTCATTTCAGGCATGAGAGGTCAGTATATGCAAAAAGTGTCTATAAACTGTGCTAGCTGCAGGATGTGTACTGTATATTTACCTAAAAGACATAAAAGAACAATGAATCAGTCAAGGGTAATGAAGCACAAATGCATGGCATTAAGTGGAAGAAAGGAGCAGTGTTAAAGGGTGAGAGGTAAACTATATAAATCTGATTGGGAAGACAGAGGAAGTAGGTTATAGACTTGGGTTCTCACTTTAACTCCTTCTACTTGAACCTAATGCCATTTTACTGTAATTGTTAATAATTCTGTTTCAGACAAAAAATGTAAACTATCTACATCTAGTTCACTCTAAAATTAAAGATGAGAAAATAATGAAAGTTAATTTGTGGGAAGAACAAAATAATAGCAATTCAACTTACAAACAGAATAAAAAATCAAAAATTTAAAATAGATATTGTTTAGAAACAAATTCATAGATACAGAGGACAGACTGGTGGTTGCCAGAGGTGGGGGAGGGGGGCAGCTAAATGGGTGAAGATGGTCAAAAGATGCAAACTTCCAGTTATAAAATAAATCTCAGGACGTAATGTACAGCCTGGTGACTATAGTTAATAATACTGTATTCTATATTTGAAATTTGCTAAGAAAGTTCTCATCACAAAAAAAAATTGTAACTGTGAGGTGATGGATATTAACTAGACTTATTGTGGTGATCATTTTGCAGTATATACAAATATGGAATCATTATGTTCTCTACCTGAAACTATGTTACATGTCAATTATATCTCAATAAAAATAAATAAATATAATAAAAATAGAGGTTTTTTCCTATCTTATATTTTGAAAGTAGTGTTGCATTTTGATAACAAATGGAATATGACAGTGAAACAGACGTTATAAGCATGGATTGTTTTATTTATCTAGTTGGTCCAGAATTGAGCATTTCATCCCATTAAGCCAAAATTATAAGGAGAAAAATTTTTAAAAAAAGCTATACTATAGTAACAATGTTTCCCTAGAGTATGAAAGAGTAGAAACGATCAAAAGAATACCAAATAACTTCAACAAAATGCTAGCAAACTGAATCTAGTAACATATTCAAACTGAATCTAGTAACATAGTTGTATCCCAGGGATGTAATTGATTTAATGTCTAAAATTCAATTATTTTAGTGCATTATTCAATACAGTAAAAGACAAAAATCACATGATAATCTGAATGGACTAAGAAAAAATATCTAACAAAAGTCTAACATGCTTTCATAATAAAAATAAAACTTAAACAAGAAATATAAGGAAACTTTATAAATATGATAAACAGCATCTATGCAAAACCCACATGATATCATACTTAATGGTGAAAGAATGGATACTTTCCCACTACGATCAGGAAAAGGCAAGTACAGTACTTCACCCTCATCTGTGGTTTTATTTTCTGCAGTTTCTGTTATCCATAGTCAACTATGTCCTAAAAATATTAACTGGAAAATTCCAGAAATAAACAACCCATAAGTTTTAAATTGCACGCCATTCTGAGCAGCATGATAAAATTTCACACCGTTCCACTCTATCCTACTTGGAATGTGAATCACCCCTTTGTCCAGTATCTCCACTGCTACCCCTCTCCCCTTAGTGGCTTTGTAGCTTTCTTGGTTATCAGATCAACTGCAGCAGTATCACAGGGCTTGTGTTCAAGTAACCCCAAAGGGCAAGAGTAGTGATACTGGCAATTCAAGTATGCCAATGAGAAGCCATTAAGTGCTTTCTTTAAATGAAAAGGTATAAGGAAACAAACATAGCATACATAAGATTCAGCACTATCTGTGGTTTCAAGCATCCACTGGAGGCTCTTGGAACATATTCCTCATGGATAAGAGGGAAACTACTGTATTTCTGTTCTTACCACTGATATTGTACTGAAGATTCTAGTCAGGGAAATTAGACAAAAAAATAATAGTAAGTAAAAGTTATCCAGATTGGACAAAAAGAAATAAAACTATCTCTATTCAGAGATGACATTATATATAGAAAATACTAAGGAACATACTTAAAAACTATTAGTACTAATAAGTGAGTTCATCAAGGGGGCAGGATACAAGTTCAATATATGAAAATTAATTGTATTTTTATGCATTAGAAATGAATAACCTGAAAAAATGAAATTAATAAAGTTCCATTCATGGCATCAAAAAGAATAAAATACTTTAGACAAATTTAACAGAAGTGTAAAACTTATACACTGAAAACTACAAAACACTGTTGAAAGAAAATTAAAGAGGATCTTATTAAATTAAAAAAACATTCCATATTTATGAATTGGAATACAACATCGTTAAGATGGCAAAACTCCTTAAATTAATATATAGATTAAGTACAAGCCCTATGAGGATCCCTGCTAGCTTCTTTGTAGAAATTTACAAGCTTATTTTAAAATTTATCTGGAATTGCAGAGGACCTGGAGAAGCCAAAACTATCCTGGAAAAAAAAAAGAATAAATTATGAAGAATTACACTTTCCAATTTTAAAACTTACTATAAAAAAAGTAATCAAGATAGTGTGGTACTGGCACAATGATAGACATAAATCAAGGAATAGAATGTAGAATCCAGAAATTAACCCATATGTACATGGGTGAGCTGATTTTTGACAAGGGTGCCAAGAGCATTCAACAGGTAAAGAATAGTCTTTACAACAAATGGTGCTGGGACAACTGCATATCCACATGGAAAAGGATGAAGTTGGTCTATTACCTCACATCATATACAAAATTTAACTCAAAATGAATCAAAAACCTAAATGTAACTGCAAAAACTATAAAATTTTTGCAAGATAACGTAGGAGGAAAATTTTCACAATCTTATATTTTGCAAAAATTCTCAGCTATGACACCAAAATGTGAGCAACAAAAAAATAGATAAATTGTACTTCCTCAAAATTTAAAACTTTTGGAAAAAATAAACAAATTGGACTACATCAAACTAATAAGGTTTTGCACAGCAAAAGAAATCATCAACAAAACAAAAAGTCAACCAACTGATTGAGAGAAGATATTCACTTATGACACATCTGATAAGGGGTTAGTATCCAAAATATATAAAGAACTCATACAACTCAATAACAACAACAACCTCAACAACATCAACAACAACAACAACAACAACAAAAATCAAATTTAAAAATGAACAGACCTGAATAGATATTTCTCCAAAGAGGAAATACAGATGGCCAATAGACATATGAAAAGATGGTCAAGGTCACTAATCATCAGAGAAATGCAAATTAAAAACACAGTGAGATATAACTTCACACCTGTCAGAATGGCTATCATTCTGATAAATCAAAGAACAACAAGTGATGACAAGGATGTGGAGAAAAGGGAACCCTCATACACAGTTGATGGAATTGCAAATTGGTACAGTCAAAGGAAAACAGTCTGGAGGTTTCTCAAAAAATTAGAAATGGATCTACTTTTTGACCCAGCAATTACACTTCTGGGAATTTATCCAAAGAAAACCAAAACAATAGTTCATAAAGATATATACACCCCTATATTCATGGCAGCACAATTTACAATAGCCAAGATATGGAAGCAATCTAAATGCCCATCAATAGATGATTGGATAAAGAAGTTACAGTTCATATATACAATGGAATATTACTCAGCCATTAAAAAAATGAAATCCTACCATTTGCAATGACATGGATGGACCCAGAGGTTATTATGTTGAGTGAAATAAGTTAGACAAAGATAAATACCATATGATTTCACTTATATGTGGAATCTAAGGAACGAAAAGAACTTATTAATCAAAAACAGACTCACAAATATAGTGGACAATTTTGGTGATGAACGGGGTTGGAGGACTAGGAGAATGGTGTGAAGGGTTAAAGAACTACAAATTAGTAGTTGATAGATGGTCACGGGGATGGTGTGCACAGCATAGGGAATGAAGTTAGCATTAATATATTGGCTAGATGGAGAGTCGGGGGAGGGAGGGAGCAATTGGATTGTTTTATGAACTATATAGATGTCTAACCAATATATTGTATACTTGAAACTAATTAAAATAAATAAATAAATATTTTAAAAAGTACAAATTTGTAGTTGGTAGATGGCCATGGGGTTGGAGAGCACAGCATAGAGAATGCAGTCAGCAGTAATGTAATGGCTATGTGTAGAGCCAGAGGGAAAATACAGTAATTGGGGAGATCGTTTCATAAATTATATAAATGTCTGACCAATGTATTGTATACTTGAAACTAATAAAATTAAATAAAATGCTAAAAAATATTATTTACTCAAAAAAATGTTAACATTTGTGATTCAAAGGCCAGAATCAATAAAGTGAAAAGACAGCTCATACAATGAGAAAATATTTTTGCAAACCATATATCTGATAAGGAACTTATGTTTAGAATACTTAAAGAACTCTTATTAGTGAAAAAAAAAAGATAAACAATTCAACTAAAATATACAAAGGATTTAAATAGATATTTCTCCAATGAAGATATACAAATGATCAATAAGCACATGAAAAAATACTCAACATCATTAGTCATCAGGGAAATGCAAATCAAAACACAATAAGTTGCTACTTCAAATCCACTATGATGGCCAGATCCAAAAATTCAGATAACAAATATTTACGAGGGTGTGGAAGAATTGGAACCCTCATACACTGCTGATGGGAAAATAAAATGATACAACTGCTTTAGAAAATAATTTGGCAATTTCTCAAGCAATTAAACATAGATTTACCATATGACCCAATAATTCCATTCCTAGATATATACACAAGTAATTTGAGTACATATTTCTGCACAGAAACTTGTACATAAACTTTTATAACAGGGTTATTCACAATTGCCAAACAGTGGAAACAACCTAAATGTTTATCAAGACACAAATATATAAACTAAATATATTATATTTGTATAATGGAATGTTATTCAACCAGAGAAAGAAATAAAGTACTGATACATGGATGAACATTGAAAACATCATGCTAAGTGAAAGATCATTCACAAATGCCCCCATACTATATGATCTCATTCATATGAAAGTGCAGAGTAAGGAAATCTATAGAGACAGGAAGGAAATTAATGGTTGCTTAGGGCTGTGGTGGGGGATGAGGAGATGGGGGTGATAGCTAAAGGGTACAAGATTTCTTTGTAAGGTGATGGAAATATTCTAAAAGTGACCGTGGTTGCACATATATATGTACATACATATATATGTATATAAATACTTAAAACCCACTGAATTATGAACTTTAAATTAGTGTATTGTATAGTATATTAATTATAGTTCAATAAGAGTTATTAGAAAAAGAGGACCAAATTAAAGAAAGCAACAGTGAGCTATCATTATAATTCCCAAATGAGAGCCATGTCTCCTTTTTCAGAGGGAGCATGGTTGGGGAAAGGGATGCTGATGGTCTGTGATGGCATTTTTACATGAGGAAAAGCCTCTCTTGCATTACCCTGACTGAAGTGGAAACTTTAAAGCAAAATTAGTTCTGTGAAAAAATCTGCCCTTAAAGGAGTGTTGAAAATTGTTTTTGAACCAATTGTACACTTTAAGTTATCAAATAAGAATTGCATTTAATCAAACCTTTTTGTCTTCTTCCAGTCAAAGGCAAACAGCAAGTCATTATTGCATGAGTTATACTTCCAAAGAGAACCTACTCTAGAATGCACTTGATACTGGTGACATGCTTTTTTTTTCCCTAACCTGTTAAAACAGTGAGTGGCAATAATGTATTCTAATTTTGGGTAGCTACTGTGTCTTAATAAAAGGGAATTTCTCCCTTTTTATTATGGTAATAGTGGTTCCCTTCCTCAGGATGGCTATCCTTCATATAATTGACAAGCCCAGATTCCTTTAACAATACCATTCATGGGTATCAGAGAATGGGGAAGTGTTGGTCAGAATAGTCAGAGAATAGGTGACATCAACACCATTTCACTTTTCAACAACCTGAGAGGACCACCAACATTTCTAATCATATACTTGCCTCAAAAATTCTCAGATTCATTTGCAGTTTTTTAAAGTATTGTTAGTTTTAAACTTGACTGTATCTATGATAGTGTCTTTTTCATTTCTAATATTCATCTTTGTCAAATCTCTTTGTAAAATCAATATTACAGTAAGTTTATCTATTTTGTTAGTCTATCTATGAACCTTTTCAAAGGCTAAATTTCGCTTTTGATGACCTTCTCTACTGTTTTTTTGTTGTTGTTCGTTGTTCCACTAATTTATAACTATTTTATTTCCCTTTTAAAGTGTATTTATTTATTTATTTATGTCAACTCTATTGTTTATTTATTTATTTATTTATTAAATTTATTGGGGTGACATTGATTGCAAATATCTTCCCTGTTCAGTTGGTTGCCTCTTTGCATTGTTAATGGTTCCTTTTGCTGTGCACAAACTTTTTTAGTTTGATATACTCTCATTCATTTATTTTTGCTTTTACTTCACTTTCCTTTGAGGTTAAATTCATAAAATCCTCTCTAAATCCAAACTCCTTAAAATGGATTTAGTCATTAATATAGGTCTTTCTTCTCTTCTTACACATTCATCCGAAGCTCAAAATTTCTCTTTAAATGTGGCTTTAGGAGCATTCCACAAGTTTTGGTATGTAGTGTCATCATTGATGTTCAGTTCTCAGTAATTTATAATTTCCCATTTGATATTTTCTTAACCAGTGGATTATATGAAAGAGTATTTTTTGACTTCATAATTCACAAGGACCTTTATGTCATTTTAAATTGATTTACACCTTTATTGCAGTGTGGTCAGAAAAGGTAGTTTTCCTATAAACTTTTGGAATATTTTTTTCAGATTTTCTTCATAATCAAGTACACAGACAACTTTTAGAAATATTTTAGGAATATTTGGAAAGAAAAAGAAATCATCTAATCGATGGCTCCAGAGTTCTATTTATGTCCATTAGATCAAGTTTCTTCTATAATTGCACTATTTTCTCCTGCTTACTCAATGAATTACTGAGAAATGTGTGCTAAAAGTTTCAAACATGAGTGTGAATACGTCAATGTTTCTTTGTATTACTGTCAAATCTCACTTTATATATTTCAGGTCAGGTTGTTTGAAAAATATATCTCCCTAGGAAGTTTGGCGTTTTTTCATTAAAAACTGACTCTTCTTTTACTAAAAATATATTCTGCCTAAATATTTTTCCTCATATAACCATTGAAGTACCAGCTTTCTTTTAGTTACTGTTTGCCTAATCTATCTATTTATCCAATTATTTTAAACATTTCTGGGTTATATTTTACATTTATTCTCTGTATTTAGCATATAGATAATTATATTTTTAGTATAAGCTTATGTGCTCTTAACATATAAGTTTAGGTCATTTATATTTATTGTACTTAATTACATGCTTGCAATTATTTGCCCCATTTTATTTTGTTCTATTTACCATGCCTTTTCTTTGTTTCTTTTTTGCCCCTTTCTCCTCTATACCAAATTCATTAAATTTCTTCTCTTCTACTGGTTTGGCTATAAACAGTTTATTTAAATTATTTTGTTGATTACCCTCAAATGTTTAACATGCATACTTGACTTAAAGTCTAAACTTAATCAGTTTTTCTATTCTTCTACTTAGATCATAATACAAAAGACTTAGAAAAATGCAACTCTGATTATACTTAATTATCTTTTTAATATACTTATCTATTATTATTTCAAGTGTTTCAATCTATTTTGTGATTTATATTAGTTTGCTAAGGTTGCCATAACAAAACCGCAAAACTGAGTGGCTTAGAGTTTTTGGAGAAATATGGCGGAGTGAGGGATGTCATCAGATCTCTCCCCTTGAAACAACAATAAACTGAACATTTAAAAATCAACAATAAACACCCAAACTGCACACCAGCATGTCTGAGCATGGGATCTGTGCATAAGAGCTACCACAGGACAGAAATCCAGGTGTCAGAAGGTGGACTGGGAGAAAAAAGGGAGCTGCCTCTCACAGCCACAGGAGCTCCCTGTAGGAAATGGGGAGGGGAGAAGGTGCAGTGGGTTCCCTGAACAGCCCTGCCTGGGAGAGCCATGAGTACCATGCAGCTGGCAGCAAAGCCCAGTCATCAGGGCAGAAAGCAGAGGAGCTGATGGCAGAGAAACAACAATTGATTTCTACTGGCCGTGGCTGCAAAACCAAGGCTGAGCCAGAGCCTGCAACTCACAACCCAGAGGGCCCCACCAACCATATCCTCTGAAGCCAAAAACCGTGGAGCCCCAAGAGAATCTGAACAAACAATACCAGAACTGTCGCTAACACTGACAGGGACTGAGACTGAGGGTAGCAAGCATGATAAAACATATAAAAGAAAAAGAAAGCTTTATTAAGGCTTTATATAAAGCAGGGATCCAAGAGGCTAAGATGTCACCTACTGGAAACCAAAAGCAAAGGGCATTCTTTGCAACAGGCTAAAGAGAGACCTTTATATAATAAATCTTCTTTCTGGAAAAACAGCAGAATATATTTCCATTAATGCCCATTTGGATAAATAGTCCATTAAACACCATGAACAAACAAGGTTCAAGGCATCTCAGAAAGAAAGAGAAAAATCTCCAGAAAATAAGCTTACAGACATAGAAATATGCAACTTAAATGACAGAGAATTCAGAATGGTACTTCTCAAAAATCTCAGTGAGTTCCAAAACAAGTCATAACAACAATTTCAGGAACTGAAAAAAAACAACGAGATGAGCAGAATGAGTTTTTAGCAAGGAGAATGAAATCTTCAAATAGAACAGAATAGATCTGGAAATCACACACACACACACACACACACACACACACACACACACACACACTGCAAGAGTTGAAAAATGAAATAGAAAGCTTGGTAAATAGAGTTGATCAAATGGAGGAAAGGATCAGTGATATCGAAGACAGAAATCTAGAAATAAATCAGAAGGAAAAAGAGAGAAACTGAAGGATGAAAAATAATGACAGAGAAATAGCAGAACTAGTTGACACCATCAGAAGAGGAAATATAATAATGGGCATTTTTGAAGGCGAGGAAAAGAAGCAGAGATTAGAAAGCATTTTCAGACAAATAGTTGATGAGTACTTCCCAAGTCAAAGGAATGGGGTGGAGCTTGGAATTCAAGAAGTCAACAGAACATCCAATTATCTCAACCCAAAAAAGCCTTCACCAAGACACATTGTATTAAAATTATCAAAGATCAATGACAAAAACAGAATTCTTGGGGCAGCCAGGGAGAAGAAAATGGAAACATATAAAGGAAAATCCAATAGATTATCATTGAACTTCTCAGCACAAACCTTATAAGCCAGAAATGAGTGGAATCACATATTCAAAATATTAAGTGAAAGCAACTACCAGCCAAGAATACTGTATCCAGCTAAGTACTCTTACTTAGAAGAGTAAGTAGAAAGTAAGTAGTAAGTAAGAAGAAATAAAGACCTTTCCAGACATACAAAAATTAAGAGAATTCTCCACTATGAGACCTGCACTACAGAAACTATGGAAAGGGATCGGCTCACCTAAAACAAAATGACAAAAACAAATACATGCTTAGGAGTAAAGTGACCATCAGTCAAATATAAGTAGAGGAAAACAACTCTTACTAAGAATAGGGCATTATAAGCTGAAATAATAAAAAGAAAATTGCTATAGCAAGATAGTAATGAACATTCAGCATACATAGGGAGAAATTGAGATAACAATGACTGAAAAGGGGAAGATTCAAAGATCCAAATTTAGAAAGAGGAATGGAGATAAGGCACACACAGAAGAAAATGGACAGTTATATATATATATATATATATATATATATATATATATATATATATATATAAATAAAACTATTCTTTACATATTCATAATTGTGACTGAATTATATAACATAAAACAAGAGGAACCAGAAGGAAAACCCACAAAAGTCAAACAAAATAAAGAAAACAGAAACATAAGGACAAGGAAGCAATGGAAATACCAAGCTACAAGAAAACAAAAGATAAAATGGTGATAAGAAGACCTCATATTTCTATAATAACCCTAAATGTAAATGGATTGAACTCACCAATAAAAAAGCACAGAGTTGCAGAATGGATCAAAAACCAAAATCTGACCATATGCTGCCACCAGGAGACACATCTCAGCTCCAAAGACAAATATAGACTCAAAGTGAAAGGGTGGAAAATGATATTTCAATCTAATGGCATGCAGAGAAAAGTGGGAGTAGGTGTACTAATATTAGATGAAATAGACTTCAAAATAAAAAAAGTTAAAGTAAGATACTGAGGGGCATCTCATAATGACAACAGAAATCATGCACCAATAAGACATACCACTTATTAATATCTTCGCTACTAATCATGATGTCCCAAAATATGTAAAGCAATTACTAACAGAACTAAAGGGAGAAACAGACCAAAACACTATCGTAGTAAGGGACCTAGATACCCCACTCTTGGATATGGACAGATTATCCAAACAGAAAATCAATAAGGAAATAAAGGCCTTAAATGACACATTAGACCAACTGAACACAATTGACACGTAAAGATCCTTTAATCCCAAAAGAGCTGCTTATACATTCTTCTCTAGTGCACATGGAACATTCTCAAGGATTGAGCACATACTGGAACACAGAGATAGCATCAATAAATATAAGAAGGTTGAAATTATAACAACCATATTCTTTGATAATAATGATTTGATAATAGAGATCGACTGCAAAGAGAAATCAGGAAGAACCAAAAATACATGGAGATCAAACAACATGCTACTGAAAAATGACTGGGTCAGAGAAGAACTAAAATGAGATCAAAAGATACATAGAAATTAATGATAATGATAGTACAACATATCAAAACTTCTGGGACACCACAAAAGTGGTCATAAGAAGAAAGTTCATATCATTATAGGCTTATCTCCAAAAACAAGAATGAGCTCAAATAAATAATCTAATGTTTCATCTTAAAAGTTAGAAAAGGAAGAATGAATGAAGCCTAAAGTCAGAGGAAGGAAAGAAATAATCCAAATTAGGGCAGAAATTAAAAAAAAAATTGAAAAGAAAAATAAATGTAACAGAGAGCTGGTTCTTTGAGAAGGTTGATAAAATTGACAGTCCCCTGGCTAGATTCATTAAAGAAAGAAGAGAAAGGACACAAATAAACAAAATCAGGGTTGAAAGAAGGGAAATTATGACAGACATTGCAGAAATACAAAGGATCATGCAAGAAGAAAATGAAAAAATTATATAACACTAAATTTAATAACCTAGAAGAAATGTACAAGTATTTATAAAGATACAACTTTCCTCAACTGAATCAAGCACTGGAAAATCTAAATGGACTGAATAATAGCATGAAAATTGAAGCAATCATCAAAAACCTACAAAAAAGTAAAAGTCCAGGACCAGATGGCTTCAGTAGTGACTTCTACCAAACATTCAAAGAAAATTTAAAACTTATTCTCCTCAAAATCTTCCAAAAAATTAAAGAGAAGGCAATACTTCCCCACTCATTTTATGAGGCCAATATTACCCTGATACCAAAACCTGGTAATAATAACACAAAAAAAGAAAACTACAGACCAATATCTCTCATGAACACAGATACAAAAACCTGATATAAGATAATAGTAATCAAATACAGCAACATATTAAAATTATACACCACAATCAAGTGGGCTTTATCCCAGAGGCATAGGTATGGTTCAACATACACAAATCAATTAATTTGATACATGACATAAATGAATTATAAAATAAGAATCACATGATCATATCAATAGATGCTGAAAAAGCCTTTGACAAGATACAGCATCCATTTATGATCAAAACACTTACCAAAATCGGTATAGGAGGAAAGTACCTTAACATAATAAAAGCCATATATGACAAACCCTCAGCCAACATTATACTGAATGGTGAAAAACTAAAAACTTTCCCTGTAAGATCAGCAACAAGGTAAAGCTGTTTACTGTTACAACTGTTATTCAATATAACATTAGAGGTCCTAGCGAGTGTAATCAAGTAAGAGAAAGATATAAAAGGCATCCAAATAGGCAACAAAGAATTCAAACTGTCACTCTTGGTGGATGACATGATTCTCTATATAGGAAACCCTAAAGACTCCACAAGAACACTACTGGAAACAATAAACAAATACAGTAAAGTTTCTGGATACAAAATCAATGCTCAAAAATCCATAAGGTTCCTATACTCTAATAATGAAATGTCAGAAAAAGAAGTAGAAAAAATAATTCCTTTTGTAATTGCAACAAAAAAAAATAAAATAACTAAGAACAAAAATAATGAAACATGTGAAGGACCTATATAATGAAAATTATAAGACTCTATTAAAATAAATTAAAGAAGATACAAAGAAATAAAAAGATATTTTCTGTTCTTGGATTAGAAGAATCAACAGTTAAAATGACCATATTACCTAAAGTATTATGCAGCTTTAATGCAATCCTCATCAAAATCTCATCAATATTTTTTAAAGAAATACAACAAAAAATCAGCAGATTTGTATGGAATCACAAAAGACCCTGAATGCAAAAGCCATCCTGAGGAAAAACAAGGCTGGAGGCTTCATTCTGCCTGACTTCAAATTATACTACAAAGTGACAATAATCAAAACAGTGTGATATTGGCAATGAAACAGACACTTGAACCAGTAGAACAGAATGTAGAGTCCAGAATTAAAGCCATATTTATGTGGGCAAATAAGTTTTGACAAAGAAGTCAAAACCACACACTGGAAAAAGGAAAGCCTCTTCAATAAATGGTGCTTGGAAAACTTGAAAGCCATCTGCTAAAAAATTAAACTAGACTATTGTTTATCACCACACATCAAAATTAACTGAAAATGGATTAAGGACCTGAATATAAGACCCGAAACAATAAATTGCATAGAAGAAAACATAGGAATTAAACTCAAGGACCTTGGACTTAAAGATGATTTATGAACTTGACCACAAAGGCCAGGGAAGTTAAAGCAAAAATAAATGAATAGGACTTCATCAAACTAAAAAGCTCTGCTCAGCAAAAGAAATTATCAACAAGGTAAAGGAACAATCACCCGAATGGGAAAATATATTTGCAAGCAACACCCCAAATAAGGGCCTTATATCCAAATATACAAAGAACTCACACAACTCAATAAAAACAATAACAAAAACCCACAAATGATCCAATCAAAAAATGACAGAGGACCTAACAGATACTTCCCCCTAGAGGATATACAAATAGCCAACAAATATTTGAAAAGATGCTCAACATTGCTAGCTATTAGGTAAATGCAAATCAAAACCAAAATGAGATACCACCACCTCACACCTGTTAGAATACCTATAATGAACAGGATAAGTAATAACAAATGTTGGATAGGATGTTGAGAAAAAGGAACGCTTGTACACTGCTGGTGGGACTGCAAATTGGTACAGCCACTATGGAAAACACTATGAAGTTTCATCAAAAAACTAAGAATTCATCTATCATATATATGGTCTAGCAATCTGTCTACTGAGTATTTACCTCAAAGGCTTGAAAACCCATATCCGAAAAGATATTTGCATGCCGATATTCATAGCAACATTATTCAAAGTGGTCAGGACATGGAAGCAACCAAAGTGTCCTATAATGGATGATTGGCTAAAGATGCTGTGGTACATATATGCAATAGAATATTACTCAGCCCTAAGAAGAGATGAAATACTGTCATTTGTGACAACCTGGATGGATCTCGAGATAATCATGCTAAGTGAAATAAGCTGGACAGAAAAAGCTGAAAACCACATGATATCATTTATATGTGGGATATAAACCTAAAAGCAACAAATGAACAGGACAAACAAACAGAGACTAATGGACATAAACTATAGACTAGTGGTTACCAGAGAGTAGGGGGCGACCATAGGAGGGAGGTTGATGGAGTAAAGGGGATCAAATATGTGGTGACAGAAAGAAATCTGACTGAGAAGTGAACACACAGTGTAAATATATATATATATATATATATATATATGTATATATATATATATATATATATATGCCTTAATGTTAAAGTGTACAGCTGAAACTTATTGGATTTCATTAACCATCGTTACCATAAAAAATATTAACTAATTAATTTTAAAAAACCGAGTGGCTTAAACAACAGAAATTTGTTTCACAGTTCTGGAGGCGAGAAGTTTAACATCAAGGTATCAACAGAGCCATGGTCCCTCTGAAGGCAACAGGGAAGGATCTGTGTCCAGGCCTTCCTCCTAACTTTGGTATTTACTTGGTTTTAGCAGCATAACACCAGTTTCATATAATGAAGTATTTCTCTGTGTGTGTGTGTGTGTGTGTGTGTGTGTGTGTGTGTGTGTGTGTAAATTTCTCCTTTTCGTAAAGATATCACTCATTATATTAGGGGCCCATCCTACTCTAGTATGACTTCATCTTAACTCAGCAACAATCCTCTTTGCAAATAATAGATACTGGGTGTTAGGACCTAAACATGCAAATTGGAAGGAGGACACAATTCAAACCCATAACATGCTTATGATGTCATTTAATCATTAATGTCATTGTTGCTTTGTATAATCAGTACTTATTTAGACTTATCTTTAATTACTACTTTCAATGGTCAACATTGCTTCATGCATCACACTTTCAGAATTCAGTTTTTTATTTTCTTCTGAGATATATATTTCAGTTCTTTCACCAAGTATCTAGTGTAGCAAATTGGCTTAGTCTTCAGCTCAATTTGCATTTATTTTACCTATACCCTTTTAGGATATTTACTGGATATAGAAGATCTAGATAAATAGTTATTTTCCTCAGCACTTTAAAAATATTCCTTTCTCTTTTGGCCTCAATTATGTTTATTGTGACATCTGCAGTGGTCTATTTGGTGCTCCTTTATAAGTAACTTGTATTCTCTTTTTGGTGGAATTTAACATTTTCTCATTTTTGGGGGGATTCTCCAGTTTCATTATGAGGTAACTATATGTAGAGTTCTTTTTTACTTATCCTGTTTGATGTTTGCTGAATTTCTTATGTCTGCATCATGTCTTTCATCAGTTTTGAAAAATTATCAGTCATTATCTTTTTGAATATCACATCTCCACCATGTTCTCTAATTATTCTTTTTAGTTAGATAAATGTTGAATTTACTCATCCTCATATCTCTTAACCTCTCATATTGTCATCACTTTGTCCTTCTCTGTTGCATCACGGGTAATTGTTTCAGTCCATTTTACAATTTACTAATTCCCTGTAGCTTATTATTATCTAATGATTAGTCCATGAATGATTATTTTCATTTATAAAAAAATTATTTTTTTCTTTTTTAAACCCATCAGTTATGTTTTCATCGTCTCATATTCAATTCTTAGAGTTTTGAATTTTGAATCCTCTCTTGTATCTCTATTCTACTACCTCTCTTTTGGGAGGATATAATCCCATTTGTTGTGCCTACTGACTTTCATTATGGTGGACCATTTCTTCATGTGCTTGGTAATATTTCATTGTGAATTCATGTTTTACAGGGCTATTTTTTTTCTGTAAAAATACCTTATAGCTTGTATAGCACGTTAACAGCTGTTTTGACTTTGCTTCTGCCTAGAATGCCAAGGGAACCACCAGCTCAGACCTAATTTTTATGCTACTTTCTAGGTTTGGGGAGATTTTTAAAACTATGGTTACAATACAAATTTTTGTGGGAGATTTTTTCCCATCCAAATCTCAGGCAAGTTCCTTGTTTCTTTGTGGATAGGATATTTTTGTTCACTCTCTTAACAAAGGCCAAAAATTCAAAGGTGCTAGGCATCCTTAGGGGTCTATAATACCAAAACTTCATTTCACAAGGACCCAAGGCCTTATATTCTTTGTTATATAGTTATTAAAACTCATATTCTTAGTTTATACAGTCTGACCTTGTCAAATCCTATCTCTGGAGTTACAGGTTTTCTTTCTTCTTCCTTTTTTTTTTTTTTGATAAGTTTCTTGCTTGATTATGAGATGTTATATTTATCAGAATTTCTAGGGATTAGTAACAGAATGTTTATATTTATTTTCAATAATTCTGAAAATTGACCATAATTATATTTCATTCTCCATAGTTATGGAAATTAACAATATTAATTTTTTATTGCTTCTACAATTGGCGATGACACTTCATATTTTAGCTTTGTTTTTATGCTCTTTCTCAAGACTCAGTCTAGTAGATTTAACTAACACACATTTAAATCCAAGAACAGATCATGGGCACCAACCAATCAGAATGGGCACTGGCGCAAATGAAATGGATGTCAGCTATAAGCAACTGTTGTGCTTGTACCTGTTCATATTCGCTGAATACCAACCTGAGGAGAATGGAATGATCGTTCTACCATTGCATGGTAAAGAAAGAAACTACATTCTCAAAGGCTTCCCTATTATTTACTTTCTCTTTCATTATTACCATTAATGTTAAACTTAATTATATTTTTGTAATCAACAGTAATAAATCTTTGGCAACAAAATATGTCATTAGACTACATCCTGTGCATTACATTACCATATATGCTTCTTCTTGCTATACAATCTACTATTTATCAGATTCTTCTGGTGTCTATGCATGTCCTGAGCATTTATACTTAGGCTTTACTGTTTGCTCATACTCATATATCATGTGATGTTACATGTAGGCTTTTACCATAAAATACTGCATGGAGAAAATATTTGATCTCCTTTACTACACAGTTTCCAAACACACACTGTGCAAAAGTAATATAATGAGAGACAAAGCAGGAACTTTCTTCTCTGGGTCTTTTAAGTTGAAGCTCAATATTTTGAACACATGGACACAGTTATCTCATTAAGTGAGGAAACATACTACCCCAAAATAAAGCTGATATTCATAAAAAAGGAACACAAGTAAAGAATGTTGAGCAAAATCAAAACATTGACCCTTCCTCCCTCTTGATACTTTCACCATAATTTAGGGGTCTGCAAACTATACTCACAGGCCAAACACAGCCAACTCTATGGTTTGTATGGCTCATGAACTACAAATGTTTTTCACATTTTAAATGACCTAGAAAAAATAAATAAAAAAGAACATTTCATGGCACATGAAAATGACATGAAATTCAAGTTTTATACTTATAAACACACAAAGTTATACTAGAACACAACTATGCTCATTTGTTTACATATTGTCCGTGGATGCTTTTGTGCTACAATGGCAGACTTGAGTAGTTGTAATAGAGATGCTATGACTTGCAAATCTAAAATATTTACTATTTGGCTCTTTATAGAAAATGTCTTCTGACTCCTGCTATGAACAATCACCTCCCTTTTACCAGGATCAAGAGTAGGTAGAGCTGATTCTGGCAGGGCACTGAGCAAGACACCTATAAGCAAGGCAAGCAAATACTACTGCTAGAACCCAGTCAAAAATAGTTATTAGATAAGATATTACACTTTGTATACTGTCCAGAGAAAACAAAAGAGTAACCAGTAATGAGAGTGCACCCCAGTTCTTACATAACAATGCTTATCAAAAAACATAGCTAAATTTCAAACCAATCTTTGTGAAAATCCAGATTTTTATAACTGAAGCATTATGGTCAACTTCTATTGTGAATGAGTTTCTGTGTCTTAAAAAAGGGTGTTTGTAAAATGACACAGTTCTGTTGTCATGTCTTTGTGTAGGTAACTTCACTCAGTTATATTTCTATGTACACTTTTAAGCTTTTCCCAGTTCATGAGGCTATTGAGGTGAGAGTATTCTAAATTGACCTGCTTGGAGGCTGTTCACAAAAAGGTACAGCAGACAGAAAAAGTAGATTTTTAGGAAAAAACACAAGCCTTGCTACATGAGCCATAGAGAGACATGGTACAAGGTATAGCAAAGCTATTCTCTCTGTCATGAATACCAAAGTTTAAAGATGTCTAGAAAACATCTTCACTTCCCATCACCATTAATTATAGATAGATCAGTCTGATATTAATATAAACTTTTTTTGAGGGTACGTTTTCAGCTACTTGCAATTCCTGAGGGTATTTATAATTTCTATAAATTTATTTCTCATTTTATGAAGGGCTATGTCTTTTCATTTGCCTTAAAGTTGTTGAGATAAAATATGTGCCTTTTAGTTCTAATTTACTAGGATTTAGGGAATACATTTATGCATATGTTCTTCACTTATTATTTTACAGCCTTTAATGATATTCCTTCAGCCTTCATTTGTTCAGATTTAAAAATTCCAGTATTTCAGTCCAACCTGGACCTCTCTAAATTACACTGGAAATTCTGAGGTGCTGTTACATCACTGACACTAATAAAATCTAATGATGTGGGTTTGCCAATAAATCTGGATTTCATAAAAAAAGGTGTGCCTATTGTAATTTTCTCTGGACATTCTTCATCCCTGGTGCATTTTTTAGATATGACCACCAAAAGTGAGCATAGCATTCTGGAGTATAAAAAAATAAAATTTAAGAATGGGTCTAGATTGAGATCTTTTAATGCAGCACTGGATATCAGCTTACCCTTATCTGTTTAGTCCCTCAAGAACAAATTTATTTCTTTGCGCTTCTTGTACACCTCAGCTATACCAAGTTTAGCTATCTCTGCAGGAATCACACATAAATAGCCAATGTTTTTTGTGACCACCATTCCCATCAAGCAAGAAATCTAATCTTCTGTGAGACAACTCTGGCACCTCTTGCAGTGACTAAATGTCTTTCAGCAGAAGTTGTGACATAGTACTCACATTTAACAATCACTGGATTGAGGGTCTTGCTAATAATAAAAATTATTCTATGGTGCCCTACCTCTCTCTACACATATGCTACAATAAGTTACAAAAAAGATGAAACCATGAGTGAGAAGGGTTCAGTGTAGAAGGTAATGGAGTTGCTTCTTCAACATTCATTCAGTCTTTGAGTTGGGTGGCTTGATAGTATCCCTAGCTTCATCAATGCATACTGATTGATTGGAGTCAGTATAATTATATCTCTTTGCCACATTAATTTGTTTAAGAATAGATAACATAGAGAAAGCCCAGTGTTTTTGTCCAATGGCTAAAGGAAAGATATCTATTCTCTCTCTAAAATGTGACTATGAAAGCAGGTATCCCCAATTAATGCTGGCAACCATTATGTGATGAGTACCCATCCAGGAGACAAAGCTGATACTTTCTTACAAATTCAGAGTCAAAAGAACAAAAAGAGAAACAGGGCTGGGATTCTGGTGAAACTTGAAACTAAACGTAAAGAAAGTTCTGAATTTTTTAGTCACATGGGCTAACAAATCTATCATTACACATAAGCTAGTTTGAGTTTTTCTATTTCTTGTGACCAAAAGCATCCTAACTGACATGGTTAGGCATAATTTGATATAAAATATCATTTGCAAAAAGTGATAAATTAAGCAAACCCTATTTTCTCTTGAACTTAACAATTCAGAGCAGTTTTGTCTTTGTTTCTGATGAACCAATAAAGACTTAGTTTTTTTGCCCTTGCTCAAGTCATGATAAAAAGATGTCTTTGAATTTTCTTATTCACTATGGAGTGTCATTGTTTAAAGCTGGAGTTGGAAACTAAAGCTCACAGTTGATTTTTGTAAATGAAGTTTTATTGTAACATAGCTAGCTAGTTATTGATTGATTGATTGATTGATGGCTACTTTTACACTGCAATTACACAGTTGAGTAGTTGTGACAGCGACTGTATGGGCTGTGAAGCTAAAATATGCACTATCTGGCCCTTTACAGAAAAAGTTTGCTACCTCTTGACTTAAAAGAACCTTGCAGTAAATAATTTTTCAAAAATTGAGACTGCAGATACCTTGAGCACTCAGTATGTGTTCATTGATTGTCTACTCAAATATAGCCCCCCATTTATTTATTTTCTAAGTTTGAATTTTGTGTATTGATTTTGCTTAAAATATACTTTATAGATAACTAATCGAAGCTCCTTTTGTTAAGTTGTGCATACTTAGTTACTTCTCTCTAGGACTCTCAGCTAACTTGGCTTTACTTTGTTTTAAAAAATCACAAACAAATAGGCCTGCCTTCCTCTTTTGTACAAACATTTTGATCAAGACCATAAAAGAAGGAGTCAAAATTTTCTTATGCAGACCCACTTAATACAGCTTGTTATATACATTTTTAGTATTCACCTATATCTAGTTTTCTTCTGGAAACATGGAAGAAATTTCACAGGTCCTTTCTGCCCACCTTAAAGTTGAGAAGAGACAGATAACTAGTTCTTGTCAATGGCCTATTAGGGGAAGTGAAATTATGCCACTTTGGCAATGAGGCAGAGACTACCAGATCAAAGGAATATGGATTACTGAGTCACAATATGGAACTCAGGTGCCCTGAAAAGTCACCTGGACTCATAAACTTTGCAAGAATGAGAAATAAAATTTTATTAGGATAAAACACTAAAATTTAAGCATAGCTTAGCCTAGTTTGATTGACACACAACTCAATTGAAATAACTTATTACACAACTACTTCTATATACCCATATATATATCAAAAGATGCAATATTACACAAAATAATAGACTTTTATTTTCTAAACTTTTAATTTTTAATTATAATTGACATTCAATATTATATTAGTCTTATCTGTATAGCATAATGGTTAGACATTTATATAACTTATGAAGTGACTTCCCTGATAAGTCTAGTACCACCTGGCACCATATATAGTTATTGTAATATTATTGACTACATTCCCCATGCTTAAGTGTCCATTGATAGATGAATAGATTAGGAAGAGGTGGTACATATATACAATGGAATATTAGTTGGCTATAAAAAAGAAGGAAATCCTACATTTGCAACGAGAATATTTTTTTAACTTGAATTAAACCAAACCTCATCTTGCCTATGGTCACATGTCTATGAGTATTGAATTAAAAGAGTCTTTGGATTCAGAAATAAATACATTATCCCCACTAGTGAGGGATAAGTGACAACCAAGAATAAGGTGGGAAAGATTACACTTTAAACCTTTTAAAGTAATGTACTTTGAGATTATATGCTTGGTACGTATAGGCAGCTTATTAGTGAACTCGAACACAAGTTGCTTAAATTGGTTTTTATTTTTCTCATTTTCAGTGGAGAGGAGGACATGGAGAAGCATCAGGAGAATTAGGTGATGAAATCACTAAAATGAAAGTGACCTTGGAGGGTCACTCAGTCCATTATGCTTTACCAAGTCCAGGTGAGAGCCATCCTTAAACAGAGGAGTAAAAGAAAATTGTCGAAAGATTCTCCAGCCTCCTTTAGTAACTAATTAAGGTTTTAAAAATGTCCTGGGACCTATTCAGTCCATAATTTGCTCTCCAATCATGACAACAGAAGCAATTCTCTAGGCAAGTAAGACATTTGTGTTCTATAACATCAACATTGAAAGCTTAGAGAACTGACTTAAACGTATCTAATTTGCATTAACAAACTGTTATGAAGCTTTTGTCCATGAATCTGTTTTAATCATTGTTCTGGAAAAATAAAAAGTTTCTCCCAATAAAATTCTCAAAATAACTATTACCATACCAAAAAGCCTCCTGTTTCAACCAATGTCTACCCCTCTTTGTCTATTCTCAGCAGGAGTTAGAATTAGCTGCCAAAGGGGAGTCAATAGAAACGCCCACGGATCAGGGGCTGCTGCAAAGACTAGTAGACTTTAGAGTCTTGCCAATAAAATTTAAAGTTTGTTATAGGTAGTACAAACCTGGGACGTTGAGGTATTTTTGCTCTCAGTGATACAGCAAAATCATGATGTTTGAAATGTTCATGCAGTGAGAATGAAGGGGGAAAAATTACTGGTCTACTCCCAACCACCTATTATGTTGAATCTATATTATGGCATTTTCTCTCCTTACTTGGTTGCATATTTAAGGGCTGTGGATTTGCAAAGACCATAGGAGGAAAATAAATATCTCAGAGAGAAAGGGAGTAATTTTCCCATTTTTGTCCCTATATACATATAGGTCTAAAGGACATTTGGCAGAAATGAATCATCTGCAGTGGCCCAAAAGCTTTCATTTAAATCCAGTCTTAATTCCTCATGTTACTCTTTTCTCTCCATTATTTCTCTTTTCTAGCCTTAGAGGCAAAAAATATATTAGTCATCAACTTATTCCCTGAGGCAAACCTTTGCCCCTCAACCCTATCAATCCATTAAATAAACCCCAATTAAATTGGTCCTCACATCACAAAAATGGCAGGCTGCTCTGGGGACATGATAGATTATAACACTTCCAGGGTCAATTGAACAGCAATAACAATTCAGGGGAAAGGGGGGAACTTTCAGGGTTACTCTCCCTTCACTCATGACCACTCTACCTGGTCTGGTGAGCCTGTCCTTCAGCAATCGATCATTTATAACTTTCAACACAATATCTCTCAAAACTCAAGCTCTTTTTGTAATAGTCCTTGGTCCAAGCAGGGGTAGCCCATAAAGAAAACTATCAGACATTGAAAGCTGACAGGATGTCCCTCACTTATCTACCAATCCCATAGGCTCCTGTAATAGTCAGACCTGGCATTCTCCCTCTGCTCTTCAGAAAATATTTTTCATAGTGAAACATCGACATAGAAATTTGAATTCCAGAGGTTTTATGACTATGTTTACTCTGGAGATTCATTTGAATACAAACACACCCACATTTATTCTTTCTCCCTCTCCTAGCATCTCTCCTCCCACCTCATAAATCTCTATTAGACATGATTGGAATGCAGAATGCTCACCAAAAAATATTTGTTTTGTTTTGTTTTCAACAGACTGGGTCAGTGTCCTCAGTTCTGCTTATCCATTTTCCTCTTATTTCATTTTTACTTTTCTGAAGACAGAATTTATATCAGGTCACTGTGCTCTATATATCTTTCATCACACGGTAAATTCTTTTACTGAATTTATTTCGTCAAATTTGTCTTTCATTATTTTTCTGTACATGCATACATTAATGATTTTGGTTTTTCTTATATTGGTGAAAGGAATAGGTGGATGCTACTTTGGATTCCTTAGATTTTATGAAGTATTTTAGGGTTGGGTTTTCTTCCTATTAAATGCTATTGAACTGCTTTTTCTCAAATCCTCATACATATGTACACAAAGAGAACTTTAGTGAGGATCACATGAAGATAAAATGCAACTTATATATATTGGTATGTTTGAGAAATATCAGAGTTTAGATATCTGATTTTTAAATTAAGAGTCTGAAACAAATTTAGAAAGTATGTCATAGATAGATATAGATATAATTTATTAAAGCAAAATTCACATAAAATTAACCATTTTAAAGTGAATAATTCAGTGGCATTTAATACATTCACAGTGTTGTGCAACCACCACCTCTATCTAGTACCAAAACATTTCCATTATTCTCAAAATAAAACCTCATAGTAATTAAGAATTTTCTCCCCAATTTCCTCTTACTTTAGTCCCTGACAACTACTAATATGATTTTTGTCTCTATGGATTTGCTTATTCTGGATTTTTTTCATACAGATGTATTATACAATATAAGGTCTTCTATGTCTGGTTTCTTTTACTTAGCATAATGTTTTCAGGGTTCATCTACAATGAACAGATCATCGCTTCACTTCTTTTTATGGCTAAATAATATTCCATTACATGGACCTACCATAATTTGTCCATTTATCCATTTATGGACATTTGAGCTGTTTCCACCTTTGGCTATTGTGAATAATGGTGCTATGAACATGCATGTACATGTATTTGTTGGAATTCCTGTTTTTGATTCTTTGCAGTATATATCTAGGAGTAGAATTACTGAGTCATATGATAATTCTATGTTTAATTTTTTGAGGAACTGCCAACATGTTTTCCATAATAGCGGAACCAATTTCCATTCCAACAGTAATACACAACAATTCCCATTTCTTGTCTTTGGTAATACTTGTTATTTTTGTATTTTTATGTTTTTTATTATAGTCATTACATTGGGTATGAAATGGCAACTCATTGTGGTTTTGATCTGAATTTCCCTAATGACTAATAATGTTGAGCATCTTTTCATGTGGTTGTTGGCAAGTTGTATATCTTTGGAGAAATGACAATTTAAGTCCTTTGCCCATTTTTAAAAATTGGGTTGTTTGACTCACAAACGTAGATTACAATCTGGTGATAGACAGAGGGGAGAGTGGTTGGGGGGCTGGAAGAATGGGTGAAGGGTTAAAGAAGTACAAATTACTAGTTGATAGATGGGGAGCACGGTATAGGGCATGCAGTTACTATTAATATATTGGCTAGGTAGAGAGCCAGAGGAGAGAAAGACCAATTAGGGGGATTGTTTTATAAACTATATAAATATCTAACTAATGTACTGTATACATTCAACTAGTAAAATAAAATTTTTAAAAATTGGGTTGTTTCTCTTTTTGTTGTTAAGTCATAAGAATTACTTATACATTCCAAATACTAGACTCTTATCAGATTTATAATTTGAAAATATTTTCTCCCATTTTGTAGGTTCTTTTTACTTTCTTTATTATGTCCTTTGACACATAATTTTAAAAAAATTGATGAAGTTGACAAATATTTTAATTTTACTCTAATTTAATCCTACATGTGCCAAATTGACAAGGATGAAGAAGTGTAAAAGAGACACAATGGGATAGGAGAATGGTGGGAAGGGAAAAGGCTATCCATAAAGAAAAGGAATGGTTAAAGGAAAATGGAAAGGGAGACACAGACTAAGGAGAAGCAATAGGAAAGGCAGAGGAGAAAAATTAAGATGTAGAAAGTACCCATGCATATGATAATTGAATTAAGGTGGGAGAAAAGAGAGAATTTAGTTTGTTCCAAAATATTAGATAAACTACTGTTTTCCATGCTCTGCTTTCTGCTTGGTAATCAGTTTTGGAGCCTCAACAACCTCTTAGCTCTGTTTTCTGATACACCATTTAGTAAACTTGCCATTATTCAGAACTGTTTATTCTTAAAGTTTCAGAGTACCTTCTCTAACTGGGAGAGCCCCAGCAGCCTAACAATGAAAAAAAATCATTTTCTGAGCTGCCACAGCAGTATCGAGAGCAACAAGTAACTTGTCCATGGTCACACACCCAGAATGTAGCTGGGGTTTAAATTCAGTCTATCTGACTTCAGATCTGTACTCTTAAGCATTGTGCTATAGGTCTTCTCTACAACATGTAATTCATTGCATATATTTAAACTGAAAGAGCAGATAATCCAAAATGTATCATGTATTTTATGATTTTTTTAAAAGAATTCGATAGCAGATATTCTATCTCTATTCAATTTGGTAGGCAAGTATTAAAATTAGCTTGTGTTTCTCAAGCACACGCCAACTAGGAAGGCAGACCAGGAGTGTGCTAGAAACTAAAGAGACAATAACTTGAGCTTGAAAATCTGCTGTAGATAATCTAAAGAGTGGATAATTGAAGTTGATAGAAACTTGAAGGTCAATGCTCTCCAATTCCTTGCTCGAATGCTAACAATTCTTTAATATCTGTGTTCTACAGCATTTTTCTTGCTTCCTACATCAGCCCACCTTTCAGTTACTCCACAATAAAATAGGGTATGCTGTGCAGGGAGCAACTGATGCAGTATCTAGCAAAAAAAATGTATTTACAACTCACAGATCAAACTTTGATATTCCAGTTTTAATTTAGAAATCAAATAAGTATAAATTAATTTGTTTATTTCCATGTTGTTTCTCAATTCATTTTCTACTCTGTGGGTCAGTGACGCTTGACCTATAAAAAGTCTTCCCATTTCAGTGACATAGGCTGGAAAATAGTGCCATCAAACAAGTGGCCCTTGCACAAACATTGGACAAAGGCAAGTGGCTCAGCTGTCCCATATAAATAAAGTCATGAGGAAAGACAAATAAGGTGAGTCAGTCCCAAAGGTAAAAGAACACAAGACCTAAGGCTAACCAGGATAGCTAGATAGAAAGAAAAAAAACAAAGAAAGGTATTAATTAACATGAGTGCCAACAGATAAAAAAAATTGAAATGTTCAACTGAATTAGATAAGGAGTTTATGGATGAGAAGCCACAGTTGAAAGAAGTTATAACTGCCAAAATCACAGCAAGAAAAGATATTTGCAGAGGTAAGAGTAAAATAAAAACACTAATCCAGACCATTCCCCACCAGTCATTCATTGACTGTCGTCTTACAATGATGAGACCTGTTGTACTCCTTTTCTTTCATGGATAAATGAATAAAGCTCCCCAGTAAACATTTGTCCAAATAGTGGGGAGGATGAGATGTGATTATAAAAAAGCAAAACAACATCACTAATATTTGCACTACTGTAGGATGACATCAGATAAAATAAAATATAGCTTTGAAACAGTTCAAATATAGCAAACCTATGACAAATCTAGTTAAAGTCAAGTTATGAGTCAAAGAAAGAACATATTTAATCTGAAAGAACATCCCCATGCAATATTTACATTTCTTGGTTTATTCATTCCACATTATAATAATTCTTCTAAATATCATTCAAAAGTTTAAGAAATATTATTAGCACACTATATATCCAATTTTGGAATGAACAGTATTGTAATCAGTTAATACCTATAAACACCTTAATTCATGCTAAATAAGATTAAGAAAGTATTAATAGTGAAGCAGTATTTACTGCACAATAAAATTATCCAATCAATGATACCTAAACTGGTTACTTAAAAAAATTTAGAGTCAGGCTCTTTCAATCGGTGAAAAGAATGGGGTGAGGAAACACCTTTGGCCTATACCTCAACTGGTCATTTAGTTATTTATGTAATGCCTACCAATGGAATTCTTTCATACCAGGTTTTCTGGCCTAATAGATTTAGGGGGTGGTGAATATTAAAAACCACCCTATAAGACCTAATGCATTTAATTAGTTAATTGTAGGTATCAAGTACCCTTCCCCTTTTGATAGGTTGCCCCAAAGATGGGCTAACAATCCCAATTTGCTGACTAATTGAATTTTGACATATTTTCCAAAGTTGTTTTTCCTCCAACTGAGAGATCTTACAACCTGTTAAATCTGAGAGGTTCAGTAATATCTGCCAAAGTCCCTTCATACATTGTTAAATTATGAAAACTTAAGTACTGTGTCATACCCTGGGGAAATATAGTACATTCGAAGAGTCATTTCCAAGGTGGGGGTGTAGGTGAGAAATGATAAGGGAATTTGATTTATCATAATATATGTTAAAATATCCAGTAATAAAGTTGATATTTTGTCATTGAATGTATCAAATAATTTGAATATTCTAATTTTGTATACGGGCAAGTTTCTTTTTTCATAATGTCATATCTGCACTAATATGTATGAATCTACATTAAAGCAAATTTGGGTGTACTTTAGCTATAATAGAGATAGCTCAGTTAGCACATGAATTTCATTTTTAGTGCAGCTAAAATGTACAACACTTCATAATGTGCAGAAGCTTCCAACAGGACAAATGCATTTTCTTCACCAAAAACCCAAGGCCCATTGCAGAAGAATAAATGAAAGTCTCGTTAAATAAGACCTCAAGAATATGAAATTCCTAGTAACTCAACTTTGGCTAGCTTGAGATTTGGAACAGAGTTCTCTGAGTAAATTAATAATCAAATACAATTGTAGAGAGAAGTTTGAGGACTTAAGGGAATAAATAATTTTTCAACTGTTTTTGGAAGCATTATTTACATATAGTTAAATACTGTGTGGAAAAAGTTTGTGCTACCTGGAAAGAGGACTGGATTTGAGTCAAAATGTGTACTCAGTAGTAGTACAGATTAATTCCTTAATCTGAGCCTTGGTTTCTTCATCTGTAAAACTGAGATAATATTTGTATCACAAAATTGTGGGAGACCTAAATGAGATAATGTACATGAGTTTTTGTAAACTCTCAGGAGCTAAATAAATATTGGGTATTTTTATTATGTGCATAAAATAATAAACATATGAATAAAAACAATTTTAAGAACATTCTACTCTCTTTTTTTAGAGATGAGGCAACTGGAAAACAGAATAGTTGAGTCAATTATCCATGGGTACATAAGTTGTTAATGGCAGAGTTGGAACTATTACTAACATCTCCATCTGTTAATCATAGCAGTTCCCCCAAAGGGCCACTAGGATTCCTTGACTTTGTTCTCATAGCTTGAATTACTTAAAAAATACCTATTAATGAAAAAGCTATTTCAAGTATTTAAGAATTTTACACTTGAATGTTTAATTAACATTTATTGAGTACCTGCTATGTGCAAGTCACTGGGTTAGGTGCTGGAAATAAATAAGATACAATCTCTGCCTTTAAAGAATTCTTATTCTTAGTGGAATTTCCTCTCTTGTCTCCCAAGCACCCCTTGCTTTTATTCTGGCTTTAGGCTTCCAAAGCAATCCCTTACTGTTGCACTTTGCACAGGCTTGAACTGCCTCTAAGCATCTATACCCCTAAAAAATTTCCTTCTCCCTTCCAATTTATCTGGAGCTTTCAGGTATCAAGAAATTCAAGTCAAGCATTTCATTTTTGGTTCATAGTACACATTAATTCTGAGCTTAGCCCCAGAAATTATTCCTGGGGGTCAATTTCCTGCTGGAGGAAATAATGAGAAAGATTATTATAGGGTATAAGCAGAAGCAGTGGGAGGGTGGGAGGAGTGTGGAGAAATGATCTTAAGGCCATTCAACTGGTGAAGATGTTCATATTCTAGAACAAGAAACGCAAACTGGTCACCAAATCATACATCTCAGTCTCTTCCTCTCAATTAGGCCTTGATTTCTAAATTGCAGAGCCACTTTCTGGTGAAAACCTGAGAGGCAAGGAGTAGCCAGCTATTAGGAAAACTGAGAATTAGGCAAAGGGGGATCAATAAGGGGACAACTTTACAGGTGGAAAGAATTGCAGAGCATTTTATTTAGGCTCCATAACTTAACTAGCTGTGTTATCTTGGGCAAATCACTTAACCTATCTGAGTTTCAGTCTCCTCATCTCTAAAGTGGTCATCAATAACACTTACCTCAAGCGGTTGTTGTGCCAATTAATTGAGTTAATTAATGTAAGATGCCTGACTCCTGGTAGGCAATCAGTAAATGTTAATTCCCTTCCCTTTGTTGCCAGGTCACCTCCCAGCACCTTTCTCCTGCAAATTCACTGCTTCTGTGGAGAAAACTATAAAATGTGGAGACCTTCTCACCAGCCCACCAGAACAGTTAGGAGGCCTAGCTGCCTGATGCCCCTGGGTTTCATGAATTCTGGAGTATTTCAAGAATCGTTTTCTTCAAACCTCACACTATCTCATCAAAGTCTATCTAACAAGGAAGTCAGATGATTAACCATTAGATGAATAATTTATGTAAATTGTAGATCCAAAAGGAAGGGGGTAAGTATGGGAATTAAGTTGTTATTTCATTAAGCTGTAATTAGTGACTAAAGGTTCCAATACACTTACTAATTCTATTAGGGTATGTTGAATTTAATCTCATTTTATTTAATTATATGTATTTATATCTATATCCATAGCTATCTATATATCTATTTATATAACCTTGGCCCAAAGTCCCTACTTCTGAATTTTTCATAGATACTGTACTCTTTGGGAACATATTCAGAGTGTAATTGAGGGCCTGATGGCATCCTAAAATTTCCCTGGAACACAATCCATTACAGCAGGAAATTCAACAAAGGGGCTATCATCAATACATTCAAGGCATTTACTTCACTGAAAGTAGGAGAGAATATCCATTTATTATCATTTCTTCATTAATAATGCAGTTATACCACACACACCCTGAGTTCAGAAGAAGTTCTGAATTAATTAACTCCCTCCCAGGCTCATCTAGTATATTTACCACTCATTCCCTCTGCTTCAGCCACACTGGCAACCTCTGCTCTCTTTGAATATGCCAATCTCCTTCCCATGTCAAGACCTTCTTAAATGATACTCCCTCTGCCAGGAACATGTGTGACCAGTTCTTAGTGAACCATAACCCCAACATCAGGAAAATAGAATAGAGGTGATATACATACACACATGAGTCCAGTGAGAGAGATTTATAAAAGGAATTGTTTGAACTGAATGCCACAACACTACAGAAGCCTCTTCCAGAACTAGTATCCTCATCTCCAAATTAATAGTCTCTGTCCCTTCTAAAAGAAAATTTGATGTCACTAGTAAATCCCCAGATTTCTGGGATAATTTAGATTAAGTTCTGTCTGTTATAATACGAAGCTAGATTGTCAGAAAACTTAAGTCACCCTGAGCTCCCACCAGGCAGACCAAGTTTATTCAGTTCTCACAAGGGTAATAGGCAATGTAGTGATGAAGGTTGGGAGAATGATGTCCCTAGGTTTGAATCCTTAGTTCAACAATTACTATTTGTGTGACTTTGGACAAATAATTTAACCCCTCTGGGCCTCAGTGTTTATATTTATAAATGTGATAATAATAACTTCCCATGAAGTAGTTATCAAGATTAAATGAAACAATTTATTTTGGTGCTCAAAACAATGTCTGGTACATATTAAGTGCTCAATAGAAGTTAACTATTACTATTTTGATTAGTGTGATTATCTTCCCTTGGTCCTTGGACCTGAGCCACAACTAAGACTTATTCATTCATAAAACATTTATAAATAACTTTTTTTTCACTAGATGCTGGTGATAAAGAGCAGGATAAGACATGATCTCATTCTTAGTTCAGAGTCCAGTAAAGGAAACAGGCATATAATCAGTGAACTATATTATTACTAGTTTTATAAAAACTACTTTACCAAGTAAAATGAAATACATTCTGTGGTAGAGGGAACACACGAAGAGCTGTGAACAAAGGACCAGCCAGAGCTGTACTGGTCATAAAGAAGACCACATAAGTAAAAGTAAAAGATTTTTTAAAAAGCTGCTGTTAGCACAGCTAAAGTATATAAACCCCTATCCTGTAGTGCATTAATTGGTATACCTACATTCTCAAAGGACAGCACTAGATACCCTGATTTAAACTAGTCTTGAGAAAGAAGGAATGAGCCACAGCAAAGATGACTCCAGAGAACATTCCTAGGCTAGGGCAGCTTTCTTAGAGCTAGAAAACAGTTGGGTCAATTCTTTGGATGCAGCTGGGACCAGGGATGGCATAGGAAAACTATGATCACCAGGACATTCCCCATAAAGCTCCCAGTTTTAGAGAATACTTGCCCGCATGTTTTCTATTAAATACCTATAAATTTTATTAATGTCTTCTAAAATACTTCTCCATCATATCAAACCCAGGCCTGTCAACCTTCCTTCATAATTTATGAGTTTAAGCAAATACTGAGCTCGTAATTCATTTGCTTCAATTTCAAGGTTTACTTATTTTTTGTATACAGATAAATTTTTTTATGATTTTTGCTGGTAAATCAGAGGCCACACAAATCACAGCACAAAGAGAATAGCATTATAAGACACACACACACACACACACACACACACACACACACACACACACACACCATTTCCTTGGATATTCCTTCACTTGACTTCAGAATTAAATGGATGGAACACTAGCGTTTTCTCCAAAACATTATGGCAACATTAAGTAGGAATCAAATACAGCCAAATGTTCATATATTCTTTTAAAGAAACAAGTGTAGGATGCCTCTATCCTCCATTTACAAAATACTCTTGGACAACATTAATCAGTCAGTCTGAAGCTATCAGAGTGAACTTGAAGAAAATCAAACAGTGAAGATTTTATTATTGTTTTATTTTATTCTTTTTTTGTTGTATGCTTTTTTTGTAAAAGCTATAAGTGTTATCTTTGCTTTCTTCCTGCTCTGACTTTGTGATTAAGGAAATCTGTATTCCTTGGGATTTCTAAGAGTCTTGACCTGCAGCAAGCAGATATTTGTGTTCTTTAAAGGAAGTCAGTCAACATCATTTACTGTTCATCTTCTGTTTGCAAAGGTCTTTTCCTGACATGATGAAGACAATTCCATCTATATAATGTGACAAAACAAACATACATGATATGACTTAAGATCAATTATAGAAAACATATCAAAAAAAGTAAATGTCTCCATGAATTATGTCTAGAAGTATTAAGGAGGAAAATACGGGTTAAATGTAGCTAATTGGAACTAGATTCCTAGAGGTGCATTTTGAACCAGGTGTTAAAGAAGGGTTTGAGCATAATTAATATAAAGAAGTAGAATAAAGGAGGGTAAATAAGAAGGAGGAGTGCATGCAAATTTTATATACCAACTGTTACATTTTCAGCCTAAATATTTTTTAAAACATTGTGTTAGCATTCCTATCCCAGGAAAGACCATTCTGACACTAGTTGTATATTTATAAAACACTGCATACCACTGTAAAATATTATATATTTTAAAGACTTAGAATCTACATTATACATACAAAAGATATCAACTGAGGCTATTTGTGGCTGTACAATTAAATCAAATTAAGAAAAATTAACCCTCTGCATTTACCAGAATAACGTGGACTGTTTATGGTAGACAGTAAATACTTATCTGACGACTCTAGAAGTACATTTATTTATCCGACAGACCTTCATTGCTCCACAGGAAAATTTGTAATCCATCATGAAAATGTATCACTAAACATTCTTAAATATATATAGTTCACTTGATGGACTGTCAGTTTTTACAGAGACAACAGTAGCTGGTGAATACAGAGCTCTTGGAACATTCTTGAAAATAGTTCATGAGGAGAAATGGCATAGAAAACAGAATTACAACCTCTGTCACTGTGTATGGAATACTCAGGTATTTTTATGAACAGTGGGGGTGAAGTAACTTGTTCTAGAATCACACCACCTGAGCTTGAATCCTGGCTTTGCCACTTACTAGCTTTGTGACTTGGGGGAAGTCACTTGACTTCTGTGTCTCAGTTCTTTCAACTGCAAAATAGAGCTAATGTTAGTACCTACATTTGCGACATTAGTGAGAGAATTAAATAAATATATGTAGAGCACTCAGCAGTGCTTACCATACAGTAAGCATTCATTCCTACAACGAAGGAGCACTTTGCGGTGAAAATTGCTGCTATAGGAAGAGATAAGATGAACACAATTAATGCAATTAGCATTAATATGATTGCTAAATGGAGGGCCAGGGGAGGGAGGGAGCAATTGGGGGGATCGTTTTATGAACATTATAGATGTCTAACCAATGTACTTTATACTTGAAACTAATTTAAATAAATACATTTATTTCAAAAAATAAAAAGTTTTAAAGTCAATTTTCTTGAAGTTCTAAGAAAGGCATAGTTTTTTTTTTTTTTTTTTTTTTTTGTTTGTTTGTTTTAAATACGTAGTCCCCCTGTTACAGCTAAATCCATCTACAGGTTAATATTCACCAGCAACCTGTAACTGCCAACTGGAATCTAAACTAAGGGAATCATCATACTTCAAGGATCATTTTTAAGAAATAATGAGAATAATTGATGATACTTGCCTCATTCACAGATAAGACCAGACCGACATTCTTTAGTTATGACAGATAAAAAGATTCACATTGAGACCTGGGTCAGTATTAGGTATCAAAGAAGTGCTATGTCTTTTATGACTACAGTGTTATGGTGAAACTGTCAACTGTCTACCCCTAATCCTTTTTCAAGAGAAAGCTCTAGAAGGCCATCTGTTACACCAAGTGACTCCATTCTACACAATCACTGATACCATAAACAAGGCATCAAGTACTGACTCCAGGCCATCCTTTGCAAGAGTGGCCAGAAACTCTAAGGACAAATAATTTGGACTGCTCTAACTTTCCCTTTTGAAAATGTGAACAGGATAATACTATGAAAACAGATGATAAAAAAAGATAACCTTGAAAAATAAGACTGAAAAGATAATCAATAAATGCCACGAGGCAAAACCAGAGTCATGAGGAAATTAGGACTAAGAGAAAATTGTAATGAAGAAAAAACATGAGTAAGCAGAAAATGAGATAGAGAGAAAAATATACCAAGTAAGTGATTAGAAATCCAGTTTCGGGGGGGGGGGAGAAAGAAAGAAGATCCTCTGAAAATCACCTACCCTTACGTACAGTTGCTTTGGATTCTAAATTTTCTTCTAGTTCTAATCTTTACATAGCCCAATGTTACCACTAATTTTTAAAAAAGACTTTAGCAAAATTTTTAAAATTAATTGATATTTGTTTACTTATTTATTATCACTGCTTTTGTTCTTTTAGCAGCTCAGCTCCCTTATCAATGTCAGAATAGTTCTTACTAACTCTATGGATTTAAGGAAGTATATTCACTTCTCTGTGCCTTAGGTTATTTAATTGAAAAATGAAGATAATAATGGGACCCATTATTCTCTTTCCATAAGTATCACCTCAGCACAAAGCTACCCAATTAGAGATCATATTTCCTAGTCATGCTTATTACCAAGTGTGGCTGCATGACTAACTTCTCACCAATGGCTTCTGAGCCAAAGTGATATATACAACTTCCTCATCATTTTGTTAAAACAAAATTCTTTCCTCTGAAATCTTGCTCTTTTCTTTTCCCATAACCTATAATTAAAACATGACAGAAAACATGCACACAAGGATAATGCCCTAGAGTAGGGAATGGCAAAACTTTTGTGTGAAAGGCTCTATGGTAAATAGTTTAGGCTTTGTAGTCTACAACATCTCTGTCAAAACTATTCAATTCTGCTGTGCTAAAGCACCTACAGATAATATATAAACAAATAGCAGTGGCTGTGTTCAAATAAAACTATTTATAAAAAGAAGAAGCAGGATAGATTCAGCCATAATTTATCAATCTCTGCTCAGAGAATGTGGGAACAACATTAGAAGGTATTTGAATACTTGAACTAACTCATGAAGCACAACTGTACAACTACCAGCCGAAACCAGCTATACCATAATGAGAGAGAAAGGGAGAGATAGAGGAAGGAAAGGGAAGGAGGAGAGAGGGAGAAAGAAGGAAAGAGAGTGACAGAGAAAGAAATCATTCAAGAGACAAATCCCCACCTTATATAGCCCATTCTATTTTGGGGTCTCTTACAGTGGTATATTCCCTATCTTAACTAATAAATCTCTTCCTGAGACATGGTTTCAAGCATTTTCTGGATCTCAATGGACAAATACACATATTATAAAGTACCCATTACTTAAGTTATCTTGAATGAGCTGTTTACAACCAAAAGAACCTTATTAGAACAGGTGTATGAGAAATCAGGAATCTTAGACAGATACAAGAAAGCTTGTATTAAATTTGAACTTTCTCAAATATTATTTCTTTCTGAAAATTTCTTACTATCTCTCTTAAACATTATGATTAATATGATGGAAGAGAGAGGAAACTTAACAACTAGAGTAGTTTTCTCATCAATCCAGATAATCCTATGACAATATACCATAAACTGGAGGCAGGAGCCTTTGTGACAAATTTTGAGTTTGAGTAAGAATGAGACCAAGAATAGCGCAACAGAGCCACTGAGCAGCTGCAACTCACATCTCTCCACAGTAGAACATTTCTGTGGTAGGCAGCTTCTAAAATGGCTCTCAATGATCCTTGCCTCCTGGTATTCACGTCCTTATATAATTTCCTCCTCTTCTCTTTGAATGTGGGCTTCTCCCTTTGAGAGCAACTGGACCTAGTGATCTGTCACTAAGGAGCAGTATTCGACAAAAGTGATGAGATGTCATTTCTGTGATTAGTTTACAAAAGACTATAATTCTGTCCTACTGTCATTCTCTTTCTCCCTTGCTCACTCACTTTGATGAAGCCAGCTACCATGTTGTAAGCTGCCCTATGGAAGTACCCATGTGGCAAGTAATTGAAATATAACCTCTGGCCAATAACCAGCAAGGAAATGACTCCTACAGTCCAAAAACCCATAAGAAACTGAATTCTGTGAATAATTACAGGAGTGAGGCTAGATATTACTCATTCCCCAGTTAAGCCTTGAGATGACTGTTGCCCTAGCCAACACCTATATTACAGCCAATGAGAAACCTGAAGCAGAATACCCAACTAAATCATAACACAGTGCCTGGCCCACAGAAACTATGGAATGATAAATATGTATTGTTTAAAACACCATTTTTGGAGTAATTTCTTATGTACCAATAGATAGCTTATACAATTTATATCTATGAATTGCAGCCAGTTTGGATCACAAGCACCTTTTTATGCTACCATGACATCCTACAGTTCAATTGTTCTGGTTGATAATGACATTCTACTGGAAACTGCTTGGTTACTTGGCTGCATCTCACCCTAGACTAGAAGCTCCAAAAGGACAAGAATTACATCTGCCTGGTCCAGCATCCCCAATTCTAACAAAGTGATGACAGACAATAATGGCTGAACAAATGAATGAGTGAGTAGGTGAGTGGGTAGGTGGGTGGATGGATGGATGAATGAAGCCATAGAGGTAATTAACACCATGTGGTTTGTGAAATGTTGCTTAGGAGGCTTTGTATAAAAATAACAAAACTGCTTTTTTATTTCAGTTTCCTTCCTCAAATTCCAATAAATCTCAGTTCGGTTAACCACTTAAAGTCACAAGTTCAGTTCAATGAACCATGAAGAACAAAAGCTGTGAAACAGCAAAACTAAAGGTGGCCTAAAGTCAAAAGTAGTGTGTTCTTCTGAAAGCATCTCTCTTATCTTTAATGGATAGAATATACCAATACCTTATTTATCCCTACTTCAGAAAACATTCATATCACTTTATACAGTTGTTTAGGCAAATGATCCTGGCTCATGCCAGGACACTTCACTTGTATCGTGTATCTTCCTACCAGGTTGCATTAACAGTTCTGAAAATAAAATTCTGTCTTAAATGTGTTAAGGGAGCTCATTATTGAAAGGAAACATAATACATCCTCTAATACAATAAATAATTTAGTTACATGGTCCATAAACCTAAATTTCCATATTTATAACTGTCATTGTTTTATAAATCTAGATATTCATATATCAGGTTTACTTAAAGCAGTGAAATCTGTGATTTTCTCAAGACATAGAAGCTGAAAGATCAACTAGAGGGCATGCCAAATCCATTCTTTAACCCTCCCTTTTGGAATTACTGCAAAATCAGACCCACTTCAGAACCAACTTTATCCCTGACAATAAATAAAAGAAACTCTGGGAGGTCTAGCTGCTATTCCTGCCTTGACTACCTACATATCTCACTACCTCTTCTGTGGGGAAGGTAACTACATAGAACTTCAGTTTCTGTATAGTTCCATTTCCTTACCTCTGAACTCCAATATTTCCATTGCTGGTCAACTATTCAAACCCCTGTGTTTCCTGCCATTTAAAACCCTCAAATGTCTAACTTCACCCTTTCTGAGATAATAAGATGTTGATTCTGCCTTTGGCTAACAGAGCTTGAACCTATCTAGTGGCAGTGAACTACATTGTTTCTTAAACTTTGATGTTTATACAAATTCAGATTAAGATTCAACAGATCTGGGAAGGGTCCTGAGAGCCTGCATTTTTAACAAGCTCTCAAATGATATCAGTGTTGCCGATACTTTGAGTACCAAGGGTAAAGTAACAAGACAATATCTTACAGACAGAACATCTGAGTTCTTGAACAAGTTAGTTTCACTAACTGTTTAACCTTGGGCAATTCACTAAACCTCTCTACATTTTAAAAACAGAGATGATAATTCCATTGCTGTCATTACAATTAACTGCTCCAGTTTAAATTCTAGCTCACCCATTATCTCTGTAATCCTTGCTCCTCAGTGGATAAAAGTAATCTCTATTTCATAGGGCTGTTGTGAGGATTAAGTGAGTTGATACAGATAAAGTACTAGGTATAGTGCCTGAAACATAGCAATCCCTAATTATTGTTATCCCTGCATGCCTGTCATTCAGATATTTCAGCTCGATATTATTCCCTTATTCTGAAAAGGTGTTTGTTTTCATCTTATCTGATGGGTCCACCTGGCTGGTACCCACACTGTGGTTCTGATGTTAGGCTGCACATTAGATCAGTCACAAATCCCCTGGTCCCAAAGTCCACCACTTTTTAACCTCAAAGTCTTCCCTTAGTCTTATGTACATTAATTTCATGTAGACCATTAACCACACATGAGCACATTCCTGCTATGATCAAAGATTCTAGTTCCTCAGCTGACAGCATTCATAGGAATACTAACACACACACACTCACACACACACACACACACACACACACACACGCACGCACGCACACACACAGCAAGAGAATCCAGACTTTAGAGAGAAATTATTTCTGAACTTCTGCTTTTCATCTTAATTTAACTCAAGAGAACAGAATGTTTTCTTCACATGGGGCTCAAGATGATCTTCCCTCAGAAGCTCCAGAAAGTCCAGAACAACTTGTGCCTTTTTGCCAATTAGCACAAAGAGTTGATGGTCACATAAACTAGATCCCTGCCATGGCTTCCAAGCAAAAGAATCATCTCACTCAGAATTATGAGCCCAAGTATTACCACTTAATATACTTCTTGGGAGTGGAGGTAGCTAATGGCAGAAGTAGCAGGATCAATGGATTGCTGGGTGATATTGAGAGCTCAGCTAAGGTTGAACACCTATCAGTTTGTAATGGCATCAATTCATGTTGTGGTATCAGGACTATAGAGAGCTATTCATTAAAGCAGTTTACTATTGAAGTTTTCAAGTTTTTTAATATGATTGTTTCAGTGTAACTGGTCTAGCCCCTGCTGATAGTTATGGAAAGAGACTATGTAAATAGTTTATTCCAAATTTTAACTACTTTTCAAGCTCTATTCTTCCATTTCCCCTTCTCTCTCAGCTAACTGACCTTTCCTTCAACTTAATTTGCAAAATGGAAGCTACTTTGGCTCCTAGTAACCAAAACTAACCTAAATTGTGTCTGGCCTCAACTTTTTCTCCTTACCTACAACTATATTGAGGTATGTCTCTACTCTTTTTAGCCCTTACTCCTGGACTCTGGATCCCATTTCCTTCTGCCATCTCAGGATACTTACTGCATTCATTATCCATCTCAATCCTGGATATTCAAAATCTCTCTCCCATCCTCAAAAAATTTCTTTAGGGTATGAGCAGAAGTGAAACTTGGCTGGCTAGAAGGAAACTAGACTGAGTGTTTTGCAGGCCAAGAAAGTTTCATGAGGTACCAGAGGTCTAGAAAGGTAAGTGGAGACATCAACTAGAATAGATGGTACAGAACAGTCTGGAATGGCAAAACACTTAAATTCCAGGTCACTGCATTTAATCAATATTAGCAGCACTAGCAAACATAACTAATGAATAGTCTGGCTATTGGCCCTGTACCCTTTTTATATTACTGGCTGGGGGGGTGGGTGATGGTTCTAAGTACATAAGTGTTATCACAGTATGAAGAGATCAATTACCTGGAAAGTAATACTGCTTTTGAATAAGTGCGAGGGGAGGCAAAAGTTTTCACCAGTTGTTGGCAGATTCTGAGGATCTAAGGGAAGACTTGTAAGATTCAAAGGTCCTGGCAAGTGTGTATGAAGATATGCCTTTGGTATGTGTGGTATGGCTACATATAGAATTTATAAAATCATAGAGAATAGTGTTATCTTTTCCACAAAGTTACAGTTGAGGTTCCTCCTAAACAGGGTGAGAACAGTGGAGGTATAAAAAGTGAAAGGTGATTTTGGCTTTGGCAAGATTGGCTAGACAGTTCTTTCAGAGTCATTGTGAGCCATGAGTACTTGCAGTATAGAAATGATCCACAGAAGCTAAGCTTTGGTCACTTAATTAGTATATATGGATACTGCTATACTACTGAGGGAGCTATACTATCAAGGCAAAGCTAAATCAGAAAAAAAAGGTGCCCACATTTGAATACTACAAACTAGATGGTTGAATGTTTTATGGTTTAGTTCACATTTTCAAAAATAAATAAATAAAATTTTCCCCTGCGAAAGGATGACCTGGATTCATTTTTTCCCACAAGGTGGTTATCATAACCAAAATGAATCCTCTAAATATATGGAGTTTAAGTATATGATCAAAGAACAGCTCGCACATCTGTGTGCTTTGTTTCAGTCAAGATATCACCATGTGCCGGTCCCCTTCTGCAAATGCTCCTCCATGAAGGTGACCCATCACAGGAAACCCCTGAGTAATACCCAGTACTTGACAAGTAGCTTTGGAATGAGGATTAGTTACTTAAGTATCTAATGTCTTGTGTATATATAAGACCTTCTACAGACAGCCTAAATGCAAACCTATTGGCCCTTCACCTGGGACCTTTAAAAATAAACCTGATATGTATAGAAGAAGAGAGAGAGGGTTCCAAGTAGAAGTGACAGAATGAGAAAAGGCACAGAGTAACGAGATATTAAAAATAGTGTCTAGCCAGCCTTGTCAATTTTTCATATGGTTCAGTTGTTTCTTATCACATATATAATGGCAGGGACACACTCATGCTCAGCACTGGATGATAACGAAATAGAAATGGAAAACCTGTTTGTTTATATGTAATTTTCAAAAAGTTTTATGGTATACAGATGCATAAGTTCTCTACATATTTCTTAGAGTGCTTTAAAGAGTCTGCCCTCACTTTTATGATCCTCCCATAGCATTTTGTTTTAAACTTTATTATTGATATAACTGATTTTTTTTGGTAAATTTTTGCATGTACCTTTCCTATAGCAAAAGACAGTGCATATCTCCAGATATGGACTACATCTTATTTATCTCCATCTTTTAAATGCCTAGACTATTTTTTTGCTGAATGAATTAGTAAATAAATAATGTCATGTGTCCCATCTTTATAAAGGGGAACCTGAGGCATCACTCATTTAAAGACTTCCTCTAAGGCAAGGAATGAGATAATGTTAATAGACCTTTAGAATAGTAACATTTTAACTAGTAAAACACAAGAAAGAGAGCAAAATTCCACTGACAATTTGTGGAGTGGCCCTGGCCCAGCTGCTTTGCCTAACTAGACATTGATCCTTTTCTGCAAAATAGGACCACCTGATACTTGAGAAGAATTAGCTTTTCAGTTCCTTGTTCTGTCTGGATGAATGTGTCTGGATCCTCAGTGTATCATTACCATTCAGACATAGGTGACTCACACACAACACTGCTGAAAAAACAAAAACAAAAACACAAAGATGGAGGCCAAGACCCAGTCTTGTCTTATCTATTTTGGAATAGAATTCAGGGTCTCAGAGCATAACAGTGGTATTCTTGTTTTAACTCTCACTGATAAAACAATCCATTTTGGTTCTCAGAGAAAATATTCACTTAGTGGTGTTCCTCTGTTTATAAAACTAAAATAAAGTGCATAGATTAATTTATTGTATAAAGGTCCCTGTTGTCTTATGAAGGTTAAAACTTAAAGGAGAAAAATGTCACTAAAATTTGTAAATTTACCCAGAGATTATATTCATTTGTCTTTTCTGTCACCTAACAATAAGCTAGCAAAATTACAAAAATATAAGTAGACTAAGGCCCTAGGAGTTTAACCCAAATGACCATATGTCTGAGGTATAAATGAGCTTATTTTTGCCATTGAGGTGACATTGAGCATCCCACATGGTACAGCTCTAAAATATGGTTCTTTCATACTGATTAGGCATTTATAGAGAGTGATAGATAAGAAAAACCAACAGGGAGAAGATTAAGGGGGAAAGGCTTCATGGAGAAGCCAGGTCCTTAGGAGGCAAGAGGCAGTATCTACTTTAAGAAATATGATGCTCTGTTAAAATGGCTGATTTAATTCTTTAGCCTTATTAAGTAAAAAGCTGGTGAATATCCATGACCACTACTCATGGCAGATCTTATAAATTACTAATCTTGGTTGGAGGAATGCAAAGGAGCCAACTTCCATTCTTGCACTTTGCTTTCCAGTCTTTTAAATCCCTCTACCTCTGGATCTTAACAAACTACAAATGACCAAAGACCATTGTACTGTCACAGTACAATTCTCCTAAGCAAAAGGCATGGAAAGCAGGCTGTCTAGATGTCTTAGTGTCAGTGTTTGGCTCTATTCCAAGACACATTTCCTAATTCTATTTATTAGGGGAAGAGAGCTGTGAGCAAATGTTGCACTTCACCAAACAAGAAGTAAAAGTCTTCCCCTTAGGGGGTTTCTTATCTAAATAAACTAAAAGAAGCCCTAAGAATTGATAAACATTTCATCTGGCTGTTTTCCCTGAAGATACCAAAGATATCTGAGGGGGAAATGAACAAGAAAAAGGAATCTTAAAGAATGGACAAGATGAATAAAAGACATGAGAGTAGGATGTCATTAAAACTCATTGCAGTCTTCAAGTTGCTTCTTAAGAGAGACAGATTGAGTGAAAGAAAGGAGATAGAAGATTTAAACATGACCTGTGCATTACCACTTGGGGTTTTTGCGGTAGTTTTACAAGTATGGGATAAGAATAGAGCTAGTGAATTGGCCGTCATATGCATTGTCCTATTTAAAGTATAGTCATGCCATCTCAGATGTCACTGCTGGCTTGCTGTCAGAGAAACTCAAGCATTTGTATGGAACATTTAAGTATGAACATCTTTAGCAGGCCCTTGGAGATATTGGAATAATTTATCAACAGGTCACATTTGAGAAAGCATTTGACAAGAAAGAAGAAGAAGTAATAGTCAAATAAAATTCCAAATAAACATTCATTGCATTAGGCTTGGAATCCATTTCTCCTTCAAGGCAATTATCCTTGGATAAATGAGTTACTGAATAAACAAAGCTATTATTATAAGTCAATTCTTCCTAAAGACCTTTTTTGTGAAAGCAAATTATTGTGAAAGTTGATCATAATCTGTTATCTACATAGAAATTTGAAAACTGTAGATATTATCAGGCAAATTCATTCTCATCAATAAAGGCACCATATTACCACAAATTATATAATATGTTACCACATATTACAGATAGCATAACAAGAAGAAAGTCATGGACAGTTGATGTAGTTATTTTCACATATATTTTAAATATCTTTGAGCACATTACCCTCTGTGTGTATTCTACTAATGAGCTGCACCCTCCACGAAAGTTAGTAACTTAGTATTGATTAGTTAGATGAAGACTGCTTAATTTCTAAGCCATTGAAGCACAGTCTCTCATTAGGTTGACTCTTCCTCTTGTTAGTGTGAGTAATCTGTTAATGAGCTTTTAGCACACATCCTGGTGAATCCTGCTTGCCAATGAAACCAAATCATGGCACAGAAACTCACCACAAGCTGTATTGGTAGAGCTATGGCACTTGGATGTAATTGATAATAAGTTACACACACCAATAACTTCCTCGGGAGTTTCCTATGTCTGTATCTTTCCACCATTTTTTGGTTTATTTATTTTTGTTTTGTTTTGTTTTGGAGTGGGGGAGGAAAGGAGCACTCTTTGAGGAAAGGTTCTTCTTAAAGAATTAACACTGGTCAGCTTGTCCCATCCAATTATCAGAAAGTGACCTTGGGGGCTGTACACTGTGCTCTATCTTCCTGCTACATCTACCTGCACCAGGCCTCTCCAAGAGGCCCAGAAGACTCAGAGAATCTGAGCAAGTGCCTCATTTTGTTTCAGAGCTCAGTTAATATACCCCAAGTCATAATTTCCTTTGTCACAAGGTTCAGTCAGTTGTTTTGTTCCACAGATCACAATTAAACTCATAACCCTGCTAGATAGCAATGAAAAGGTGCTTTATGTGTCACAAAGACAATCAGATGAAAGAATGCATATAATGACATCACCATCTTATATAAAAACCTGCCAACATATATTTATTGTGTACTCATGCTATGTTTTTTTGGATTTGCAGGCTCAGCATTCATAAAGGCATTTCCTTCTTTCAGGGTCCTCAGGCCTGCTCTGAAGGTCAGATGCTACCAGGCTCACATGGGGCTTGGGCTACATGGCCTAAAGAAGGCTTCACACAGGTGTAGCTAATTGGGAAACAAATGCTGCAGTGCATTATTTTGCTTTGTTATTTTACTTTGAACTAGAACTTTAAAAATGTTTAAAGGTAAGGATGTTTTAAATAATTCTTTTTATTATAAAAAATTAAATATTATATATTATATAAAATGTTAAAAATAAGAAATAAAGTAATAAAATATTGCTATCACTAACCCTCTATTGTTACCAATTAGTGATGAATCTAATTTTAGCTACTCTTCAAAAGTGATTTCTCTTAAGAGAAAAATCTTGAGTAGGAAGAGATTATAACAAACATATTAAATTACTCAACGGCAGCACCACTATAAAATAGCAGGCCAGTATGACTAAGAGTTATATTTATTTCTTCACTCATTCAGCAAATGTTTATTGAACCCCCATCATGTGTCAGGCACTGCATTAAGCACTGGGGTTATAGCACTAGTGGACAGACATGTTCTCTGATCTCATAGAACAGAGTCTAGTGGGGAGATAGCTATTAGACAAACATTGTGATAAGTGATCTGATGGAAGAGAACAGGGTGTTTCATAGCTTTCTTTATTATTATTAATTATTATTATTATTATTATTATTTTATGCTAGTTTCAGGTATACAGTAAAATGATTAGACATTTATATAATTTATGAAATGATACCCCCAATTACTCTAGCACCCATCTGGCACTACACACAACCATTATAATAATATTAACTGTATTTCCTATGCTGTACCCTACATCCCCATGGCTGTTTCATAGCTTCTAATTTGTACTTCTTCATTCCTTCACATTTTTCACCCAGCGCCCCAACTCCCCTAGGGCAATCACCAGTTTATTCTCTGTATCTGTGATTCTATTTTCATTTAGTTTCTTTGTTTCTTTTGTTCCTTAAATTCCATATATAAGTGAAATCATATGCTATTTGTCTTTCTCTGTCCAACTTATTTAACTCAGCATAATACACTCTAGGTTTACCCATATTGTTGCAAATGGTAAGATTTCATTTTTTATGGCTGAATAATATTCCATTGTGTATATATACCATAACTTCTTTATCTAATCATCTATTAATGGGCATTTAGGTTGGTTCCATATCTTGGCTACTGTGAATAGTGCTGCCATGAACATAGGGGTGCATAGACCTTTACGAACTAGTGTTTTGGTTTTCTTTGGATAAACACCCAGAGTACAATTGCAGGGTCAAAAGGTAGTTTTACTTTTAATTTTTTGAGGAACCTCCAAACTGCTTTCCATAGTGGCTGTACCAATTTGCAATCCCACCAGCAATGTATGAGAGTTCCCTTTTCTCCACATCCTCCCCAGTACTTGCTGTTTTTCGATTTACTAATGACAGCCAATCTGACAGGTGTGAGGTGATATCTCATTGTGGTTTTAACTTGCATTTCTCTGATGATTAGTGATGTTGAACATCTTTTCATATGTCTATTCATATGTTTATTGGCCATATTTATTTCCTCTTTAGAGAAAAATATATTCAGGTCTTCTGCCCATGTTTTAATTGGATTGTTTATTTGTTTTTGTTGTTGTCATTGAGTTGTATGAGTTCTTTATAAATTTTGGATATTAACCCATTGTCAGATGTTAGATGTATCTTAGGATACATTTTCTTCCATTCAGTAGGTTGTCTTTTCATTTTGTTGATGGTTTCCTTTATGGTGCAAAAACTTTTTAGTTTGATGTAGTCCTATTTGTTTTTGTTGTTGTTGTTGTTGTTCCCCTTGCTTAAGCAGAAATATCAAAAAAAATTACTAATAGCAATGTCAGAGTGCTTGCTGCCTATGTTTTCTTCTAGAAGTTTTATTGCTTTTATGTCTTTCTTAAAGTTCCTAATACATGTTAATATATCAAAGACTCTGAGAAGTCCTACAGTAAAGAAATTCTTTTCTCTAAACCAGAAAAACCAGGTGCCCCTAATTTGGGGAGTGATTATTGATAATATCTCTGAGAAAGCAGCATTTAAACAAAAAGGTGAAAGATGAGTAGTAGTAAAACAAGTGAAAAAACTTCCCAGACAGGAGGAAATATAATATGCCCTGAGGAGGAATTAGCCTGGAACACCAAAAGAATTGACTGTGTGGCTGGAGCAGAGGGAGCCTAGGGGGAGAATGGTAAGCAGTGGGCTGCAGAAACTGGCAGGGTTCAGGCCATGCAGAGTTTTGCAGGCCACAGTAAAGTGTGAGAATTTTATTCAGAATACAATGAAGTAGTAAAGAATTTTTGGTCAAGTAGTAGTGTGGTGCTGTTTTATAAAAGATAACTAGCTGCAGCATCGATAGAGATTTAGAAGAAAATTGAAAGGAAAAATGGAAGACCAGCTAAGAGGTGACTACAATAGTCCCAGTGAGGAAGATGTTAGCTTGGACTTGGGTAGATTACAGTCACAGTATTCCAGGAGGCAGATATCCTAATTTACAGGTTGTTTTAAGATTAGATATCATGGGTTACTGAGAGACAGAACAAGGCCAGGGCAAAGACAGAACACAGTCAAATTTCCAAGGATAATAAGCATTGATTCCACAGGAAGCCCATAGGACAACACGTTCCAAAGGGTTTTTCATCTCTTCAGATGCCCTCTGAGGAAAAACACTTGGGAAAGCAGCACTCTAATTCCTTCTTGAAGTTCATAACATGAATTAGCACATTGAAGGCTCTGATAAATCTTGTAGTAAAGAAACTCCTTTTACTATTTCTTAACCAGTATTTTTGAACCTTTTCTGCCCATAGAATCTTTTTCTTTATGTAACATCTTTATAAGTTTGTTGTGAGCATTAAAGGAGGTCCTGTGCATCAAATGCTCAGCAAATGATCTGGTACATAGTAAACACTGTTTATTTGCTGTAGTAGTTATTGGAATTATTTTCATTGCTTCCAGTAACAAGTCATAACATCTAGGAACAGATTTAAGAAGCATCAATTGCTCTAATTCCTAGAGAACTTTGAATTTTGCATTGGGATTGTTTAGGCCCAACTGTTCAGTTCTGCCTTGCCTGATCAGCAACTGTGGGACTGTGTTTTATGTCAGCCAGCAGGGCTCCATTCTCAGTATGAACAGAACAACTCTTAGAGATAAAGGGTTGGGGGAGAGCCTTGAAGACCAGGCCATATCTCCCTTCTCAGGAAACTCCAGGCCATGAGTGTTTGAAGCTCAGAGTAAGCAAACATATTCTAAAATGTTGAGCCAAACTTCTATTTCCTCTTAGATAAATAAGTTTTTAAATGGGGTGCCATTCTTGGTGAATTTCTTAGTGATAAAACAAAAAGTACCTTCTCTTAACTCTTTTTAAAGCACAGAAAGGGGACAAAAGGTACAAACTTCCAATTATAAAATGAATGAGTCGTAGGGATGTAATATACAGCATGTTGACTATAGTTAATAATTCTGAATTACACATCTGAAAGTTGCTAAGAGGGTGGATTTTAAAAGTTCTTATCACAAGAAAAATGATTGTGTAACTATGTGTGGTGATGGATGTTAACTGGACTTATTGTGGTGATCATTTTGCAATACATACAATATCAAATTATTATGTTGTATGCCTGAAACTAATACAGGTTGATTATAGCTCAACAAAAATTAGTAAAACTAAATTTTATTTAAAAAATCGTTTCCTAATATCCTACACAAAATTTAACAAGATTGCAAATTATGTTTTAAAGACCTCTACCTGCCAAGAGTGAAAAATAAGTTCAATATTTGCATGTATGCTCAGGTACATCTTATTCCTCTGCGTAAATAATCATTCATGAAATGACATAATTACTTTATAACATCTTAAACACTAAAGAAAACTACAGGTTACCACTAGTTGTGAAAAAGGAGAGAAGTGAAATGAGAGAATAATAAAACCTACTGCCTAGTGCTACCCTTTAGACTTAAGTACACAAAATGTTTTCTCAGTCCAGAACAGAACTAAAGGCACCTCTCTGTGACTGCTATCACTTTCATTTTGTCTACAATAACTAAGAAAATTTTGATCTAAGAAATACAGCAACAGCAATAACAACAAAACAACTGCCATCTAGTGAGCATAATACACTAAAGTCCTGTGTAGCTGCTCTTCCTATGCATTTTGTCAGATTCTTACAGTAGCTCTTACACAGTAGATTACTTTATTTAACAGATAAAACACTGGTGATTTAGTAATGCACTCAAGGTTTCATAGTTACCTATTGTAAAAATTAGATTTAAACCCAGATAGATATGGCTCCAGAACAAGGCATCTTTCGATATGCCTTTTCCTAACTTAGCTGAACAGGTGCCTGACTATATTATAAAGAAACAATGCATGCATATCATACAGTTGAAAATGAATACAATCATATCTTACAGTAAAAAGAGAATAAGTTTTAATGAGTAAGCTGGAATTAAACAGGAATAATTTCCTACTGCTCAACTAGTCATGAAATCTTCTTGAAAGTGGATTGGGGTAATATCTGAGTAGACGTTCAAGGTTACTCCATTTCTGTCAGTTAAAGGAATGAGAAGGGAATATCCTTTTCCCTCTTGCATGTGTCTGGCAAACGAATGAGTGTTTAAGTTATACTTATTAAACAGATAAACCTAGAAGCTTAATTCCATATAGCAATTATTAACCCTATATGTAATTTCTTTCTGTGTTTGCCTTTCTTCTTCTCTTTTCTTCTGCTTACTTTTCAATGCTTTTAAATGTTTTTGAGATGAAGGGGAAAATAAAAGCTATTTTGACTGCCAACTGAGAATCCATAACTTCAAACACAGTACTACCCTAGCTTTTTAGGCAAATCAGAGTACAGAAGCTGCACTTTCAGGTGAACTCTGAATGTAGTCCACTCTTATAGGCAGGCCAAGATGCATTTCATTAAACCAAACAAAATAAAGCAATTTTCGGTGAGTCTCTCTTTCATGACTGGACACCCAACTTTTGATACTTTCTAAAGGAACAATGTCACAATAGCTGCCCTGCCAACCATCCCGCTCAGCAAGTTTTCAATAAGAAGCATGAAACATTTGAGGCTTTGTTCCCATAAGGCCAAGCCACAGAGGCAGCTTTTCAGATAACCCTAACAATCAGGGCAAAGCATCAGCTATACTTTGGCATTTTCTAGTAAAGGCTTCTAACCAGCTTAATGGTTGGCTTTATTAGCATTGTACAGTGTCCCTGCAGGAGAAGATTGAAACCAGTGACAGGATATATGTAAGGGCTTGTGGAAACTTGATGCTAGTAACCTTGACCTCTGCCATGAGTTTATCATGTGACCTTGGGCTAACTCACTAGTTCCTCCTTGAATCTATGGCTCCTCATCTGTGAAGCTGGAATGAAAGCAGTGACCATCCACAAAACCCTTAGCCACTGGTCAAATGGAAAATGATATACATGGTCAGTACTAAATACTAATAACAAAATCTAAAGAAAAAAGCAAGTCATCATTTCCACTGAGAACACATCACACTTTGATCCACAGATCAGTGAGTTGCTGAAAATAGAATACACATTTCAGACCACTGGGTATTTTCCCCCTTCCTGGTCCATTTCTGGAATATGATATGTCTTCCTGTCAGTCTACTAGGAGCACTAATCATGCTTCTTATAGTGAAGCATCGATTGAGTTTGAAGGGATGAGAGATAATAAAATGATAAAATGTACACTCTGGGGATAACTCTGTTACTTGGATCAATTTAACTTTCAGTATCTAGGCAGGAAATCATTTATAGGAAGTTCAGCTCTAGGCCCTTGGAAGGAGGTATTAGAAAGGAAGAGGGTGTGTTAACAAAACTCCATATAGTCTGGCCCAGAATTGTTTAACTCCTGCCACAATCTAAACAGGAAGAAAAATCAGCCTCTTCTTCTACTAGTGGGCTCATAATTTTTCACATCTTTAACCTAAAGCTACTGCTGAGTTGATCTGAGTAGAGGCAGATAGGTGGCCAACAAGATAGTCCCTTATAGCCATTGATCAGATTGTCACATGGTCAATTCAATTCAATCAGTAACACCAAAAGCCAACAATATTGAGCCATAAAACAGTGGGTAGAGTTATTTCAACCACGTTAATAGCTAAGTTACATTTACTATGCACTCTCAGTGTGTCAGTAATTGTCAAACAAAATCTTTCAGGGAAGCAGAGCATGTCAAATAAATAAAAGTGGAGTGCTATGGTTCAAGTGAGGTGAGTGAGCCCAGATTTCCCCTCATTCTGCCCCTCTCTGATCTCTGTATTAGTCCCTAAAGTTTTTTTAAATTAACTCCTAAGAATGAACAAAACACAATTTGAAAACAATTTGGACCTAGCCCAAATCCCTCATTATTTTTTATATAAGAACACTAAGGGCCAGAGAGGGAAAGTGACTTAACTGCGGTCCCATAGACTGTGAGTAATACTTCCAGGACTAGACTCCAGGTGTTCAGATTCCTTGTCTAGCACTTGACCCTTTATGGAGTTTTCATGTGTGGCCAAGGTAGTTCAGGTCTCTATCTCATGGGCACAGCTCTTTTGAGAAGGGAGGAAAGTGGACAGGATTGTGCACCGACTTGGGCAGCACATGGGAAATGCAGATACCAAGGAGTGAAGTGCACATCAGGCAAAAGCTAAATATGCAACAGAGTATTTATTTTCCACAGATATGATCTCTCCTTACCAGAGCACAGCTAGCTTCTTACAGAAGCAATACAAGGCCAAACAATTCCACATGGTGCTTGGCAATTAGTAGTTACAAGAGCAAGAAGCAGTCACATTTGAATTTGGTTCAAAATGCAAAGACAGCCTTAAAAAAATGAACCCTTTTTAATATCTGAGAAGACAGGACACTCTTTATATATTTATTTATAGAAAATGCTCACTTAACTGGAAACCCAACAATCAGAATACTCAAATAACTAGGTTATTTCTCCACCCCTCCACAGTTTTTAATAATTGTTAGTATTTGTGATAATAACTTTGAGACACTGTAACTTTTGGCAGGGTCTTCTAAACCTCTAAATGTATTAATATACTCATTAATTCAATGAAAATTTATTGAGTATCTACTATTTATTAGGCCCTGACCTGGTATTAGGGAAACTAAGCTATTCTTGGGACCCCAGTGACAGTCTTCCTGGAATGATATTTCAGCTGAAATATGAATATGAGAATAACAATGGTGGAAGTGAGAACCTTAGACAAAAGAGTCTCTAAGGGATTTCAGGAGCTAATATTCCATGATTCTATGAATCTAGTTTGTTAATTGATTGTATACATATGATATAATAATGAGACTATTTTGAATTTTAAATATTGAATGAGTATTTTTCTTTAGTCACTAGCCATTGATTCTATCTATTAGCACTGTTTTAGGTACGTGTGTGTGTGTGTGTGTGTGTGTGTGTGTGTGTGTAATGTCTCTCTTAATTATACTTCCTTATCCAATGTGGTTGCAAACCAAAGGAACACCCTATTGATTTACAGTTATGATTTTCACTGAAAATGCACTACCACACTGATCTAGTTAGTAAGGTAACTAGATGTAGATATAAATGTGTGTTGATTATTTTAAAGGAGCATATTACTCTTAGAGGTTAGGTCAAAACTGTAGTTATTTATATCATGCTATGAGTTCTGAAGGAAATTCTGAAATAGTAGATGCAAAAATGTTTTGAGTAGTGACAACAAAATTGAAATGACTATACAGCCTCACAGATGATAAAGTTGAAAATGACAGTGCCCACTTAGGTATTTAAGGATGGCCATTCTGGCCACTCGACAAGGGACTTTTTTTCTTCCAGCCTCATTCTTCCCCAAGAGGGACATAAGCCCAACACATAATTAAGAATGGTGACGAAAAGTCCAAGATGAAAAGCAAATCAACAAAAAAGTTTCTACTAGCCTTTGGGTAACATAGAAGCAGGATTTTAAATCCAAGGGTAGAAACTTAGAATTTGAACAAAACTCAGGACATCATCTGGTCGAGGTCATTGCCTTAGGTAAGTGAATCTCTAACCTACACTAAAGATGATTCTCTTAATTTAAAAGAAAATTTCTTTATGTGTCAACCTATATCTTAAATCACCTATCTCTCTTTGACTATAGAAGATATGTCTTTGTCAAAAATACCTCATTTCTTTCAACTCGTCCTTTAAACTTCTTTTTTCCAAGGTAAAACAATTACCTTTCACCTTAGAGCTTTTCTTTCTCTCTTTCATCATCTTGGAAGACTAGACTTACCCTCAGCTGACCAATATGAATTTGTCTCACAGTCAATGTTCCAGTGTGGCTGTGATTTCTTTCTCCACAGCTGAAGCCCAGGTCACCAAGGAGCAATAGCACATTTGTCTAGCAAGCTTCAGGGGAACCTGTGCTTAGTGTATTTCTCAAATAAAATTATTAATATGTTATGAGTTTTATTTTAATAATATGCTGAAATAAAGCATACAATTAAAATTTTAAATTATTCTAAGTTTGAGGTTGTGAATTAAACATATAATTTGGCATAAGAATACATAATAGAGTATATTAATTTATTAAGAGAATATTACATGTGAGAGGAAAAAATCCTGATCAATCAAAAAAGAGAGATGTTTAAAAGCTTTCATATAGAGCAAGATAAGATAGAACTTATTACTAAACTGGATACATCTGAACTGTCTATTTTAAGGAGATATATATATATATATATATATATATATATATATATATATATATATATATATTTTTTTTTTTTTTTCCTTTGACAGAACTCACTGTACACAAATTCCACATACCCATGGAAAAAAAGTATAAGAACTCTCCTACTGTTAATGAAAGTTGTTAATTTTCTCTCCAGTTAGACTCAGTCTGCCTTTGAGCTTAAGTTGGTTTCAAGGTTTGAAATATATAGGTGAGTTATATAAGTTCTAAAATGACATTGAATTCTAGGTTATAATCCTTGATATAGGGCAAGCAAGAAACTGGAGAGGATTTAAAGAGGAAGTAGAGATGACTCACATTTCATTCTAAATTAAGAAAACAAACTGTTTGGAAATACAACATCAGAACTGTTTGGGAGCACAGGGTCAGAAACAAAACAGAAGGATGATATAGGGCCCCTAGAAGTATAAGTACCAAAAGTCTCATTTGTAAGGATTTTAGTGATTTGTTCAAGCTTCATGTCATTGCATAATTTGAGAGGCCAAGTATAACTTGAAAATTCAAGGTCACTTACTACAAAATTATTAAGAATTTCAGTATACTGATGTTAAACAAATAGCCAGATATTTCTCCAGCAAAGTGGACTTATTTGAGAACAGCAAAGAATTTCATTTCAGGATATGCAGTCTAATGGAGACCCATGCACAAGTCCATAGAAACAAAGGAACTCTCTTTTGTGAATTTGGAAGGAACTGTTGTAAACAAAGAGTTCATTGGGGGAAGCTGAAACTTTAAAGTATAGTGATTTTTCATTGGTTGAGTTATGGCCATCTCCCATTGGCTGAGTTGTTACTAGGTACAGAGGACTCTTTTCTTCTTTCTGTTAGAGTTGCATTGGGGTCAGCAGTATATGTTGAGTAACATATTCATGAGAGTTCTATCTTTTAGTCTCCCAACTCCATTTTAAATCATGTTTCTGTTTATTAATTTTCACAACGTTAACAGAAAAGCATTAAACCAAGTACAGGTCCCTTCTAAGTGTGAGGCCCTGTGCAAGCACATCCCTGGTTGTTATATTATTTTAGAATTATATACCCTCTTTGAAACTGTAATGGAAGCTATAGATACATGCATACATTCATACACACCTGCACACACAATTTTGCATACAGTTTCAGGGGGTTGTGGGTTCATTTAAGCCCTGTATAGGGACTCTAAATTAAGATTTACTAGATTTGATTGATTCTTTGAGACTCCAGGAGGCAAAGTTAGGATCCACTGGTGGAATTTTACAAAAGGGCAGAGTATGGCTTCCTAACAAAGGCTGTTCCTAATTAAAGAGACTGCTTTACTATGCACTTGGTTCTGAAAGTATAACTGCCAACTGGACCATCACCTGTGTGGTGAGCTCTAGAAGGGAATCCTACACTGATAAGAGGTTGGAACATTTAACCTCTCTATTTACTTATGCGAGTATAACTATAAGAACTTTCTACCCCATAGCTCTTCTTTGCCCACCCAATTTTCTGATGGCTTGAATATACTTAATTTCAACTGTCTTGATTTATTTCATTTTCATTGACATGGTCTTCACCTTCCTGAATGCCAGTTTTATGTAAATTAACCTATAACCTATGAATTTATATAAAATAAAGATGCTAATTGTATGCAAAGTGATGCAAGAGATCCATCCTCCAGTTTCCTCCGGGGAAAAAAAATCTGATCATCTACCCGAATGGACATTCAAAGCAGCATAAATAATCAAGAATATAAAAACAGCAGACAAAACTCTTAATAAAGAACAACAAAAATAGCACCAAGTAAATGTGAGGCGGGGCATCCAAGAAAACAGATGATACATCACCCTTGAGAGGTCAGAGGGTATGGCAGCCTCATCTTAATATTCAGGGAATAAAATACAGAATTAAAATCTCTAGACCATAATAGAAAAAAGGAAGGTTAGATTACTCAGTGCACGAAGCTGATGATTTCCTTTCCTGTTCTTGTATGTACAAGAGGTAAACGTAACATCCTGGGCCTCAAAACACTGGGGTCAGATTTCAGACCCTCTAAGACATAATGAAAAGGACCTATTTGGACTGAAAAACAACTACAAAAACAAATGTCCTTCTAGCAACAAACTGTCAATGCCTCTAAGGATGTTTTTCACTCTAACTTCCTGATCATGAGATTCACCATAAATGATTTTTCATTTTCACTTTCTAATCAGCAGGATGTGTCAGCAAACCATATTTTAGTACCATTCAGGGACTCTACTCCAGAATTTAAAGGGACAACTAGAAAAGTAAAGGTCAAAGGTACATGGCTGGGTAGTGGGTTTTTAAAAATATATGTCCCAAGGGCCCCTTCACTGTAGTTTTCATTTTTATGACATTCAAGTTCTCTTCAGAATTTAAGGTAGATTTCTTAAACTCAAAATAAGATTTTAGATTTCTTCTCATTAATTAGTAAGCTCTTTAGGAAAATGGAATTAATTCTAAGAAAAAAGCAAGCCTAAATGAACAGTAATAGCTTTGGCCAATCAGCAGTTAGGTGAAACACAAAGAATTTGAGAATGACACCTAGGGATTGAATAAAACATAAAGAGGTACAACAAGTCCAGGGTCTGATATCAAAGGAGAAATTAGTGATTGAGGAAGAGCTCAAAGTGCTGAAAAAATTTGCTTTGAACAAAAGTAAAAAGAAAGGATGAGATGCACAGGCTTTATATAAGGCTAACTTGGCCCTAGATGTTACAGCAGCATGCTGATAAAACAAGGCTCTCCTACTCCCATGGCAATTGGGGGTCTAGTTCCTTTATATTCTCATTCCTCTGGGTATACTGTGTGATGAGGAAAAAGAAAAAACGCTGTCAAAAATGTTTGTACCACGAGAGTTTAAAACATGCTTGTCACCAGTTCTGTCATTGGTGTTGTTTCGTCTACTATTTTGCATCAAAGGCATATGTTTAATACAGGATCTCATGGCCTATATGGCAGAAAGGAACTTTGGCTATTCGTTTGCACAGAATTTTACTGAGGCTCTTTGTAAGTGCAGCCTACATGAATGGTACTTTCTCTTAAGATAAAAAAAAGTTTAAAGCAATTGGTCTATTCCCTTCAAGTCAACAAGTCTTACTTGCTCTCTCATGCTGTCTTTAGCTAGTTCACACTATGTAAGTCATAAATATGTCAAGTTACTGAGCATTGAGGAGATTAAGATGAAGTGGGTGAAGTTTACACATTGAAAACTCATTATAAACTACAAAGTCTATATGAATGTGGGCTCTGCAGATGAAAATGGAGCTGCAGAAGGCTCTGGTAGCACTTGATAAATCCTTCTCATCAAAACAGCAGAACCTGAGGGTAGGTGGACTATGTTCTCCCAAACTGTGAGAAGTAAAATACTTGGTAATTCAATGTTGCTCAATGACTTCCTATCTCAATCATTCTCCTCAAGTCTGTTAGGGTGCCAGGAATTCATAAACATTTATTTACTCATCTAACAAACATTTGTAGATCGACTACTATGTGCAAGGCAGTCAGCGAGGTACAGAGAATTCAAAGAAATAATTTATGCTTTTGAAGTGTTCATAGGTGTGATAGAAAAGGCAGACATACAAATAACTAAATCACAATATGACCAGTTCCAGTATAGAAGAAAAAACAAGATGCTACAGGAGGGGGGAAAATAGCATAGATAATAGAGGCTCTGTTCATTCTTCTGGCAACCAAATCAAAGTTGTGATGAAAACAAGGAGCAAACAGCAAGGAAAATCACCTGGATCTAGATGAACAAGCCCTAAAACTAGGGGGAAATCTAAGAAATCACCCTGCAACAACAGAATGTGGGACAGGGCGAGTACACAAGGCTGCCCGATACCGGACAACAGAGTAGGACAGACTATGGCAGTGGCAGCAGCAGATGCATCTTAAAGGGGCCATGTCTGTGAGTGGACTTTCACAGTAACAGACTTGCTGGAATTGAGCACCAGCACCAGTTGGGCTGCACAGGAGAAACCAGGGACTTACAGGGGGACTTTAAGTTGTCAGAGTCAGGGCATAGGTGAGACTCACTCTGTACAGAAGTGCTGGTGGTATCCATTGTTCCTTTTTCGAGCCCTTACCACCTCCCATTGTGTGGACTTAGCACCTCCATGGAGGAGACATCATCAAACTGGATAACAGAGGTCACTCTGCCCAGAGGATTCCCTAAAACACCACCTCCCCCAACTCATGGCTCCACCCAAGCCACATCCAGGTATTCTTCACTTAGGTGCCCCTTGCTGAGCAGCGCTGAGACTCACACTGGTAGCAGCTGGCTTCAGTTTCTGGTGTGGACTTTTGAGGCAACTGTAAGCACAGCATCTGTGGATTGTTTGCTGAATCTTAACAGGTGGCTGGAAGGGTATAGGCTGGAGCTAATTTGGTCCACAACTAAACTTCTCTCATGACTGTGCCACTTGACACGTACCACACAAATCCACACTAATAAGACAGGGAGACTTAGTACATAGAAACAGACACAGAAAGGCAGCCAAAATGGTAAGACAAAGAAGCAGAAACCATATGAGAGAACAGAACAGAGATCCAGGAAAATGGAGTCAAGCAATCTAACAGATGCAGAGTTCAAAACACTGGTTATAAAGATGCTCAATGAACTTATGGGAAGTGTAGATAAATTCAGTGAGAACTCTAGCAAAGAGATAAACATAAAAATGGAAATGGAAATTATAAAAGGGAACCAGTCAGAAATGAAGAACACATTTTCTGAGATGAGAAGTATATTAAATGGAATCAACAGAGTGAATAAAGAAGAGGATCAAATAACCTATATAGAGGATGGGAAAGCCAAGGACATTCAATCAGAATGGCAAGAAAAAAAGAAGCCAAGACTATAATAATAATGTAAGGAGCCTATGGGACACTATTACAGGTAAAAAATATCCATGTCATACGGGCACAGGAAGAAAAGCAAGACGTTGAAGAGTTATTCGAAAAAATAATGATGGAAAACTTTCCTCATCTGGTGAAGGAAACAGACATAAAATCCCAAGAAGCTCAGAGAATCCCAAGAAAGAGGAACCCAAAGAGGCCCATGCCAAGACACATCATTATTAAACTGCCAAAGGTTAAAAACAAAGGGAGAATCTTAAAAGCAGCAAGGGAAAAACAGTTACCCACAAGAGAGCACCCATAAGACTGGTAGCTGATTTCTCAAAAAAAAAAAAAAACTATGCAGGACACAAGGACTTGGCACAAAATATTCAACGTGATGAAAACCCAGGATCTATAAACAAGAATACTTTATCCACCAAAGCTATTATTTGAGTGGAAGGACAGATAAAGAGCTTCCCGGACAAAAATAAACTAAAGGAATTTATCATCACCAAGCCAGTATTACAGGATGTTGGAGGGACTTCTTTAAGAGGAAAAAACATGTATCAAAAACAGGAATAAAGAATGGTAATAACTACTTTCCTATCAACAATTGCTTCAAATGGAAAAGAACTAAGTGCTCCAACCAAAAGATAGAGTGGCTGAATGGATCAGAAAACAAGACCCCTACTACATATGCTGCCTACATGAGACTCACTTCAGATTAAAAGACACAGAGACTAAAAGGAAAGGGATGGAAAATGATATTGTCTTGATGGACCTAGAGTGTATTGTGCTGAATGAAATGGGTCAGATAAAGACAAATATCACATGTTTTCATATACATGTGGAATCTAAAGAACAAAATCAACACTACAACAAAAGCAGATATAAACTCATAGATACAGAGAATATTTAGAAGGATGCTAGATGGGAGGGGTGTTAGGGGGACAAAAAAAGGCAAAGGGATTAACAAGTACAAATGGATAGTTGCAGAATAGATATAGAGATGTAGAGTGTAGCTTGGGGAATATGGTTAATAATGTTGCAATAAATATATAAGGGGGAAGAAAAGTACTAGATTTAGTGGTGTGATCACTTTGCGAGTAATGTGTATATCTGATCACTATGCTATACAATTGAAACTGGTGTATTATTGTATGACAACTATAATTGACAAAAATCTCATTGAATTGTACAATATAAATCAAGCAACTATTATATTTATATTTCAATAAAAGTGGAAAAAATGGTACAAAAACACATAAGATGGACAATTAATTCTGTCTGGAAGAAGTGGGTAAGTGAGGCAATCCAAGGAAAGCTTCACAGAGAAAGTGATATTTGAAATGGGTCTTCAAAGATAAGTAGGATTATCAAAAGACAGAGAAGTTGGGAAGTGATTCATAAGTGAAGAAAGGCACAAGAGAAAATGCTAGAGATGGGAAAGCAAACAGTTTTATTTTTGGAATGATGAATAACCCGTGATGGCTTGTATGTGAAGGGGTATGTATGGCCTATTTAATTACTGAATGAATAAATGAATTAAGGAATTAAGTAAGAAGGATCTTGTATACCACAGAATGTTTATATACCATAAGGCATTTAAATACTACAAGGCATTTAAACTTTATCTTGACTGCAGTAGAGAGCCAAAGGAATTTTATTTCATAGGAAAAAATATGATTATATCTATAATTAAAAGCAAACAAACTAGTAAAAACACCATCTGCAAGTATTATGGAACATGGGCGAGAGTGTAGAAGGGACTGGAAGCTGAAGGCAGGAAGCCCAGGTAGGAACTTTGTGCAATCAGTCATTAGGAGAGAAATGATAAAAAGGCTAAACTAGGTCAGCTACAGGTCGACTGGAAAGGAGTGGGGTGGATTTGGAAGATATTTTAGAATTAGAATTAGTACAACTTGGTGACTACTGGATATGGAAAATTATGAAAGATTTGGCGATCACACCATATATCCTGGTTCAAAAAGAACGACAGTGCCATTTTAACTAAGATAGGGTATGCAAGAGGAAGAGTGGGATTTGAAAGGAAGAAATTAAAAGTTCAATTTTGAACAGGTTGATTCAAAGTACCTGTGGGACAGTAAAGTGAAGATGTCTTCAGGGAAATAGTAGATGTAACTCATAAGAGATATAAAGACTGGATTGTTAGGTCTAGAAGCCTCAAAAGGTCACAGGTTCTTATCCTTGGCTGCAGATCAGGATCATCTCAAAGTTAAAATAAACAAACAAACAAAATTCCCTAATGATGCCTGAGCCTCACTCCAGCTTAAAGAAATCAGTACCTCTTGGGGTAAGACTTATACAAAAATATTTTTTAAATAACTCCACCTGTGAATCTAATAGGCAATCAGTGTTGAGAAGCACTAATAGTGGATAGTTAATACCAAGAAAATAGAAACTCAAGAATATAGAGTGATTTGTAAAAGGCATATTAAGGAGAAATAGCTGGCAAAAAATTATCTTTTTAGGGACAGTCAGAAGAAAATGAGGTAAAGACAGAGATTGAAAAAGAGTGATCAGGAAAATATGGATAGATCCAGGATAAAGTGGTGTTACTTGAGCAAAAGGAGAAGACAATGTCAAAAGAAAGGCATGTTCAATAACATCAAATGTTTCGTAGAGTCCCAACATACCAGCTTGGAATGATTTAAAGATGAAATAGCTCATCTGTTAAGGAACAAGATCGTTTCAAGTAAAGGGGAGTGGGAGAAATAGGTCAAGAAAATGGAATTATTTGTATACTGCTCAGCCTTGGTGATGGCTAGATGCCCAAGAAACTGCAGACAGAGCCAAAAGAAAAATTTTCCAATCTCATAATTTTTCCCTGCCTTCAACCTCTCAACACCTAACTGAGAACTGCTTGACAAGTAACTAGAGCTCTGCCTCATTGTCACCTTCTTTGGGAAAAATGGAATAAGCCAGAGGTAGTTCTATAATAATCTAAGCAGAGTAGCCCTCACAAACTAGGGAATCGTGGGGGTGAGTGGGGAGGGTACTTACTGCATGTTTGCAAAAGATTAGCTCAATCACAGTACAGTGATTAGAAAAGCTTTTATTCTTTCCCATGTGGGACTCTGAAGATAGCCATAAGGATTGTAAAATGCTACTTCTGAGCTATAGAAGAAATGAATTACAGCACCACCTGCTGGGAATGTTAAGACCAGGAGCAACTTCCTTTATTTTTTAAATCATTAATTCCCTGAGGCTAAAGAATATAGATAAACTTCATTCTGATTTAAAAATCGGTGCTATCTTACTCAATAATTTCTTTTATTCAAAAGAAATTTTCAGAATTGAAAATAAAGGTATGATTGAAACTTATTACAGCAAATGGAAAACATGTGAACAAAAACACTAAAAGCCCAAGACATTATAATGTTCAACCAACATTGCCCCTTGCCTTTCAATCTGGGGCACCTCAACTCATATTTTCTTTCTAGATTTCCAATATATTTTCTATAATTTTAAAAGTAGATATATACTCAAGACACCATCTGTGTAGCTACTTGTTTCTGTGCAAATATGTCTCTTCAGCTAGATGAATATCATACTATCCTCCAGCCAATCTGTGCTACTTAGTACTCAAAAATAGCCTGCACTTTAGGCATTCATATGTTTGCTCCTGTTGTTCCCTCTAAGTCTATTGCCCCATTACTATTCTCAACTCAGTCTTCATAGTCAATATCAAATGACACCTCTCCCCTAATCACCCTCACACCAGGTGTAAATAATTTCTCTTTCATCTGAACTGTATCTGTACCTCTTTTACGACACTTATTTTATGCCTTTTATAAGAGTTGTAAATAAGTCATATCTGCGGTGTAGTGAAAAGAGCATGCACCTTGGAATCAGATCATGGCCCCAAACCTGGATTTACAATTTAATAGTTCTAGGCCTTTGATAAACTTCCCTTCCCTGAGCTTCAGCTTTCTCATCTATAAAATGAGGATAATGGTGCCCACACAAAGAGGCAAGTGTGGCAGAGAATTTAAGAGGACTGCGGAATCAGACATACCTGGGTTTAAATCCTGGTTTTTCCCCTTACTAGCTTATAAAAGTAGTCAAATTATTTATCGACTTGAAACCCTAATTCCTTCATCTGTAAAAGGAGACAATATTGGGACCTACCTACCTCAGTGTCTTTGTATGAGGAAACAGTGTACGTAAAGTGCCTGGCACATAGCAGCAGTCAATGCCCGTTAGTTTCTCCCTTACCCTATGATTTACTGAATTTTGTGGAGGCAAAGAACATTCTCTGTCTATTTCTCATCACCTAAAGGTGCCCAGCACAGGGCTTTTTACATAGTGTGCTTGTATGTTTGGTAAATTAATAAATGTCATGTTTCTATGACATTCCTTAGTAGAATTTAGTTCTAGACAACCACTGTCTTATTTCTCCATGAAGCAGTGACGCTAAACATGTGCCATTTATCTCAAGACTTTTATGGATGCCTCTTAAAACCATGTGTTTCTTGTCTGCAGAACACACTTAAATACAGCTCTCCTAAAACACACTCGCAGAGAGAAGCAGGGCCTGACTCTTAATAATTCACACATTTTTGAGGACCAGTGTCATAAAGAACTTCAATATTTCAATCATATCAGGTGTTTAATATGTACAGCAACCAAAATATTTCCTCATATGGATAGCTTTGCTGCTTTGCTAATCTCTCACCTCCCTCTCTGTCTCTCTCTCTGTCTCTCTCTCTTTCTCTCTCTCACATATACACACACACGCACATACACACTTCCAAAGTTTTTCGAATCCAAAGAGCAAACTCATCATAGTCAAGATGAGGATTTTAGTAAACAATGAGATGTTTTTCATTTGAATTTAGATTAGCAATTTTTTTAATCAACGATATACAGTTAGCAAATGTGTAATGAGAGAGGATTCTAGTATTCTGTTGGTGGAAATATAGGCTTGATACCATGACATTAATGGGCAATTTGTCAGCATCTTTCAAAAATTTAAATCAATATTTTATCCAATATTTCCACTTCTATGGATCTATCCTACAAAAGCATGTGCTCTTCTAGTTCACTAACGTCTATATAATAGGGTGCTCCTTGCAGCACTCTTTTAGGATAGCAAAAACCTAAGGATAAAGCCCTAACCTCCATAAATAGAGCATAGGTTTAAATTTATATTAAATCCACACAGTGGAAAACTGCACAGTATTTAAAAGATTGAGTTAGATATGTACTGCCCAGGATTAGAAGTTACAGATATAAATATCATTTTAGTGACAAATCAGGTTGGAGAACATATAAGTAGTGTGATTCTAAGTTTGAAAAACACATGATTTAGGCTATATACATCATGTATACACACATATATGTATATAATGAAACTATCTGGAAGGATCTATATGAAATGTAATGATCAGTTATCTCTTGGAAGGAAATCAAGAGAGTGTTTTCTATTTTGATATTGTTTAAACTTTTATTGAGCATAATATACTATTGCAATAAGAAAAAATATTAAAACAATCCCACTACTTGATTTCCATATAGTAAATGAAAAAATAAGGAGCAAAAAAGCAAGTAGATAGTTATATTTTGCTACATTTTAAGTACGAAACAAGGAGAAATAAAATGTATACATTGATTTGCAGGAAAATAAAAGAAGAAAATACCAAGAACTAAAGAAATTGATAATAAATAGTAGATGAAAGAAATAGGTATGGAAATGAGATTTCTTGATTTATTTCTTTTTTTTATAATTTTGAATTTTCAAGATAAAAAATGTTTTATGTATTCAAAATTAAATTTAATCAAAAAGTATAAAAATGCAAATTGAGTACAGGTAACAACTTATTTATATATCGAATTAATAATATAACAGATAATTAATTCAAGTAAGTTTTGAATACAACATCTGACTATACAGATTTAGTAGGATAATTCTAAAGAGAAAAAGAATTATAAAATATCTTGCACTTTATTTAGTAAGCTTAGTGTTGGTAGTAGTAGTTTTGGCATAGTTGTTCTAAAACTGTTTTGTATGAATTATAGGATAAAATAATTAAATGTATTAATGTTGATGGGAATAAGGGTTCCATGTGGGAAAAGGAGATAAAAATATGGAATAGGTCATACCAGTTCTCAAAAAATATATATTGAACGGGTAAAAGTGAGGAAGAACCCCATCGTGTTGGATTTGAAATGGAAGTATCAGAATTGAATCGCAATTTTAAAATAATGATTTCTAAATACTGTTTTCTACTTAAAGGAATCAGGAAAAAAATAGCTAATCCTAGTGCTGGGACAGAGAAAGTATGAAAGTAAGCCTGATATAAATACAGTTATAAATACAGTTTCTATGATAGAAAGCAAGAAAATGCTCAAAGGATCATGAGGTATCAAAAGGTAACAGAAAAACTTCACTCCAGGCTATGATGAAATACCTGGAAGTGGACTAGCTCTCCCACAGAAAGCAATGATAAAAATGGACAAAATATATGAAGCAACTGTTTTCAGGCAGTTTAAGCCTGTGATCTCAGAGAAAAGGGAAACTCATGCAGTGAGGCCCACAATCTACTCAGCTCTCTACCTGGAACCAATTCCTCAACTATGGTACAGCGAATTGGAATCTTAACAGGGCCCAGCTTGTCCTTCTGAGCTGAAGCTACAGAGATCAGGGAAGCTAAAATGGCTGGAATCTTCAGTAAAAAAGCAGTGCTTCATCAAGTGGAGCACATGAAATTTGTATGGGTGTTCTCTGTGAGTCTCTGGCTAAAGATTGGACTGACATGAACATGCACAATGTATAACTGCCAAAGGCTTATCATCAAAGAGTAACCATTACAGGGTTAATAACAGAATAATGATATTAGAGGATATACAGTGCTAGGGAATACCTCGTTAACACCTGGGCATTCAGCTAAGACTCCAGAAAGGTCTTGCTTTAGGAGAAAAAATAATGTCATAGAATATGGCCTACCCTAGGCCCTCCCTAACAAAGCCTAAAACCAAGCCCTGACAAGATTCACAAGGGAAAAAAGATTAGAGGTTGACTTACATGTGGTTAGGACATAACCTTAGGGTTTCCACAGATCTAACAAAGTATGAAATTAAGCACTCTGAGTTCAAGATCGGTAACTATACTGCTATAAGAACGAACACCAATACCTTTAAAGGAACATAACAGAATCTAGTATCTCTACAATGCACTATCAATAAATTTCAGTACTCAACTAAAAAAATCACTTGGCATGAACCTGATTGATATTTACAGAATGCTACATAACACAATACACAAATGTATATGGAATATTGATCAGTAGAGGCCATATTGCTGGGGCATAAAATAAATCTCAGTAAATTTCAAAAGACAAATACTACAGAGTATATTCTCTTACAGACATACAATGGAATTAAATTAGAAATAATAAAAATAAGATCTATAAATCCTTAAATATGTAGAAATTAAATAACACACTTTTAAATAACTGTTTTGAGGAAGAAATCACAAGAGAAATTAGAAAATATTTTGAACTTCATGATAATGAAAGCATAATCAATAAAAATTTTTGGTTCACAGCTAAGGCAGTATTTAGAGGGAAATTTATAGTTTTAAAATGCCTTTATTAGAAAAGAAGAAAGTTTTAAGATCCATAATCTAAATTTTCATATTAAGAAACCAAAAAATCAAGAACAAGTTAAACTCAAAGTAGAAAGAAAGAATAAAGAACAGAGAAGGAACAATTAAATAAACATGTAACAAAGAAAATTAACAAAGTCAAAACTTGGTTCTTTGAAAAAATTAATGAACTTGATAAACCCTCAGCAAGCAAGACTAATTAAGAAAACATAATCAATATCAAGAATGAAAGAGGGGATAGTATTCCAGATCTGACAGACATTTGAAGGATATTAAATGAATATTATGAATGACTCAACATCAGTGAATTTTAAGACTTATGTGAAATAGATAAATCCTTTATAAAAACACAAACTGACTTAAGAAGGAAGAGAAAATCTGAGTAGTTCTGTACCTATTGAAGAAATCAAAGCATTAACAACAACTACAATTAAGAAAAAATTCCACAAAGAGAACTTTAAGTCCAGAAGATATCAATGGTCAATACTATCAAACTCATTTCAGAAAATAGAGGAAGCAAAACGCTTCCTACACTCTTTTAAGAGGCCAGCATAACCCCAACACCAAAACCTAATAAAAACATTACCAAAAAAAACAGACAATATCTGTTTATGAATATAAATGCAAAAACCTCAACAATCAAAAAATTAAAATAAATCCAGCAACATATAAGATGAATAATACATCATGACTAAATAGGATTTATCTCTTATCGTAGGGCTGGCTCAACATTTGAAAAGCTATTTAATTGATCACATTAACATATAAAGAACAAAATCATCTGATCATCTCAAGATTTACAAAAAAGTCATGTGACAAAATTCAGTACTAATTTATAATTCAAAAATCTCAGCAAAGTAGGAATAGAAGAGAAATGCCTCTAACCTTAAAGAACACCTGTGAAACTCCAGAGCTAACATCATATTTAATGGTGGATACGAGTGACAGAGAGGGAAAACAAATTGCTAACAACTGATGAATACAGGTGAAGAGTTTATAAATGGCCATTGTACTATTCTTGTAACTTTTTTCTAGGTTTGGAAATGTTTCAAGATAAAAAGTTAAGAAAAAATTGAAACTAATTCCTATCTGTCCCACAGTAAAATTCTCAAGTCAAGTTTTGGTTTCCCCCATGGGAATCATTTTAGACTTCTCTTCTACCTGGCTACACTTTGCAGTCAATCCTGTAGATTACAGCAAGAGTCTTCATTCATCACTATTCTACTGAAAAATAAAATCTACTATTAATCTATTCTACTCTAACCTAGAGTTAGGAGCCTCTATCTTTAAGCTTGGCTTGGCTTGCTTAGCCAAATTCAACTGCTTCCCACTTGCAGATTTACACTTCTCCCTAGACATGTGTGTCATACTTACACCATCTCCACCACTTACACTATGCTCCTTCCTTGCCTTGACATTCTCCTCCCTCATTCCTGTTCACTCTGGTTCTACCTGCTGTCAAGGCTTGCCTCAAGCCCCTCATTTTCTATAGAAAATGACCCTGCTCTTTTTGACTCAAATTTATGCTGACCGTGCTCTTCTCTGACTCCCCCAACTTTGGAGACCTGTGTTATGCAAATTTAATATTGAATACAATTCTCCTGTATTATTCTGTAGAAGATTAATATGTGAGGCATCCTCAGTAAGAATACTTCCTTCTAGTTAAGTGTATCTCTTATTTTTTGTCATATATTTAAGGAACTTTATAGAAAAAAATCATTTAAATATAAATACTAAACATCATAACAAATTATTTTTCAATTTTCTTTGTATAAATGCATATTTTAACATCAATGCATTCTGTTTTTTTGCTTAATATTATTAATATTCACATTTTTGTGTATGGATATGGTCTAAATACTGGTCATTTTAATAGCTATATAGTGTTCTATCTGGTTAGCATAATTTGTTTAGCCATTTATCTCAATGAGATAAAGTATTATTGAATAAGGGAATTTTTACTTATTTTTCCTCTCCCCTTCCCCCACCATGGGACTAGTGGAATGCTGCGCATACAATAAGAGTGCAATAGTGTTTCATGACTGTCCATGCCTTTGGCCACATAAAACTCAATGACTGAGGATTCTAAAGTTATTTGCTCTTCAACTTCTTTAGTAAGTATGAGTTTCATTCAGCTCCATTCTGACCATAAATTTTTTCTGACTACTCTCTCTCTCATCATCCCTAACTATTCTTTACTTGCTATAAACTTTGTCCTATATTCCAAAGTTTAATATCACTCCTATACCACTTCCAATGACCAAGCCAGTCCTTTCAGCACCACCTTCCCTTTCTTCCAAGATTCAGTTTCCTCCATGGAAGTCACTCTAATTAAAAAAGAAAAGTATCAAGTCTCAGATTATCACTTTCAATTAAAGAAGAGATTATAGGGTGATATTTTTCTCCTTGATCTTATCTTATTAGAATAAATTTAAGAGATGAGATTTCAATAATACTTTGTTGATGTCCTAATTTCCAATCCAGTGCTCTTAAACTCCACAGATAAAGGCACAATGCGAATATTCTCAGAGCAACATTGTTACTACTATTTTAAAATAAAACATTGTCTTCTTTTTAAGAAGTCTTGATATTTCATTTTATTTTTAATTAATAACAATCAATTTCACAAAAGGGTGTTTTATTTATACTTGGAAGTTGTTTGAGAGACTCTTTCTAACTTTTTCCAAAAATACAGATTTCACATAATCTCTGTATCTGCCTTAGGGTCTTCTTCAGTCATTAGACTAGAAATTCTAAAACCAAAGAATTTCTAGTGAGAACAAACTTCTATCTTCTCATCAACAATCAGAAAATTTCATACATCTATAAACCTCTAAGCCAAAGCCTCATGTAAAGCCATTCTTTCATTATATGGAATTGAATGGTTCTGTTCAAGTTAAATCAAAGTGTATCTATAAGTAGCTACTGTGTGCCAGCAGACCTTCCGAGCCACCTTGCCAGTAAAGATCACATTTTTCTAGTGAATTAAGATGTTTTGGTATCTCTGCAATTTTCCTTCAAACAACAGATCACTGAGAAGTTGCTTTGTGATGGTCATCCTCCAAATGTACTGATCCAAGATGACCCAATTTTGATTCAGAATTAAACATATCCTCTCAAAAACCTGGTCAACCTTTTCCTTCTCCTCTGATTTAGAGATACAGGCTGGGAGATCTGAATGCCAACAACTACATAACACAGCTCATATTTTCCTGCAGCAGCAACAGCAACAATAAAAGTCAAAGAAAAGCAAAATAAAGCTCATGGATACTTTTGGGACATAATTCTTGAGGTAAAAAGAAATAGATAAATGCAAGCCCTTGGGAAATCTCTTAAAGGAGAGTTTATTTTCCCTTTACCCTACTCAAAATTAGTTTTAGATACATGTATCCTCTATTTGGTGTTTCTATCATTGCCTTTGTCAAGATATTAGCCAATTCCTTACCATAGAAAATGACACCTTTAAGTAAAATAAACCTATTTTTCATAGACCGTCTAAAGACCTTATCTATTTAGTCCTAAATTTAGAGAATGCCAATACTGAAAGACTTCATGAGTATTCCGTAAAGAAGATGACAAGCCCATACTTGACCAATCAGTTACAGTCCTTAAAATTAGATGCTGTGCATTTTGGTATGTTCTAATGTAACCAGGCCCTACATGAAATCTCAGAGCCATATTTCCTATTTCTCGAGCCAGGGTTGATGTTTTGGCTTGCCCACTGTGAATGAGTATAACCTAGAAAAATAATTTGTATTTGAACTTCTAAAAAATTGTATACTACTGAAAACCAAGAGGTTTGTTTCAATATGGGTCTATACCAGATTTTTTTAAAAAATAAGTGTTTTATTCTTTTCTTTCATTGACATGTACAGAAAAAGAAACTTTCATCCCTTGGTCCTCTGTCATGTGCATAAGAGAGGCTCTTGGCATCAGTAGTTGCAGGGATCTTAGTAAAAGGGATCCCTACCTATAATGAGCTACACAGAAATGATTATAATTGGCTTTACATATGGGACCAAACAGTTAAAAATGTTAATGAGTAAAGGGCACATTCTTTATTTTTCAACTTGGGGAAAGGGAAGGAAGGGAGAAAAGTAAAAGTTGTGAGTTCCATTGGTAATCCCCAAAATAACAATATTCAAGCTTTAATCTGGATATCTTTAATTGGCAAAGGCCAAAGGATCTTGCAGATTTCATAAAATAAAATTTTGTACTACAGATCTGCTCAAGAGATTTTTAATGTTCTTCAAAAGATAAGGCCATCACAAATAGGACTATCATAATAAGAGGGCAAGTAGTTCTATTTTCTACATAAAATAATAATATTAACAGGAGTGTAGGGCCTGGGAAGGGGGTATGATGAGAGTGACTAAATAAAAGAAAAGAGTGAAAAGAACTGCTCCAAAGTACCCCCATTTTCATCAGCTATGGACAACTTAGTGTTAGGTAGTTAAGCAGGCATGACTGACAGGAGTGAAGGCCCAGCTCTGTAACCATGGAACCCCCCTTAAAGACCTTCCTTAAGGACATCCTAAAAACACCTCCCTTTTAGAGTTATAAATTATCCCAAACCCTAGGGCACAAAGGCCATAAAAGGTGCTGGCTAAACCTGCCATTGATGTGTGTGCAGAAAGTACTGCCCCAACTAGCCCATAACCTCACTCCCATTATAACATCATTATAATATCATGACTATGACTGGAAGTTCATGAATCTACTTATAACAGATTGACTTGTGGGTAAGCACATGTATTGTAGGCAAAGTGTTATATAGCAGCCAACTGACAAGGTGACCTCACATACAGGTCATCTAGGACCTACAATCATAGCCCAAATATAAACAGACCTTCCCACTTCTTGCTGTTATGGCTCTCTTCACTGAAAACCTGCTCTTCCCTTGGACCATAGTCTGTCTCCTTTCATCTTTTCACCTCCCAAATTCCACAAGGCAGCAGCCTCCCTTAGTGTGACCTGTCTCCTTCTAAATATTGCTGACCTGTTATTCTTTCTGTGTTGGCGGGAAGGAACTGAGGCCCCAACCCCCACCCCCATGCTGCTGGGGTGACACCGGATTTCATATCACCCCAGCAGTAACATTAGGATTTTTTTTCATCCCTAGCTTGCTTTGTGTTTCTGTATTTTGAAATTAAAAAAAAAAAACAAATATCATACACACAGACTTGCACAAAACAACATTCTGCTATTAGCCTTCCTTGTCTACTCCATATACACCATAACTAGAAGCAGGACGGCATTAAAAAAAAAAAAAAAAAGGACCAACTGCATTCAAATCATCATCACTTCCCAAACCCTGTAAGAAAAGCTTTCTTCCAACATACAACTACTATTATTTTAGTAGATAACTGAGGATAAACAGATGGAGGAGGGGAGACTAAAACCATTCATACATATTCACTTTCAAGAGAATATCTTTTTGGGTAATGTTTCTTAAATAAAGCTCACTGCAGATATGACACCAGTTGGCCACACTAAGCAGACAAAGCCCCTAGTATCCACAGACAGCTTCATACTTGATAATTAAAGAACAAAGGGATGAAGCATTAAAAAGTTGATCTGTTAACTTCCTCTATGTATATAAGTTTTTAAAAAGCTTCTCTCCTCATAAATAATAAACAAACCAAGAAAACAAGACAGAATACATAGGTAGCAACATTTCTTTTCTTTTCTTTTTCTTTTTTTTTTTTTTAGTTTAGATTTTACCTGAATTAAGCTACCATAATATAGGTAGCTTTTTAAACTCTCAATTCTTTCTTTTTCCTTTCTGACTCTGCTATAGACATTATGACACAACCAAGGGAGAAAAACGGAATCTGCTCCAACAGATTACATTTGTTAGTAAGTAATAATATCTCCAAGTATTTTATTTAAGCAATAATCAATCTGAACCAAGATTGAAAGTTAAAATGTGACTTCAAAAGTAAGGCAAGGAAATGCAGCCATATAAAATATGCCAAGTTGGAGATATTATAGGTAAAATGCTACACACAAATACAGCTGAAAGAGACTCACAATATACAAAAATGTGTTAAATACATACATAAGTCTTTAAGGGGAGAAAAAGGCAATATATTGCTCTACCTTTACCATTCCAGAATCCTTTAGACTTTAGTGGTGTTGCTCTATTTTATAACCTGTTACCCACTTTTGTGAAAGACTTCTTAAAATATTATCAGCTGAAGAATAATACTGTTCTTTAGATAATTCAATTATCAAGTATTCTCACCTCAGAAAACAAACATTAGCCAAACTCCAAGCCCCAAACAGCATTTATTGCTTTGAAACATAGGCATGTACCTCATTGCCTTGGTTTAATACTTAATGAGAAAGAGCACACACTTAATTCTAGAAAATAACTGAATTAGAAGCCAGCAGAAAGCCCTATTGTAATCTTTTGTTTCCATATAATAATACATTCTTCATTGTTTTACTGGAATGATTGCAGACAGAAAACCAATTCTTAAAATCTCATGCATGCTTTATAATTATAGTTAGGATGCATAATCAAGACTGAAAGACACATATATCCAAGTGTTATTAAACAATGATTAAGCTTTGATTGGGATAGCTCCTGGCTACAGCTAATCTCTGTATAATTATGGCTGCCTGCCAGACCACCATGTTCTAGGAATAGGTATTTCTTCTCAAGAAATTCCTCTTCAGGCAATTAGCTTATATTTCTGAACTTGGAGGCTTTAAATCTCTGCCTGTTAGAGATTCAGTACAAATGTGAAGATGTGAGGAACTAAAGCTCACTAATATTTATCAAAAGCTTTCATTTAAACCATAACACTGCATACTTAATTAAAAGGCAAAGGATATATTTTTTAAAGATTTCTTGTCTTCTCATCTGAAAATGTTTGCTTGCAGGTGTATATTCACTAGCAAATTTAACCAACTTAAGTAGGCCCTTAACATTTCATTGTCCACTGAGAGTATACTGTCATTGAAGTTGAATAAAATTGCACTGGTTTCTCAACATTTTCTCAGTGGTAGGCTAAAATCTCATTTTTATTTTGGCTACTTTCCAACATAGCTGAAATATAAGTGTTTTTGTTTAAAGAAATTCTTATTTAAAAGCATAGATAGGCTATGGATGCTCTCAAAACCACACTTTTTTTTTTTACCAAATAGTGAAAAAGTTGCCAGCAACTTACCCGAATTTCTCTTTGACACCATCTTCAGTTTTTTGCTAACTACAGAGCAGACCACAAGGGTCAAAAGAAATGGTGGCTTCATTATTCACTTTCCTTGGAGCTGAAAAGTCAAAAAGAACATAAAGTTTGAATCAAATATCTTGGCCTCAAAAAAAAAAAAAAAAACAGCATCTATAATTGCACAAATTTCAAAGACACAATACAGAAAAAAATGACATTCTGGTGATTTCTGGGGTTATTTTTATGCAAATAGAAGAAAATATGGAAGTTCACAGTTGAATTATGTCAAAGCTCCCTGCTTAAATCTTTTCAATGGCTTCCCACTGGATTTAGAGTAAAATCTGAACTTCCATTAGACTTTCAACAGCCTGCAGGAGAGACCCTAATTGCTTCTTTGATCTTATTTCACAGTATTTTCCTCTTTTTGGCTCTGCTCCAGCCACTATGAACATTTTACTTGTCCCTAGAACATGCCAAGTTCATTTCTTCTTCATTGCCTTTGTATTTTGTCTTCAGCCTGGGATAGTCCTTCCCTTTTTATGCATTTAGTTCTTCCATCCTACAGTTTTCAGTCCCACAAAAAGGCCTTTCTCAATAACTCAATCTTAGTCTCACTCTATCATTCTCTAGCTTACCACCTTGCTTGTTTTATTCAGAACACTGATCAGTACTTAGTTATTTTATTTATTTACATGATAGGAAGAGTTTTTACTCAACTTTGACACTGACATTTTTAAATCAACAGTACTGAATCATGAACAATTAGAATTAAACAGTTCCAAAACCAAAAACATCTGAAAACAGTATCAAATTGGATTAAAGTATTGTTAAGCTCCCCTCCATGCACACATGCACACAACAGAGTAAGGGGATGACTAAAGCATCATCAGTAGGGGTTGACTTGGCATTTGGGGAAAAATAAAACCATTTTTAAATTGCCCCACTTAATTAAGACTTTTCAGTAAATTGGTTACCTATATGAAGAACCATCTAGGATTCTTTAAGAATCAGAATATAAGCACCAGAGAAGTACATTGGGCTCATCATAAACCAAAGTTATAAAAATGGCAAAGGGGATCATGAATGTGAAACAACAGTGATTCCTGAAAAAAAATGGATGGAAGCAAACCTGACTTGAAAGGCAAAAGAAGCCTCTGAGTAACATTTAAAAATCCAGAATTCCATACAAAGATTTGTTTTCCAAATAATTGTTTGTACCTAAAGGTACAGAATCTTATCCAGAATGCAGGGGTAATAGGATGATATCAAATGTTGTGTGGCATCCTCTTTTGCAAGAATTGCCTAAAACATCCACTTGATATCCTAAATTCAGAAAACTTCCAGAATTTGGTGTCTGAGAACACCATTTCAGCTATCCAATGCAGCTAGTTACTTATCATCACACCCCCACTCCGTCAATAAACAACAATCCTGGGAAGGAGGAGGAGGAGGTCACCTTCTGATAAAGAAGAAAGGCTTTTCTTTCCCAGTTGACATGTTAAACTTCCTCTTTACCACTGCAGCAAGATAAAGAACCCTAGGGAAAGATAGTATATTAGAGGTTTCCAGATGACAAGAAGTCCATGACTAATCCCTACCCATCCCCAACACATCAAATTTCTGGGTCCCAAGAAACATGGAGGGTAGATTTGGCATATTACTGAAGATCCAAGTTGGATTGGGTAAGTATATGATTCTTGCCAGAGACTTTGAAACATGGGGGAAGATGAGTATACCTTGGAAGAAAGTGGTATGATGCCACCAGCTGAATTTCTAAGGGAATATTTAAGCAAATCTTGTAATGGACTTCCAATGACCAGATAAGTTGCTGGGGGGGGGGGGAATCATCTCATCATCAGGCCTGTTATAACAACTGCCTGTTTATGTCCATAGGCAGTTAGAACAATTATGACTAACCAAAGAAAAGACACAAGTATATGTTTTTCCTTTCCCTCTTCCCCAGTTACTTCTTTCTCAATATAACACCAATGGAGGTGGCACACAAGAAAGAGGAGGAAGAGGGGAGATGTGTGAGAACCTACTATGTATGCTCCAAATTCTTAACCATTAGAGGCACATGCCATCTGTTTTAAGGAAAAGGAATTTAAATCAGATAAGAGCTTGGAGTAGTTAAAGGCAAACACTTTAAAATCAGAATGAAACTCTGAAAACAGTTGAAAAAAGTATAGAAACAAACTGAAATGTTTATCATTGTCTCTATCTCTTCATGGAAAAAGATAAGTACAGAAGAGCACAATAAGTAGAAATTATTGAGGAAAATAATACTATTTCATGTTTATATTTTAATGAGTTGAAACTCCTAATGAATCAGTAATGTTAATTAGCTTGGTTGTTTTGCCCAACTCCTTGACCACTAGAATATAAATTTTACTAGGGTAGTCACTTAGTAACTGTTGTCTTCTCAACATCTAGCATAGAACTTGACACATAATAGGTTACCAATAAATATTTAATGAACGAAAGAATATTAATGTAGATAACATCATATCAAGGGTTCAAGTAATACAAATAAATGGCAGGTTTCAGTGTTCCCCCCCCAAGTTACCTGTTTGTTTAAAATGGAATATCTCTTATCAAGTATATCATTATACAAATCTGAGATGTATCCTTGCTCCAGTTGTAGTGGACACTGTTGGTATCCTTCCCTTCCCTATCCTCTTGCCCACCCCCTAAAGTCATTTGTAGAAGTCTTTTTATGTTTCTCTGCCAGAAAGTTTCTCTATCTGCAAAAGCAGCTTGAGCAGTATAGGTGGCAGACTGGAAGTTACAGGTTGTTAACATCCCATGAGTGACTCTCAGTCAATGATGGGAATTGGTGAATAAATACCACAGCTCCCTCATCCCTCGGTATGTTCCACTAGGGCTGAGTGGCAAACAGCTCATTAACAAACACACTTTAGTTGCTTTTCCTCCCTTCTATTTTGACTTTGCCATTCCCTTGCAGTACTTCCTGGGATCGCCTCCCAAGTAAACTACTTACATCCAAATCCTTATCTTTGGGTCCGCTTTTTGGAGAACCTAAACCAAGACTCTGAAAAGATCATTATGAACTCTATACAATTCTTTGTTATACACAGATCAGGATATTATGTAATTTCTAGACTTTGAAAAGAGAGCTTATTATTCAAAATTTTCCTGAACCACAGGCACGCAAGCTCTCCTGTCTTGTATCTCTGTTTACAACTTTTATCACCCTCAGTGACTGATAAAAACATTGTCTCATCTCTGATTTAATTTGTCCTCCTGTGTTCACTCAGTTAACAACTCTACCTTGCTGGTTAGATATTAAGAGTCTGCCATGTTCTCCTTACCCTCAATCCATCTTATCCATGATTGTACCTTCATTATTTCTGTCTGAATGCAAGGACTATAATTTGCTTGGAAAGAATATCAGTTAAAAACTCTAATATTTTGTAAATGGTAACAAAATTAAAGATTATTTGAGGAAAGCTTTATTAAAAAAACATTTATCCAGTAGTTATTGTTATAATTTTCACCCAAAATAAGAACTGTATTATATAACTGATATTCAGAGATATTATGGATAGAAAATAGCTGACTCCAAAATATTCCTACTTCCCTATTTAATTGACCTCTTCCTCTTTTTGTGAAATGAAATACTTAATGTTTGACTTTGACCAGTGAAATAATCATTGGAATTGAATATGTTAACCTCAGAATTATTTCATATACTCCCTTTCTTGTCAATTAAAATCAGTGGGGATTAGAAAAACTGGACATATTAAGTTTTCAAATCTGTATATTTACCTATCTTGTTTCCACAGATGGGTCTATCAATTCCATAAATTTTGAAGAATAACTACTATATATAATAATAATTATAATTTATTGAGCATGTCATGTGTGCTAAACATTGCACTAAACTATTATATGGTATTTTTTCTTATCAACGACCTAATGAAGTTTTATCATCCTCATTTCACTTTTCAAAAACTGACACTTATGACTTATCCAAGGTCACAATAGTAAATTAAGGAAAAAGGAGTTGAATTTAGGTCTGTGTGATTAAAAAACCTTAGTTTTTGACTACTAGTAAATGATTTTTGCCCTAGAATTTAGATGTTATGGGAGTCATAAACCAAGTCTAAAATTATAAAACATTGCTTCTTGCCTTCAAGGAGCTATACCCTAACTGTGGAGATGCATGTATACTAAAGTGCTTGGTCAAGTGCAAGAAAGTGAGGGACAACCTGTATACGTTAAATGACAAAAAACATAGAGTAAGAAAAGAATTTTGTAGCATGTTCAATAGGTGATTCAGGTTTCCCATTGAAAGGGAAAATCTGCCATATTGCCAATTAAAACAAAGAGAAAGGCCAGTGTAAGCAATCTCCTAGCAGTGTTCAACTGGCTGAAATATTGTCATTAATCAACAAATGTCTTAGAAACGTGACAGCTAAGCTCCCGACATATAGTTGCACACATTTATTTATCATTTATCTATCTACTTACTTATCTTATTTTGTTTATTTTTAATTAATTAATTAATTAATTAATTAATTTGTGACATAAGTTAACAATATCCAATAAGTTTCAGGTGTACAGTTTAACAGTAAGGAGTATATATAATACATTGTGCATCCCCTCTCATAGCTAGATTTCTTTCTGTCACCAAATATTTGACCCATTTTACCCCATCTATCTCCCTCCTTGCCCTTGACCCCCTACCTTCTAGTAAATACTACTATATTGTTGATGTCCACGAGTCTCTGTTTATTAGTCTTGTTTGTTGCTTTTAGGTTTACATTCTATGTAAAAGTGGTATCATGTAGTTTTCAACTTTTTCTGTCTGGCCTATTTTGCTTAGCATGATTCTCTCGAAGTCCATCCTTGTTGTTGCAAATGGCAATATTTCATCTCTTCTTATGGCTGAGTAATATTCCATTGAATATATGTACCACCTCTTATTTATCCAATCAACTACTGTAGGACACTTTGGTTGCTTCCATGTCCTGGCCACCGTGAATAATGTTGCTATGAACATCGGAGAGCAAATATTTTTTTGAGCATGAGTTTTCAAGTCTTTGGGGTAAATACCCAGCAGAGGGACTGCTGGATAATATGGTGGATCAATTCTTAGTTTTTTGAGGAAACTCCATACTGTTTTCCAAAGTGGTTGTATGAATTTGCAGTCCCACCAGCAGTGTATAAGGGTTGCTTTTCCTTTGCATCTTCTCCAACATTTATTATTACTTGCCCTGTTGAAAACAGTAATTCTGACAGGTGTGAGATGGTATCTCATTTTGGTTTTGAATTGCATCTCTCTAATACCTAGCAATGATGAGCATCTTTTCATATGTTCGTTGCCCATGTGTATGTCTCTTTGAGAGAAGTGTCTGTTCAGGCTCATTGCCCATTTTTTGATTGGATTGTATTTTTTAAATTATTAATGAGTAGTATGAATTCTTTGTATATTTTGGATAGTAGGTCCTTATCAGAGGTGTTCCTTGCAAATATATTTTCCAATTTGGTTGGTTGTCTCTTTGCCTTGTTGATTATTTCTTTTGCTGAGCAGAGGCTTTTTAGTTTGATGTAGTCTCATTCATTTATTTTTGCTTTTACTCCTTTTGCCTTTGAGGATAAATTCATACAATCCTCTTTAAATCCAGGTCCTTGATTTTAGTTCCTATGTTTTCTTCTATGTAATTTATTGTTTTGGGTCTCATATTCAGGTCCTTAATCCATTTTGAGTTAATTTTGGTGTGTGGTGATAGACAACAGTCTAGTTTCATTCTTTTGCAGGTGGCTTTCTAGTTTTCCCAGCACCATTTATTGAAAAGGCTTTCCTTTCTCCACTGAATGCTTTGTTTTTCTGTGGAAAATTGTTTACCCATGTAAATATGGGTTTACTTCTGGACTCTTGATTCTATTCCACTGGTCTGTAGTCTGTTTTGCAGCCAATACCATGTCTTTTTTATTACTGTCACTTTGTAGTATAATTTGAAGTTAGGCAGAGTGATATCTCCAGCCTCATTCTTTTGTCTCAGGATGGCTTTGGCAATTTGGGGTCTTTTATGCTTCCATACAAATTGGATGATTTTTTGTTCTATTTCTTTAAAAAAAAAAAAAGCCAATGGGATTTTGATGGGGATTGCATTAAATCTGTATAATGCTTTACGTAATAAGATCGTTTTAACTATGTTGATTCTTCCAATCTAAGAACATGGAATATCTTTCCATTTCTTTGTATATTCTTCAATTTCTTTTAATAGGGTCTTGTACTTTTCATTATATAGGCCCTTCACATGTTTTGTTAGATTTATTTCTAGGTATTTTGCTCCTTTTGTTGCAATTGCAAAAGGAATTATTTTTTCCACTTCCTTATCTGACACTTCGTTATTAGAGTATAGGAACGTTATGGATTTTTGAACATTGATTATGTATCCAGAGACTCTACTGTATTTGCTCATTGTTTGTAGTAGTGTTCTTGTGGAGTCTTTAAGGTTTTCTACATTGAGAATCATGTCATCTGAAAAGAGTGACAGTTTGATTTCTTCATTTCTTATTTGGATGCCTTTTATATTTTTCTCTTGGCTGACTACACTTCTTAGGACCTCCCATGTTATGCTGAATAACATCGGTAATAGGGGACAACCTTGCCTTGTTCCTGATCTAAGAGGGAAGGTTTTTAGTTTTTCACCATTAAGTATAAAGTTGGCTGAGGGCTTATAATATATGGCCTTTATTATGTTAAGATACTTTCCTTCTATACTGATTTTGTTAAGTGTTTTGATTATACATGCGTGTTGTATCTTGTTGAAGGCTTTTCTACATCTACTGATACATAATCATATGATTCTTATTCTTTTAATTTGTTTTTGTCATGTATCACATTAATTAATTTGCATATGTTGAACAATCCCTGTGCTTCTAGTATGAATCTGAATTGATAGTGGTGTATAATCATTTAAATATGTTGCTGTATTCAGTTCACTAGTATCTTATTTAAGATTTTTGTATCTGTGTTCATGAGAGATATTGGTCTGTAGCTTTCTTTTTTGGTGTTATCTTAACCAGGTTTTGTTATCAGGGTAACATTGGCTTCATAAAATGAGTTGGGAAGTATTGCCTCCTCTTCGATTTTTTGGAAGAGTTTGAGGACAATAAGTATTAAATCTTGTTTGAATGTTTGGTAGAGTTCATTGATGTAGCCATCCGGTCCTAGACTTTTACTTTTTGGTAGGTTTTTGGTGATTGCTTCAATTGCCAAACTGCTGATCAGTCTATTTGGATTTTCCAGTTCTTCTTAATTCAGTCTAGGAAGGTTGTGTTTTTCTAAGTACTGGTCCATTTCTTCTAGGTTATTAAATTTGGTGTTATATACTTTTTCGTAGTATTCTTGCATGATCCTTTGTACTTCTGTGATGTCAGTGGTAATTTCCCCTCTTTTATCCCTGATTTTGTTTATTTGTGTCCCTTCTCTGTTTTTTAGTGAGTTGAGCCAAGGGTTTATCAATTTTATTAACCCTCTCAAAGAACCACCTCTTTGTTGCATTTTTTTCTATTGTTTTTTTTGGTTGTTTGTTTTCAATTTCTTTTATTTCTGCTCTAATTTTGATTATTTCCTTATGCTGACGTTAGGCTTCATTCGTTTTTCCTTTTCTAGTGTTTTAAGATGAAGCATTAGGTTGTTTATTTGGGCTCATTCTTGTTTTTGGGAATAGGCCTGTAATGATATGACACTTCTTCTTATTACCACTTTTGCCATGTCCCAAAAGTTTTAATATGTTGTACTATCATTATCATTCATTTTGATGTCTCTCTTGATCGCTCTTGTTATTTCCCTCTGACTCCATCATTCTTCAGTAGCAAGTTGTTTAATCTCCATGTATTTGTGGTTCTTCCTGCTTTCTTTTTTCAGTTGATCTCTAGTTTTAAAGCATTATAATCAGAGAATATGGTTGGTATGACTTAAAACCTCTTATATTTGTGGTCAATCCTTGAGAATGCACCATGTGCACTAGAGAAGAATGTATAAGCAGCTCTTTTGGAATGAATAGCTCTGTAAATGTCAATTATGTCCAGTTGGTCTAATGTGTTTTTTAAGAATGCTATTTTCTTATGGATTTTCTGTTTGGATGATCTGTTCATATCCGACAGTGAGGAATGTGGGTCCCCTACTACAATAGTGTTTTGATCTGTTTCTCCCTTTAGTTCTATTAGTAATTGCTTTACATACTTTGCAGCTCCCTGATTGCAAGCATAGATATCAATGTTATGTCCTCTTGGTGCATGATCCCCTTTATCATTATGAAGTGTCCCTCAATATCTTTCTTTATCTTTTTTATTTTGAAGTCTATTTCATCTGATATAAATAAGTACCACTACTCCCACTTTTCTCTGAATGCCACTTGCTTGAAATATCATTTCCCGCCCTTTCATTTGAGTCTAGTTTGTCTTTGGAGCTGAGGTGTGTCTCCTGGAAGCAGCATATGGTTATTTGTTTTTTTTGTTTTGTTTTGTTTTTTGTTTTTTTCCTGTTCTGCAATTCTCTGCCTTTTTGTCGGTGAGTTCAGTCTATTTACTTTTAGGGTGATTATTGAAATATGAAGTTTTTCTATAACCATTTTATCTTTTGCTTTCTGGTAGCTTGGTGCTTCCATTGCTTCCTTGTCCTTGTGTGTCTGTTTTTGTTGTTGTTGTTGTTGTTGTTGTTTGTTTCTTTTTGTTTTTATTATTTGTTGGCTTCTGTGGGTTTCCCTCTGGTCCTTTTTGTTTTATGTTATATACTTCCGTTTTGAATCTTTTGTGTATGGTTACCATTACTTATTTTTGTTTCAAGGGAAGAGATCTGTTGATGTCTCTCACTCCACCATGTTTCTTATGTCACTTTCTGCACATCCGTTTGAATACTAAAAGTGCCAGAAGCAGCTCAGGTTAACCCCTGGAAACCTTACACTGCAATTTAGATTATATTATTTGATAACTTTTTCCTGTTGTTGATTTTGCAACAAACTTACTGTTGTGTGAAAAAAATGTCCAAGGACATGTATAATATTTTATAAGATGTCAATTATACTGCCATTCAACTATTTAAAAATTAGTTTTTTTCCAAAAAGGGTCTTCCCCGACCAAGGCTATAAATACATCATGGACCTTACTCATGAAGTATGTATTCTCCTGAGAACTTTGTGTTTACTGATTTCTCAAGGTTGGTATGTAAAAATTCCAAAAGGCCACATGAAGAATTCTCAAGACTGAAGATGCTGGCACAATGGCTAATGAAGCCATTAATACTCCTGTTTTTGGAGTACCAAATCTTGATGTAGGGCCATTTTGAAAAGAGTTTTTAAAAAATGTAATTGAAGTAAATCTTTTGACAGATAATTGTAATGACAATTATCTAATGGTTTTCAAGTGTAGTTTATAAATTACCTTCTCCACTTTACTCTTTTCCTCCCTTAAAGTATCAGGTATGTCAGTTTCCTGTTTCCTGTTAACTTTTTAAAGTATCTGTATGGCATCTTCATAACTCTAGAAACCAAATCAAGCTCATGAAAGTAGTTTGACACAATTAAAAGATGCAACTAGATATGTCAGCTAGGTTGCAGAGAATAGGCAGTTACATTATTTCTTAAGACATTCTTGCCACCAGAGGCAATTTTTATATTTATAGTCATTTGTAGCAGCCATTTATACCAATTTCCCCAAAAAATAGAAAATTACACAGACACACAGCCCACACATATATCACAGATATATTAGGGATTAAGTTAATTAACTTTCAAAGGCAGTTCTGTAGCCAACAAAATCTCAATTTCTTATATCTTCTAATTCTATAGTCATCTACAATGAAATGTGATACTCATATGGAGATGGCCCTAAGGTCTTAATAGATCTTCAGTCAGAAAACAAAGATTCAATAATGTTAATGATATTCTACTGAGGAGGGAAAGTGGTTCTCAATATGACTCACATTTGGAAGTGACCTCAATAACTATGTAGTCCAAAAATTTACCAGTCAAGAAATCCTTTTTACTCTATCCCAATATTTATTTTATTCTCAAACACATCCTGTCATATATAAACTTTATGAAGTGGCAGCCTGTTCTATTATTGGCTCTCATAGTTAGAAATGGGGGTAAAAAGAAAGAGACCTGGAGACTGAAACCAGGAGAGTCAGAAATACAGAAGCAGGAAAACAGAGACATCAAAAGATAGAGACAAGTGGAGAGGAAATAAGTGGGAAAAGAAAAAAATACATCCAAAAAGGAAATATGGAGAAATAGAGAAAACAGAGAAACAGAAAGAGAAGAACAAGCAAAAGACAAAGATGGAGACACAAAAACAACATATCAAGAAATGGGGGTAGGACAAGAGATAAGAGGAATAATGAGGAAGGAACATCTGAGAGATAGCAGACAAGTCAAAAATGTAAAAAGTGAAGCAAACATAGAAGAAAAACATGGTTATAAGAAACTACAAAGTTCCAGGAGCATAGCAAAAACTTACTAGCTGTTAAACTATTTCTATAGCGATTATGTCACCCCCAATTTTTGGCTTAATATGTAGTCCCCTAAAATGGAGTTTTCATTCCACAGCCTTCCTTGCAACTGAATATGGACAGGTAATTGAGTTCTGACCATTAAGATATAAACAGAAGTGTCACATGCAAAGAGGATTCATCTTTTTCAAGGTTATTCCAGTCAGCAAACCTAGAAGTAATGAGTATAAGGTCTTAAGAGCTGTTTAGACAAAAAAAAAAGTCTTCAATCATTACTCATTTTTATGTGGTTTATAAATCTCTCATCATCTAATTTTTTCTTCTGTCAAAAAAATGTTTACTAAAATTATTCTCAAAATGTAATATACAATTTTATATGTTGTTTATGAGATTATAGATTGGTACAGCCTTTTGGAAGGCAAACAAAGTACTCAGCAAAATTTATAGTGTTAAGGACTTCCTTTTCTAGGAATCTATACTACAGAAATCCAAATATATGTGCCTAGAAATATATGAATGTACAAGGATGGTGCAATAAGTAATGAAATTATCAAAATCTGGGAAGAACAATCAACTTTCCATAAAGGAGTGGTTGGATAAAGTAAGGTATATCCATACTATGACATACTATACAACTATTAAAGAGACTGAGGTAAAGAGCTATGTATAAGTATGAGTATATCTATAAGATGTATAAAATAAAATAATGATCCCATATTTAATGGAAAAATCTATGTATGTGTGTGGGTGGAAATTTATAGAAAGTTTTCGAATTTTTAACACTATTTAAGATGTGAGCAGGTTCAGAGAAGTCTACAAAAGTGACTAGAAAAATAGTAACAGAAGAGGTACCAGGAAAACCAGGAGGGAAGCTAAGACACTAACATATTTCAATAATAACAACTATGTTAAATGGTACTGGGTAATCAAGTGAGTCAAAAACTATATGTCCTTTATATGTAGCAAAGGAAAGGCTGTTAGCCTAGAGAAGGCTGTCCAAAATATATCAGTGAAGTAGCAAGGTTAAAACTAGACTGTAGAAACTGAATTGTAAATTGAAATTAAAGAAGTAGAACACTGACTGAGTGGAGACAACTCTCACAAAGATTAGCTCTGATAGAAAAGAGAGAGAGAGAGTAAGTTTACAACATGGGGTCAGAGAAGGATTTTTAAAAATTAACTGATATTTTTTCTTATGATTAAATTGGGGTTATAGGTTTTGAGAGATAATATCAGAATATTTTTTTCTTTAGTAAGAGAGACTTGAATAAGCTTTCAAATGCTGAAGAAAGGGAGCCAGAAAAAAAGGAATAGTTGAAGAAAAAAAAAACACACAGACTTAATTTACAGGGCAAGAACCTTAAAAGATATATATTAATAAGAAAGTTTCTGAAGCTCCAGTGAAAGGATTTGTCATACACAGGAGGACTTTTTGATCTTCAATTAGAAATGGAAGGAAAGCAGAAATGATAGGTGAAAGTATAGGTAAATTTATAGATCTTGTGGTGGAAAGTTGCTATCTTGTGGCTTGTTCATTCTCTGTGGAAAACCTGGCAAGTTTATCTGTAGAAAGGGTAGGGTGGGAGGTTTAAGGAAGCAAATATATCTTTCTAAAATTTAAATAGTTCACTCTAGGATTTTTCTAACATTAGATATTAAGTTCATCAATTTAAGTTTCTGGGCCTCAAGTTTTTGTTTTTGCTTTCTCTTTAATTAACACATTTGACTATATCTAATATTATTATATTTTCATTATTTCTATGGCTTATTATAAAAGGATTTTCAACAAGGAATGAATAGTAGTAATTAAAAGGGCATATTTTCAATCCACCAACGTGCCAACTAACTATTCTAATCCTATTAATGCTTTCATCTTCTTTTTTCCATATGAGAGCTAAAAGAGGTTTATAGTAATTTAAGAAATAATTTGACCTTATTACCCTTGTGTTAAACATGGAGAATCTGAGGTTCAGTGAGGTAAGTAACTTTCACTATAGCAAGCAGCCAGTTGAAGACAGTATAAGCAATCTATATTTTAGAAGATTTCTTTATCTACCAGGAAGAGCAGTGAGTTGTCTGTTGATAGATAGATAGGTAGATAGACAAACAGACTGATGGAAAATTGGGCTAAATTCCTTGAAATATTCAGTATCGAGGACACTGTACATAACTTTAAATGCCAACTAATAAAAAGAACATAAAACTGTCAGAAAGAATACATCAATGAACTTTTCACTAATAGTGCAATGCATCTAATTTGGGCTTCTAGGTTTAGATAAATAACAACACTTAGTTCTACAATATTCTCTTTCCTTTATTTGTAATTATAAAAAATGATGAAAATATCATGCCTCATGAATAATTATAAAATAATATTTTTGTCATATTGAATTGTAAAACAAAATATCAGTTACTGCAGTATGTTATGCCAGGTTTTTTCTTTCTGAGTGATGGAAATGTGAGTATTATACTTATCTGGGTTATTAAACACTGTAAAGTAGGGCAATATAGCCTTTTGAGCCTATTTCACTTTTTACTAGTTGTATGACCTTGGCCAAGTTACTTAAACACTTAGACCTTCCATTTACTCATCTGAATATGGTTATAATAGTAGTATCTACTTCATTAGAAGGATATTTGTATTAAATGTAATTTTATATATATATATATATATATATATATATATATAAAATGCCTAACAGATTATCAGACACAGAATCAGCCATCAGAACATGTTAGCTATTGTTATTGGTGTTGTTACTATTATTAACTCTGCTTGGGGAAGTCAGAGATTTGCAGAGGAGGTGATACTTGGAGAAGGAAGATAAGTTGGCCAAGTGGGCAAGATCATAGGGAGAACAGTACAGAGACTAACTCTTTGTTTGTATGTGTCTACATGCATGTGCACACATGTCTTGAACAAAACAAGGATCCCATTTTCTCTGGAGGCAATGCATTAATGACTTAATAACATCTTCTTTACTGGTCAATAGCTACAAGACTTTGAAGTTACACTTTGGCAAAATAAAAATATAAGTACTTCCTTTCCTCTTTCTCTTTTCCTCATTTGAGGAATTGAGAATTGAGGAAAATTTATCTTGCTCTTCTACAACTCATGTCTCCTGCTACCACAAAGCATGAACCCAGGCATTTGCCTATACCTTCCAATTGGTAACCTTACTTTACTTTTCCTACAGAAACAGTTTTTGATGTTTTCCTCTTTTAAAGCTTCCTATTTTAACCTTTTTAGGATCCCAGGTATCAACTGATTCATCAGACATAATTGTCCTTGAAAATAAGCCAATGGAGAAAGTTAAAGATGAATTCTTGGTAATGTATATTTTAATTTAGTCTCCTAGAGATTAATTTAATAAGTAAACAGTATTTCTGTTTTATAATAGTAATGGTTACCATCATCATATTTATTAAACTGGAAGTCTTGTCTCTAGGTTACTGGTATTCCTATACCTTTTCAATATAGCCCAAAACATTCTTACAAATGCCTAACTAAACCTTGAGATCATCACAATTGTTTCTTAAAGACTTTCAAAATATTTACCCATTTCTCTCAACTGATACCCTATTTTGATTCCCTTTTTGCTAATTAATGTTGATAGCATCTATCACATTAACAATGATTTTAAAAATAACAACCTACTTCAATGTTAGAAAAGCTAACGTAGAAAAAATGCTCTCATATTCTGGCAGTAAGAATATAAACTGTCATTCATTTCCTAGAGGGCAAATTAGCTATTGTATTCATATAATCACCTTTAAAAATTATCTATTCAGATAATTCAGTCAAAGATTCATGTACAAGGATATTATTCTAGCATTATCCCTAACAACAAAAATATAAGATATCTTAAAATACAGCAAGGTAAGATCAATTATAGTATGCCTCTATAATGGAATATTATTCTGCCTTAATGCAAAATTTGGGGGAAAAACAAAAATTCAAACCCTTTGACCCAGTATATCTTTAAAAAATAACCCAAAATGCAGCTAAAGACTTAAGCACTGCTATATTCACCTCACCCACACATATACTACCAAAGGTGGAAATAATCCAAATGTATAATGATAGAAGAGTTGTTAAATATGGTACAAAATTATATAGTCATTTACAATTAGATTTTTAAATTTTTTAATGATATGAGAAATGCTCCTGAAATAATGCTAAGGGAAGTCAAGATACAAAACTAGATGCAGAATGATATATGTAAGAAAGATTTACATACAAAGAATGCCATATGATTTATAATATCAAAACATAAGAATTAAGTTAAAAATTCAAAAATAGAAGGGATTAAATTGTGTTATATTAATAAATAGGTATATTAAGCATATTATTAAAATCATTAAAAATGATTTTAACAACATGACAGAATTTTTCTGTTGTGTGAAGTTTAAAACAATACACTACAAAAGGAAATGAAATCAAGATCTTGGAGAGATATGTACCTCCATGTTTATTTCAGCATTATTCACCATAGCCTGATATGGGAACAGCCTAAGTGTTCATCAGCAGATGAATGGATAAAGAATATCTGATGTGTGTGCGTTTGTGTGTGTAGAAAGAGAGAGAGAAATCATTGATACACACACACACACACACACACACACACACACATACATACATACACAATGGAATATTAGTCAGCCATGAGAAAGAAGGAAATCCAGCTATTTATGACAAACTGGAAGAAACTAAAGGGCATTATGCTAAGCGAAATAAATCAGACAGAGAAAGAGTAATACTGTATGATATCACTTATTTGTGGAATCAAAACAAAGCTGAACTCACAGTAGAGTGGGGTTGGGAGAAATGGGGAGACTATTGGTCAAAGGGCACAAACTTTCAGTTATAAGATTAACAAGTTCTGGAGATCTAATGTACAACACAGTGATTACAGATAACAACACTGTATTATATGCTTGAAAGTTGCTTTAAGGGTAGACCTTAAAAGTTCTCATCACAAAAAGCAGAAATGGTAATTATATGACAGGAAGAAAGTGCTAGCTAATGCCATGGTGATAATCATTTTGAAATATATAGTTTTTCAACTCAACACATTGTGCACCTTAAACTTACATAATATTTCATGTGAATTACGTCTCAATAAACCTGGAAGAAAAGGACATAAAACATCAGGACATTAGGGAGAAAAGCAGGCTACATAATATTAAATATATATAAACATATATGTGTATATGTACTTTATATTTAGTTTATATTTGGGTGGTGGGATTATAGAGTAGAAGTGCACATTATATTCATCATAATCGATATGATCCCTAAAAGAAACATTTTAAGCAAATATCTATTTTTAAAATTAGTTAACCAACCATCTATCGTAGGATATTTCAGTTGTGTCCAAATCCTGGCCACCATGAGTAATGAACATCAGTGTGCAAATATCTTTTGGGATATGAATTTTCAAGTCTTTGGGGTAAATACCCAGTAGAGGGATTGCTGGATCATATGGTAGATCAATTCTTAGGGATATTTTTTAAATTAATTTATTTTCATGATGGCATTGGTTAACAAAATCTAATAAGTTTCAGCTGTACATTTTAAAAGTAAGGCACATATAGATTTACATTATGTGTTCACCTTCCATAGTTAGACTTCTTTCTCTCACCACTTATTAGACCCCTTTCACCTCCATACTGTTTTCCATAGTGGCTGTATCAATTTGTAGTCCCACCAACAGTGTATGAGGGTTCCTTTTTCTCTGCACCTTCTGCAACATTTGTTATTATTGTTCTGTTGATAACAGCTATTCTAACAGGTGTGAAGTGGTATCTCATTGTGGTTTTGATTTGCAATTCCCTAATAGCTAGTGATGATGAGCATCTTTTCATATGTTTGTTGGCCATTTTTATGCCTTCTTGGGAGAAGTGTCTGTTCAGGCCCTCTGCCCTTTTTTTTTCATTGAATTGTTGTTGTTGTTGTTGTTGTTGTTGTTGTTGTTGAGTTGTAGGAGTTCTTTGTATATTTGGATATTAGGCTCTTATTAGAGATGTTGCTTGCAAATATATTTTCCCATTTGAATGGTTGTCTCTTTATCTTGTTGATGATTTCTTTTGCTGAGCAGAAGCTTTTTAGTTTGATGTAGTCCCATTCATTTATTTTTGCTTTTACTTCTCTAGTCTTTGAGGTCATATGCATAAAATCCTCTTTAAGTCCAAGGTCCTTGAGTTTAGTTCCTATCTTTTCTTCTATGTATTTTTATTGTTTCAGGTCTGTATTCAGGTCCTTAATCCATTTTGAGTTAATTTCTGTGTGTGGTGATAAACAACATAGCCAGATGATTGGAAAAGGAAACTATGGTACATATATACAATGGAATATTACTCAGCCTTAAGAAGAGATGAAATACTGCCATTTGTGATAACATGGATGGACTTTGAGATAATCATGCTAAGCAAAATAAGCCAGAAAGAAAAAGTTGAAAACCACATGATACCACTTATATGTGGGATATAATCCTAAAAGCAACAAACAGGACAAACAAACAGAGACTCATGGACATGGACAATAGACTAGGTTACCAGAACATAGAGAGGGAGGGAGTGGAGAGTGGTAGATGGGGTTAAAAGGGTTAAATACATGGTGAGAAAAAGAAATCTAACTATGGAAGGGCAGCACACAATGCTATATATATATATATATATATATATATATATATATATATATATATACACACACACACACACACACACACACACACACACGTGTGTGTGTGTGTGTGTGCGCGCTTGCGCGCTTTACTATTAAATTGCACACCTGAAACTTACTGGATTTTGTTAACCAATGTCACCAAAAAAAAATTGAAAATTAAAAATTAAAAAAAAATAAGTTAAACAAATAGGAATACCACTATTGATTTTATAGGTTGGGTGGGTCATTATGAGGGAATACTATAAAAAACTGTATCTCAACTGTAACACAGGAGTCCCAGGCTTGGAATTTGCACCTGGGTTTGCATATTCTGGAAAAACCACCAGGAGAACCAGAGAGGTGATAAATGTTGTTTATTACTCACAAGGCAAGGAAACTTCAGCAGCAGTAGTTTGAAGTTGCAGGAAGAAAAACTGCTGCTCACCAAGAGCAAGCAGAGTTTTTCATGCACACAAGCAGAGGGAGAGATAATCTCATTGGGGGAGAAGATGTCTTCTTAGATAGATGGGAGCAAGATATGCTGCTTGTTTATAGGAACAGATAATGTTCATGAGAGCAGCAGAAAACATCCTTGGGAACAGGCCATGCTGAAAGCTCTTTGTGTACTGTCTTCCTTTGCTGCTGGCAGGTCAGCTATCAGTCTTCTGAGTATGTGGAAGAGCTATGTTCTGAGTTTACCCTACACCAACAAATCAGATAACTTATATGAAAGGGTCAAATTTTTAGAAAGACACAAGCTTCTGAAACTGACCAAGAAAAAATTAAAAATCTAAATAGACTTATAACAAGTAAATAGATCAAATTAATAATCGAAAACTTCACAGAAAGAAGAGTCTAGGCCCAGATAGTTTCACTTGTGAATTCTATCAAACATTAAAGAAAGAATTAACATGACTTCATAAATTCTCTCCAAAAATATAAGAAAAAGAAATATTTCTTAACACATTCTATTAAGTCAGTAAGTATTACCATGATTCCAACATCAGACAAAGACATCACATAAAAAGAAAACTGCAGATCTGTACTTTTAAAGAATATAGACCCAAAAAAATCTCAAAAAATATACTAGCAAAGTGAACTGAGCAATGTATAAAATAGATTATACATCATGGCCAAGTTGTATTTATTCCAGAAATGCAAACTTGGCTTAACACCTAAAAATCAATCTATGGAATACACTATATGAGCAAAATAAAAGAGAGTAATCAAATAATCATCTCAATAGAAGCAGGAAAAGTGTTTCACAAAATCTAATGTCTTTTCATGATTGAGAGAAAAATTCTCAGCAAATTAAGAATAAAAGGGAAATTCCTCAATGTGATAAAGGGCATCCATGAAAAGTCCAGAGGTAACATCATACTTAATAGTAAAATACTGAAATCTTTGCCTTTAACATCAAGAATAAGACAAGGATGTCTGCTCTCACCACTTTTACTCAGTATAGCACTGGAAGTTATAACAGGCAATTATACGAGAAAATTAACAAAGAGGTATCTAGATTGGAAAGAAAAAATAAAACTATCTCTTTTTTTAGGTGACATTATCATGTATATAGAAAATCATAAGGTATCAACTAAAAGCCACTACAACTAGTAAACTAGTTCAATAAGTTCACAAGGTACAAAATTCAATGATATATCTATACAGTAGCAATGAATAAACTGAAATAGGAATAAAGAAAATTCAATTTAAAATAGCTTTAAAAATAAGAAAATACTTAGGAATAAATTTCAAAAAATAAAAATTCATATTCTGAAAACTACAAAACATTATAGAAAGAAGTTTTTAAAAATATATAAAGTGAAAGATGTTCTGATTTTATGGATCAGAAGACTTAATATTTCTGGGATGAAAATATTCTCCCAACTGATGTATAGATTTAAAGCAATCCCTAGCAAGGTCCTGCCTCCTTTTCTTGGAAGAAATTAACAAGTTGATTTTAAAATTTATGTAAAAATGCAATGGACCCAGAATAGCCCAAAAACCTTGAAAGAGAAGAAAGTTGGAAGATTTACACTTCCCAATTTCAAAACTTACGACCTTAGCATAAAATATAGGAGCAAGTCTTTGTGACTCTGGTTTAGGCAATCATTTTAGATATGACATCAAAAGTACAAGCAACAAAAAAAATAGTAAATAAAATTCTATGAAAATTAAAAACTTTGTGTTACAAATAATTCCATCAAGGAAGTAAAAAGGCAATCCCCAGAATGGGAGAAAATACTTGTAAATCACATTTCTGATAAGGAAATTTTATTTATAATATATAACAAAATGTTACAACTCAACAATAAAAACACAAATAACCTAATTAAAAAATTGGAAAAGTACCTGATTAGACATATGCCCAAATGCATTTCCAATTAGCCAATAACCAAATGAAAAGATGCTCAACATCATTAGCAGTTAGGAAAATAAATATTATTAATCACAATGAGATACCACTTCACATCCTCTCGATGCCTACAATTAAAGACACAATAAGTTTTGATGAGAATGTGGAGAAATTGGAACTTTCATCCATCACTGGTGGTAATGTAAAATGGTGCAGCTATTTAGGAAAACAGTTTGGCAGTTCTTTGAAAGATGAAATAGAATTACCATATAACCCAGGAATTCCATTTCTAAGAATATATTTTAAAAAATTTAAAATGCATGTCCATTTTTGTACAGCAAAGGAAACCATCAACAAAACAAAAAGAAAACTGACTGATTGGGAGAAGATTTTCAGTAATGATACATCTGATAAGAGGTCAATATCCAAAATATACAAAGAACTCATACAACTCAATGACAACAAAAAAACAATCCAATTAAAAAATGGGGAGAAGACCTGAACAGATACTTCACCAAAGAGGAAATACAGATGGCCAATAAACATATGAAAAGATGCTCAAAGTCATTCATCATCAGAGAAATGGAAATTAAAACCACAATGAGATATCACCTCACACCTGTCAGAATAGCTATCATCAATAAATCAAAGAACAACAAGTGTTGGTGAAGATGCGGAGAAAAGGAACCCTCATACATTGTTGGTGCGATTGCAAATTGCTGGAACAGCCACTATGGAAAACAGTCTGGAGGTTTCTCAAAAAAATTAAAAATGAATTTATCTTTTGACCCAACAATTGCTCTTCTGGGTATTTATCCAAAGAAAACCAAAACAGTAATTTGTAAAGATCTATGCACTCCATGTTCATGGCAGCACAATTTACAATAGCCAAGATATAGAAGCAACCTAAATGGCCACCAACAGACAATTGGATAAAGAAGTTACAGTTCATATATACAATAGAATATTACTCAGCCATTAAAAAAAATGAAATCCTGCCATTTGCAATGACATGGAGAAACCTAGAGGTTATTATACTGAGTGAAATAAGTCAGACAGAGAAAGATAAATACCATATAATTTCACTTATATGTGGAATCTAAGGAACAAAAAAAAAACACAAACTAATCGAAAAGTGACTCACAAATATAGAGGACAATCTGGTGACTGACAGAGAGGATGGGAAGTTGGGGGCTGGGAGAACGGGGTGAAGGGTTAAAGAAGTACAAATTAGTAGTTCAGACATGGTCACAGGGATGGGGCACATGGCATAGGGAATGCAGTTAGCATTAATGTATTGGCTAGGTGGAAAACCAGAAGAGAGAAGGAGCAATTAGGAGGATCATTTTATAAACTATATACATGTTTAACCAATATACTGTGTACTTGAAACTAATAAATATAAAATAAAGTAAAATGCATGTCCACCGAAAAAATTATGTAGGAATGTTTATAGCAACACTATTCATAATAGCCAAAAATTGGAAACAATTCAAATGTCCATCAACTGATGAATGGGTAAATGAAATATGGCATGAAATGGAATCTTATCAGGCAACTAAAAGGAATGAAGCAGTCATACATGCAATGATATGGATGAATGTTGGAAACATTCTGCTAGTGAAAGAAGCAAGTCATAAGAAATCACATATTAAATAATTCCATTTATATGAAATGCCCAGAATAGGCAAATCCATAGGGACAGAAAACAGGTTAATGGTTTCAGAAGATTAGATATTTGTAATTGTTGCATAACTCTACATATACTATAAACTACTGAATTATACATTTTAAGTAAGTGAATTGTATGGTGTATAAATTATATCTCAATAAAATTATATAAGAATCAGTTAAACCGGTTATTTGACAACATAATAGAAAATTAGCTGATGGATTTTTTTTCTTTTCAACCATATGTTTATATATCAAAATTATAGTTCTAGTTTATACACCAAATACATCATTCTTTTTTTTAATTAAGTTTATGGGGTAACATTGGTTAATACAATTATATAATTTTCAGATGTACATTATAATTTGACATCTGTATATTCTATTGTGTTTACCACCCAAAATCCAGTTTCTTTCACCTACCATATAGTTGATCCCCTTTACCCACTTCACCCTCCCCCTACCCCCTATATTTGACCCCCTTTACCCTGTCCACCTCCCTGCTCTTTACTCACCCCCTACCCTCTGATAATCACTAGTCTATATAGTCCATGTTCATGAGTCTCTGTTTGTCCTGTTCATTTGTTGCTTTTAGGTTTATATACCACATATAAGTGATATCATGTGATTTTCAACTTTTTCTGTCTGGCTTATTTTGCTTAGAATACATCATTCTTAAAGTTAGTTCTTTTAGATATACCAAGCAGACTGGGCAACTGCTGATCTCACTCAACCCAGAGTTCTTCTAATTTAAATCTCCATCATCAGGGTCCCCTTTCAGATCTTTTAGGTCTTAGATGCCATAAGACATATCTTGAAATAACATTTGGTGATCACAGTCTTCACCATGTCAGGCTTATCAAGTTCCCTTAATGACACACAGTGATTTTTTGGGAGTTCCTTTTTCACAAGAGGAATGAATGTTGTTAAAGTTGAGTTACCAAATCTTTATGCTCAGGGAAATGATTATAATTAAGTAAAAGCAAACTTGTATTTGTGGTCTTTGTTGATATTATGATCATCTGATGTTAAAATGGAAACATGGATTCATATTTTTAAAAGAGTAATTTAAGCCAATGCTTTCATCAATAAAATTAAAATCAGCTCTCCACTGCCCAACCCAATTCTATGCACAAGCTGGTGTCTCAATTGTACAAAAAAACTACCATCAGAATAATCAAGGATTCAGTAAGAGAAAAGCTTGTCCAATTTAGCTTAGCAAATTGCATTATCTATAACAACAAACTGGCAGGAACTGATAATTCATCTGCAATTAAAAGAGCACTTTTTTTACTGAGTTGTAGCCTCAAGACACCCTTTACAGATAGAAAAATTGGCAGGCTTTTTACTGAGCACGCTGATCTACACTCCCTAACAAACTGCTCCATTCTTTAAATAAACTTTAATAAAAGAGCTAAATGCTGGGCATATATCGTTACTCAGCATCCAACCATATATACATTTTCATAAGAAATTATTAATCCTTCAAATATTTTCAATTTTATTTTTCAGAATCCCTTGAGGCTACCAAGGGACTAATTGGACATTGGTAAAATCAGAAATAAAGCATTTGAGCACTTAATTTTGAAGTCAAGTACAGGATTATGCCATTAGGGTCATAAAATCGACTCCCACACATAAATACATGCATGCACATGCACACACACACATACACACCCAAGACAACCACAACCCATATATCCCTTAATTTAATTAACTTGATACACACTAAGAATCAATAATATATGTACTTAGCAGGCATAAGCATACTGAATTGTGAGGAAGGTAGACATGATCCTTGTTTATTGAAGCCAACATTGAGAATGTTCCAGTTAGAGGGGATAAAATGTGCAAAGGCTGGGTTAGGATGGCCTGATTCAGAAACTAAAGATAGATCAATGTCATTGGAGCAGAGAAGGTGTATCTAAGAGTGGTAGGATAGAAAGTTGTAGAAGTAAGCAGAAGCCTGAAACTTCGGGGGATCATAGGCCTTGGTAAGAAATTTGGATTTTATCCAAGTACAGTGGGAAGCAAGGAAGTGACATGATCTGACTTATAGTTTTGGAAAAGATCACTCTAGCTGCTGTACTAAGAATGGATTAAAAGCAGAAACAGAGCAAGTAGGGTAGCATTCTCTAAAATGAGTATCATTTTTCAAACATAGTATGTTGGCATAATAAAAATTAAGACAAGGATAGAAAGATGTTGTGGAAGCAGTGTGAAAGAATAGCCTAAAATATATGAAAATTGTAAAAATGCATACTACAGAAAAGGTGGTCAAAAAGTGGTACTTTTGTACTTACTCCATTATCCAGAAACTACAGACTTACTTTGCCTTGCTTTTATATCCTGGCTACTTCTCTAATGGGAGAGGGGGGATGACTAGAAGCAGGGAGACCAGTTTGGTCTCAGTAATAGTGGTCCATATGAGAGATGATAGTAGCCCCAACTAGAGTGATAACAGTGAAGAAAGAGAAAACATTATTTATCAAAAGTATATCTAGAGTTTGGAAAGATATGGCAAAGTGAGAGAAATCCGCAGATCACCCCCCTTAAGACAACAATGAGCTGAACATCTAAAACTCAACAAAAAACACTTGAATTGCACACAGGCACATCTGTGCATGATATCTGCACATAAGAGCTACCATAGATCAGAAACCCATGTGTCAGATGGTTTACTGGAAGAAATAAAAAATCTGACTTTGGTAGCTTCCAGAGCTCCCTATAGGAGGAGAAGGAGGAAAGAAGGTGCATTGAATTCCCTGAAAAGACATGCCTGTGAGTGCTGTGACCTCCACGCAGCAGGTGACAGGGCTCAATCATCAGGGCAGAAAGCAGAGAAGCAGAACAGCTGAGAAACAAGTTGATTTTTACCAACCACGGTTGCAAACCGAAGCTTAGCTGCAGCCCTCAACCCCCAACTCAGAGGGCCCCTCCAACCATATCTTCTGAGACCGCATACCATGGAACCCCAAGGGAATATGAGCAAACACTACTGAAACTGTCGCTAACAGTAACAAATACTGAGACTGAGGGTAGCGAGAGTGATTAAATATCTACAAGAAAATAAAAAGGCATTATCAAGGCTTTATATAAAGGAGGAATCCAAGAGGCTTAGACACCACCTACTGGAAACCAAAACAGAAGGGCCATCTTTGCAACAAACTAAAGAGAGACCTTTATATTATAAATCTTCTTTTTAGAAAAACAGCAAAATACATTTCCATTAAAGTCTAGGTAGAGAAATAGTCCATTAAACACTATAAACAACCAAAGTGGCAAGTCATCTCAGAGAGAAAGAGAAAAATCTCAAGAAAATAAGCTTACAGACATAGAAATATGAGATTTAAGTGACAGAGAATTAGGATGGTACTTCTGAAAAACTTAGTGAGTTCTGAAATGAGTCATATAACAATTTCAGGAATTGAAAAACACCAAGATGAGAGGAGCAAGGAGATTGAAATCCTCAAAAATAACAGAATAGATCTTCTGGAGATAAAAATAAATACACTGCAAGAGTTGAAAAATAAAATTGCAGCCTTGGGAAATAGACTTGACCAAGTGGAAGAAAAGATCAGTGATATTAAAGACAAAAATTTAGAAGGAAATCCGAAGGAAGAAGAGAGAAACCGAAGAATGAAAAATAATGAAAGAGAAATACAAGAACTAGCTGATCCCGTCAGGAAAGGAAACATAAGAGTAATGGGCATTATCAAAGGGGAGGAAAAGGAATAGAGACTAGAAAGCATATTCGGACAAATAGTTGATGAGAATTTCCCAAATCTAAGGAATGGGCTGGAGCTTAGAATTAAAGAAGTCAACAGAACACCCAATTATGTCAACCCCAAAAGCTTCCATCAAGACATATTGTATTAAAATTACCAAAAATCAACAACAAAGACAGAATGCTCAGGGCAGCCAGGAAGAAGAAGATGGTAACCTGTAAAGGAAAATCCATTAGATGGTAATGGACTTCTCAGCATGGACCTTATAAGCCAGAAAGAAATGGAATCAAATATTCAAGATATTAAGTGAAAGGAACTACCAGCCTAGAATAATGTATCCAGCTAAGTTCTCCTTTAGTTATGAAAGAGAAATTAAGACCTTTCCAGACATGCAAAAATTGAGGAAATTCTCCACTACGAAGCCTGCATTACAGGAAATACTGAAAGGAGTCAGCTCACCTAAAACAAAATTAGAAAAAAAAACACATAAGTAGTAATAAGGTGATTATCGAAAAAATAGAAGCAGAGGAGTGCAACTATTACTAAGAACAGGGCATTATAGGCTTAAAGAATAAGAAGAGAATTGCTATAGTGAGTTACTAATGAATGTTCAGTATACATAAGGACAATTAGAGAAAAAAATGATTGAAAAAGAGAGGATTCAAAGATCCAAACTTGCAAATGGGAATGGAGAGGAGGCTTGAGAAAAAAAATAAATAGATAGATGATAGATAGATAGATAGATAGATAGAACTGTCTTTTACATATTTGTAGTTGTATCCACACACTAAATGTTCAGAACTTAAGTATATAACGTAAAACAAGAAGAACAAGAGGGAAAACCCACAGAAGCCAACTGAAATAAAGAAAATAAAAACACATGGATGAGGAAGCAATGGAAAAAATGAGCTATCAAAAAGCGAAAGATGAAGTGGATATAAGACCTCATATTTCAATAATCATCGTAAATGTAAATGAACTGAACTCACCAATAAAAAAGGCACAGAGTTCCAGATTCGATCAAAAAACAAAACCCATAAGCTGCCCTCAAGAGACACATCTCAGATCCAAAAACAAATATAGACTCAAAACAAAAGGGTCAAAAATGATATTACAAATAAATGACACTCAGAGAAAAGAGACAGTAGTGGTATTAATATCATATGAAATAGACTTCAAAATAAAAAATGTAAAGAAAGTTACAGAGGGTCACTTCATAATGATAAAGGGAATCATGCACCAAGAAGACATAACACATCATGGAGCAACAAAAAATGTTTAGTAATTACTAACAGAACTAAACGGAGAAATAGACCAAAACACTATTGTGTAGAGGATCTAAATAACCCACTGTTGGATATGTACATGACATTCAAACAGAAAATCAACAAGGAAATAATAACATCCTTAAATGACACATTAGACCAACAGGGCATAATTGACATTTACAGAGCCTTCCATCCCAAAACAGCTTCTTATATATTCTTTTCTAGTGTACATGGAACATTCTCAAGAATCAACCACATACTGAAACACAGATATAGCCTCAACAAACATAAGAAGGTTGAAATCATAGCAACCATATTCTCTGATCATAATGCTTTGAAACTAGAGATCAACTGCAAAAAGAAAGCAGAAAGAACCACAAGTACATGGAGATTAAACAACATACTACTGAAAAATGACTGGGTCAGAGAAGAACTATAAAGAGATCAAGAGATATATAGAAATGAATGATAATGATAGTATAACATATCAAAACTTTTGGGATATGACAAACGCAGTCATAAGAGGAAAGTTTATATCATTACAAGCCTACTTCCAAAAACAAGAATGAGCTCAAATAAACAACCTAATGCTTCATCTAAAATGAAAAACTAGAAAAGGAAGAACAAATGAAGTCTAAGGTCAGCAGAAGGAAAGAAATAATCAAAATTAGAGCAGAAATAAATGAAATTGAAAACAACAACAATGAAAAAGCAATAGAAAAAATATAAATGCAACAAAGAGCTGGTTCTTTGAGAAGATTTATAAAATTGACAACCCCCTGGCTTGACTCACTAAAGAACAGAGAAAAGACACAAACAAAATTGGGGATGATAGAGGGGGAATTACAACAGACACTGCAGAAATACAAAGGATCATACAAGAACACTATGAAAAAGCATAAAACACCAAATTTAATAACCTAAAAGAAACGGACAAGTACTTAGAAAAATACAACCTTTCTAGACTGAATCAAGAAGATCTTGAAAATCTAAATAGACTGATCAGCATTATGGCAATTGAAACAATCATCAAAAACCTACCAAAAAGTAAAAGTCCATGACCAGATGGCTTCACTAGTGAATTCTACCAAACATTCAAAGATTTAATACCTATTTTCTTGAAAGTCTTCCAAAAAATTGAAGAGGAAGCAATACTTCCTAACTCATTTTATGAGTCCAGTATTACTCTGATACCAAAACCTGGTAAAGATAACACTAAAACAGAAAACTACAGACCAATATCTCTCATGAACACAGATGCAAAAATTCTAAATAAGATACTAGCAAACTGAATACAGCAACATATTAAAAAGATTATACACCATGATCAAGTGGGCTTCATCCCAGAAGTACAGTGATGGTTCAACATGTGCAAACCGATTAATGTAATATGCCACATAAACAAGTTAAATATAAGAATAATGTAATGATATTAATAGATATAGAAAAAACCTTTGACAAGATACAGCATCCATTTATGATCAAATCACTTAACAAAATCATAATAGAATGAAAGTAGTTTAACCCAATAAAGTCCAGATATGATAAACCCTCAGCCAACATTATACTTAGTGGTGAAAAACTAAAAAGCTTCCCTCTAAGATCAGGAACAAGGCAAGGATCTCCACTATTGCCACTGTTATTCAATATAAAGCTGGAGGTCCTAGTAAATGCAATCAGGCAAGAGAAAGATATAAAAGGCATCCAAATATGAAACAAAGAAGTCAAACTGTTCACTATTCACAGATGACATGATTCTCTATATACAAAACTTTAAAGACTCCACAAGTACACTATTAGAAACAATAAACAAATTCAGTAATTTCTGGATAGAAAATCAACGTTCAATAATCCATAGTGTTCCTATACTATTATAAAGAAATGTTAGAAAAAGAAGTGGAAAAAGTAATTCCTTTTGCAAATGCAACAAAAAATAAAAATTCTAGGAATAAATCTAATGAAACATGTGAAGGACCGATATAATGAAAACTACAAGACCCTATTAAAAGAAATTGAAGAAGATACAAAGAAATAGAAAGATATTCCTTAATCTTGGATTGGAAGAATCAACATAGTTAAAATGACCATATTATCTAAAGCATTGTACAGATTTAATACAATCCTCCTCAAAATCCCATTGATATTTTTTAAAGAAATAGTACAGAAAATCATCAAATTTGTATGGAAGCACCAAAGACCCCAAAGTGCCAAAGCCATCCTGAGAAACAAAGAACAAAGCTGGAGGCATCACTCTGCCTGACTTCAAATTATGCTACAAAGTGACAGTAATCAAAACAGCATGGTATTGGCAGAAAAAAAACAGACACATGGACCGGTGGAACAGAATCGAGAGTCCAGAAGTAAACCCATATTTATATGGGCAAATAATTTTCAACAACAACAACAACAACAACAAAACATACAGTGGAGAAAGGAAAGCCCCTTCAATAAATGGTGCTGGGAAAAACTGGAAAGCCACCTGCAAAAGAATGAAACTGGACTGTTTTCTATCACCAGACACCAAATTTAACTCAAAATGGATACAAGGCTTGAGTATAAAACCTGAAACAATAAAACACATAGAAAAAAACATAGGAACTACACTCAAGGACCTTGGACTTAAAGAGGGTTTTATGAATTTCACCTCAAAAGCAAAGGAAGTAAAAGCAAAAATAAATGAACGGGCCTACATCAAACTAAAAAGCTTCTGCTCAGCAAAAGAAATTGTCAACAAGATAAAGCGACAACCATCCAAACAGGGAAATATATTTGCAAGGAACGCCTCCGATAAAGGCCTAATATTCAAATATGCAATGAACTCATACAATTCAATAACAAAAAAAAAATCCACAAGTGATCCAATGAAAGAAAGGGCAGAGGACCTGAACAGACACTTGTCTCTAGAGGATATACAAATGGCCAAAAAATATTTAAAAACATGTTCAACATCACTAGCTATTAGAGAAATGCAAATCAAAACCAAAATGAGATACCACCTCACACCTGTTAGAATAGCTATACTGAACAGGATAAGTGATAACGAATGTTGGATGGTATGTCGAGAAAAAGGAACCTTCATACACTGCAGGTAGGAATGCAAATTGGTACAGCCACTATGCAAAACAGTTTGAAGTTTCCTCAAAAAACTAAGAATTGATCTACCATATGACCCAGCAATCCCTCTACTGGATATTTACATCGAAGACTTGAAAATCCATATCTGAAAAGGTATTTGCACACAGATGTTCATAGCAACATTATTCACAGTGGCCAGGACCGGGAAGCAACTGAAGTGTTCTACGATAGATGACTGTCTAAAGAGGCTGTGGTACATACATACAGCCATAAGAAGAGATGAAATGCTGGCATTTGCGACAACATGGATGAACCTCAAGATAATCATTCTAAGCAAAATAAGCCAGATAGAAAAAGTTGAAACTTATTGGCTTTCGTTAACCAATGTCACCATAAAAAAAAAAAAAAGTATATCTAAGATGTAACAGATATCTTACATAAGTGATAACATCTCTTTGTACAAGTTCACATCCTCTCTCTCATCTGACTTCTTCCAAATAAATTATCTCATGAGACCTACCATTGTTTCCTTGCCTTATTATTTTTTTCTTCTTCTACAATGACCATGGTTTTCTTGCAAAAATACAGATGAATTTCTCATGGGAAATGGGGTTGTCATTGAACTTGACTTGTCTATCTGTCTGCTTTGAGGAACTCTGGAGGGTATGGACCTATTTTTGTGACTCAATTGCACATGTTCCTTTGGACACTATAAGAGACGTGAATAGGAATTTTGTCAAGTTTCCTACATACTTGAGTTTGAACACTGCTGAAGGGAAGTCATAAGCTATAGTTCACATCTCTAGGAAGTGTTACAGTTCACTTCGAGCCATGTCATGTTAATGCCTTAAATAATAATACCAAGCACTTCGGATAGCAATTAAGAGTTTAAAGCAAAGCATTTAATGATTGTTTATTGAAAAAACAGAAAGAGGAGTATGATTTTATTTAATGTCGCATAGACTGCTTTGGATTGAAAGAGTAAAATCTATCAGTCAGTCAATCTAGTAAGGAAAACACACACACACACACACACACACACACACACACACACACACACTGAGCACTACTGTGTGTCATATACCACACTACGTGCTTCACAGTATAACTGTATTACAGTATAATTGTACAACTTATAGTCAGATTGACGCAGTATGAGTCCTGTCTATATCATTTGCAAACTGTAGGCTTCGGGCAAGTTACTTAATCTTTTTGTATCTATTTTTTCATCTGTAAATGAGGTAATAATAGTACTTTTCTCATATAGATACTATTACATAAGGCACTCCATAAATATAAAAAACTTAGAAACATACCTGGTATGTGCATGTATATGTAGTATGTTCATATGCAGATATTTCCATAAGATAAGTTCTCAGAAGTAAGAATGTTGGGTCTAAAGCTAAATAGATTTTATTTTTTGAAAGATACTTCCAAATTTTCTCTAATAAATAAACACTCCCATCAACAGCATATGAGAGTATGCTTATTTATGTCACACTCTCAACCAAAATTGATGTTTTAATTTGCATTTACATTTTCAATTATGAGTGAGATAAGCATCTTTTTACATATTTATTGAGTACTTATATATTGATTTTTTTCTGTTAATAGCTTTGTTCCTATCTTTTATCCTATTTTCCATTCATGTATTTAGTTTTTCAAGTGATTTGTAATGAAATTATCTCTATATCTATTATTATGTGTATTGTAAATATTATTACCAGTAAAAAGTTTTAAAGTTAAGAACTATTCCCAAGTGTTCTGAAAGTCAAAAATATTAACTTCCAAGTAGGATGAATGTTTATTCTAAAAATGAAAGCACTAAAACCCAGGTGTCTGAAGCATTCTTCTGAAGAAAAAAAAAAACAGGAGGTCCTTTTCTGTCAAAAAGAAAAAAAAGAAAAAATACAGTTTATGGAAATTGTCATCTTCAATATCACTGACTATTTACATGGTGTTTTGACAATCATTAATCCAAGAGAATCTGCAGGGAAGGGATACTTATGCAATACATCAGTGCCTGCCAGGGAGCTGAGCCACTTAGAGTATACTCAAGTTGAGGACTTCTTTTGTTCCTCTCATTCTTTTGCCATGAATAGACAGTAAGGTACTTTTTTGGTAAATTATTCCAGCAATAAAGGTTCCACATTTCTTATTTACAGTAAATGACTAGCACCTGGAATCAGTCTGTTAGACAACACTGCTGTGAATGCAATAAATTGAATGTTAATTCAGCCCTATCCTGGCCCTTCATCCTTCAAATGGCTTAGCTGTTCCTCACCCAGTTTCAAAAGCATGGATTTGAACTAGCTTATTCTTCAAGATTGTCCCCCAAAAGACCCTGGGAAGTCTGAGTCAGTTCCAATCCCAGGACTAAAATGGAGTGTGTTGAGTTTACTCTGAGATAGGCCTATATGGCTGGGATAATGGCCCCAGCCAGAGGTGTGCTGGTAAATGTTCAATGACCAGCACTCCAAAGGGAAGGGAAGCTCTGGTTGACGGCCTTTCCTATGGGTAAATACTTTCACCATGGCCAATTTCGATCTACCAATGTGATGTCATTCAACATAGTATTGAGAAGAAATGTACACAATGAACTCTTACTAGCCAGAGTAAGCTAATTCCAGCGCACTATTACACTTACTTTGTTTTATAAGCCTACCAGTGTGTGTTTTGGGCTACACCAGGAGAAAACTGTCCTTTGGAACCAGTGTATATTCAGACTGGGATGACCTGCTAAGCAGGCTAAGCAAATGCCCTAGATGACAGGTCATGATACTGAATATCTAAAGCTCAAGTTACTGTTGTTCCCTTAAACTAGAAAAATACAAAACATAGTTTTCCGAATAGATCATAACATCCCACTCTTACTATTTCAAATTAAAATATCATCAATAGTTTTTGTAGGCCATAGACAACATTGCAATATAAAATCAATTTTTGTAGGCCATAGACAACATTGCAATATAAAATCAATTTTTAGACACTACAAAGACAAAATGTTTTTTAAGAGATCACGAGTCTTGATCAAACTGAAAGTCATGGCAAATAATATGTTGATTAGTATTTGACTTAAAAGGCCAAGAAAACAGTGAAAATCTATAGGTGGAAACAGAATACAAAATTCTAAGATCTTATTTCCTTAAGAGATGTATAAAACAGGTCAAAAATTTATGTTCTCATCTCAAAAAGAGACATCTGCATACTTTTCAGCTATATTTTTGTCCATCTGCTGACTAAAAAGACATGGCACATTTTTGTGAGTGAGTTAGGACTTTGAGATACATTGATACCTCCAAGAAGCCTCACTCAGCTAAACTGAGGACAGTACTGAGGTCAGAATTGCAGTTAGATCCCATGTAGGCCAGTGAGACTTTCTCTTTCCTATAACAATGGACCAAAAGCCACACCTTGACCATTGTCCACCAGAGACATTACGTTGGTCATCAAGGAAGTAAGATGGTAAAAATCTCAAATGCATCCTATATGCTAGTGAAGAAAGTCAGAGCTACCTTATACTGTTGGTGGCTTAGCATTATTTCTATATACAAAAAAAAAAAAAAACACTTATATTAGTGACCTTAAGTGGGAGAAATTGTATTAGTTTTAACAGCTTTGAAAAAGACAGGAAAAGTTGGCAAAGTTTGCTACATGACTGACAGTCTCTTGGCAACCACATTCTGGGCAACTACCCTAGAGATGAGGTGAAGCTGGAGCAAACATCTTTCTCCTTATTCACACCTTAAATCAGGATATATTTCGCAGTAATCTCTGCTGTTCTGTAAAAATATTACACCAACACGAGGAGAGAGAAGAAAGTGAATACACCTGCCATAAGAGAAGCATCAAAGACACATACTCAATATTACAATTAAAGCGATGTGAATATTAAGAAGTCACTTGCTTTTATTGCCAAGTGCTATTAGAGGAATTGCTTTAAAATCTGTTTCTTTTCTAAGGAACTGAGGTTCAAATAAACATATGCAATTGTAATCAAGACTTCTGGCATGAGTACCTCTCTCTGGAGCTCGAGATACTCTAAATGATATGATTTCATTAGGTGAAAATGCTTAATGTTTGGTTCTAGGCCAGAGGGTCTTTATAATACAAGAACTAAGGCATGAATAATTTAAGTGATTTCCTAAATATGTTACTATGACAAGTCAAATGAAAAATAATATAAGCAAATCTAAATTCCTACATCACACTTCATCCATTGACAATGTATGACAAAGCTGCTGAGTACTGTTCATAGCCCATCTTACTAATAAGTCATATATCTCTTCTTTTTTCCTCTGTTTTCTTCCTTCCTGTATTTCTTCATTTTGGGAATGAAAATAAATTATCACTCTCTCTCTCTTGATTGACCAATATCCACTCCAAATGAGAACCAGCATCTCATAATATATATTTGCTTATTATAATGGAACCATGAAGTCAAACCAGCCAGAATCTCTTGAGGAGCTTGTTGTTTGGCAATCATTATCTCTTTTCAAAGGTTTGATGAAATACAAATAGATTATTTCATATTAAGGTTTGGTAAGCGCAGTCCAATAGCCAAGCATGGGTACTAAATTGATGAACAAAAAATAACTAGCTACCTATTACTGGCTGCCAAGTGGATTTTCTTTCCAAGTGGATCTTAACATCTCTTTTACCATCTCTTTTAATGCACTTACTGTCAGTTAGTTTACATTCTTAAAACCTTTCATGGCTCCCCATTGTCTTTAGAATAAAGATTAATACCCTTAACATGGTCGACAAGGCCCCTCACAATACAACTTTTGTCCTACTCCCCAGCCTCACCACCAGCCAGACTTCCCATTATTCCCTGTGCTTCAGCCATGCTGAGCTTCATAAGGTCCCTAGAACATGTCATGTTCTCTGTCATCTTCAGGACCCCACAAGTGCTGTCTCTTCTAACTAGAATAATAGTCTTTCTTCACCTAGCTAACTTTTCTCATCTTTCAAGTCTCACCTAAATATACAATTCTTCCAGAGTGTTTCCTCTGAGTTGCAGGTCTGACAAAGACCCCCTCACTTTAACATTTCTATTGTACCCTGCACCTCTCCATAATAACAGTTGGCACACATGTAAATATTTCTTCAGTGCATGTCTGTTTGTTTTATATTATCTCTATAGTATTTAATACAGTATTATAGGAAGTGGTCAATAAAAACATGCTTATTGGTAATAACTTTGGCATCCCAAGTCTTTAATAATCTTTCTTGAATAGTAACATAGATAACTGCTTCATTGTTTGTATATTATACCCAAAGCCAAAGTTAACTGAAATCCTATAATAAAATAGAATTTTAGTATTGTTCCTACTTTTAAATAGGTACAGTGAATGTGCTTTCATCACTCTATTTTCACAGCATAAAACTTGATTTATTGATACTCTGGAGGGATTTGTAGCTTCTAGATCCATACTGTTGCTATACATATAAGATCCTCATTAAAACAAGGCCCAGACTTGATGGTAAGTTTCTATCATTAGGTGTAGTGTCAAAAATACCTCTAGGAAACAAATTACTGTTTTTTTACATAAAGCATGAACTGGCAACAGTAATCTTTTTTGTCTTTAAGTTAGCTCTGCAGATAATGATTTATGTTTCATTGCTTTTTATGCTATACCCTACTTTTCTGTAGCTTTTAATTTTAATGAGAATGTTTATCATCTTGTCCCACTCTTTGCTCCAAGCCAGCTTGTGCTACAGGTCGCCAAAAGAGTTTTGTTTACATTTTTTATCCTCTTTCTTACTGCTGATTTTTTAACATTAGTTTTTCTTCCCAGATGTTGTTCTAATGGACATATGATTATAGCATTTCTATCAACATACACCTGAGCCTTGTCAACATTTAAAAAGAAAAAAACATGCAAAATGACCTTACATCTCACACAGAGATGAATGAACAACCTAAAGACACTCTTGTAAGCACTATTTTTCATGAGTCATGGAACTTTCTTCAATTCGAAGTTCATTGAGGAATACATGTGCTTCATTTTTGCTCAATTCATCAGGTATCTCGACTGTTTTAAATGAATACACACACACACACACACAATTCATGGAATTCAAAAAAGTATATCTATATCTGGGTTTAGGGGATTCTTCAAGGTAAAAAATAAATATATAGAAGGTTTTATCACTAATTCTCTTATGTGGATCAACTCATTTATTTAAACTGTCTCTACACACTGTAAAAATCATACATCCAGGTCCTATGGAGGACACAAACTTAAAGGCATGGTCCCTGTCCTTGAAGTCATTTCAATAAGAATGTACAACATCTCTTCACCCCACTCCACTCCATTTATATCATCATCTTCAAAAATAACTTATTTAAATCTCTTCACTAAAGCATCTACAAATTAACTCTGGATATTTCCATTTCTACTCTCTGTTCCCTCATCCTTTGTAAATGAATACATTTTCTTCTGGATTTGTTAAATGTCTTTCACATGTGTATTCTATAAACATTATTTAGGAATTCTCAGGAAAGACAATTGGGCCCCAACTACCATGGTATCTACAATCTCTATCATTAGAGAAGTTGTTTTAGGTTAAAGCATTGTTCCAAGACACTTCTTAAAATGCAATTGTTACTTGGAAGCTATAGAATATTTTGAACCATGGGTCACTATAAACATGCATATAGAGTGTTTTGTTGAATATAGGAACAAGAAATTATATCTTTGAAGAAGAAAGATCAAAGGAACAATGACTACTAGATAGTGAAAGTCTAGACAAGGTGTTTGAGTGGGGTCTGTGACCCACCCAGAATCTAATTCAAAGGAACCAAGTACAGGAATTTGAAATAGCCAGGCAGAGGGAAAAAGAACACCACAAACAAACATCATGTTCTTCAAAATTCTGTTAAAAATCAACTCTGGATTTCAACATCCTACTTTCACAGTAAAACTCATCCTTTATTCCAAACCCCAAAACCTGAAAGGGCAATGAATATAGAGGTGGCAGTAACTAGCCAGTCCCCTTTGTATCCACACCAATTGTTAAGAATAGTTTACAAAACAGAATGTTGCACATCATTTACCTAAATAATTACTATGAGTAGTGGTAATAATGCAAATTCCATTCATCTCTCATTTGATGTTTAACAAGAACTTAAAACTCAGGCTATGCAAAACAGAACTAAAAATCTTCCCCCAAAGATCTGGTGTGCCTTTCATGATTGGTACCTCTTAGAAGCACCAATTATTTTGTTATTGGGGTTTCCATTCTATTGAACTCCAGTGCTAGAACCCTCAAAGTCACCTAAACACCTATTCTTCATGACACATCTCCAAATCAGTCATTAAGATCTCTCCTATCTGGTCTCTCTTCTCTGTCCCATGCCCATTCCCTTACTTCAGAGAGCAATATTTTTCTCAATTGAGTTCTTATTAAAGACTCAGAAATGTTCTGCCTTCCTTTAATCCATTCTTCATTTTGCCTGCAGATTTATTTTTGGAAAAAAATACATTTTACCATATCCCTCTTCATCATAAAGCTCTCCACTGGCTTCCTGTAAATTTCATCATGAAATCCAAAATCATACACGCAATTGGAAGGCCTTCTATAGACTTAGGTCAACCCTCTCTTCAACTTCAGCTTCAACCTCTCCATTCACCCACCTGTGGCTTTAGCTACTTTAAACATCTTACTGTTTTAAAATACCAGCCTATTTTCTAACTCTGTCATTACTGCACATGCTAGTCCCTCATCCTACAGTGCCTCTCTCATTCTGAAATGCTCCTCCTTTAGAGCCACAAAATAGCAACAATCTAAATCCTTCTTTCATAAATACCCTCTGGAAGAGCCTCGGTACAAGAGGAGTGAACCATAACAAGACTATGCAGAAAAGCCTACCCAGATGCACTCAGGTATGTAACAGCCTAACCAAACGATTAAAAGCCAGATAATGGAGGAATAAATGTTTTGATCCCTGACTCTTGTTTTAATTATTTATATTCATGATACCAAATCTTGAAGCTTCCTGCCTGCATCCCTCAATTTGGTCCTCTGACTATTAATCTCAGCTCCTGTTTTTATTACATCCTCACTAGTCTCTGTACTACTTGGTCACAACCTCGAAATCAGAGATTCTAAGCATGGTATCTGTAAACTTGGATGGAAAAATCATTGTACAATTCTTTTCACTTACTTTTGATGGAAATTTAGCATTTATTTCATTATGAATCTAGGCGACAAACCACAGTAGTCTTAGCCGAACCTGTAACTTTGTCATCAATAAATCACAGATAACTTAATATCACATTATAATGTGATAGATGTCTCAAAATGTTATTTACACTCATCTACTACTTCATATTATGGTAGCATAAGACTCACTGCCAGATTTCATTAATGTGTTAATAAAAGGCATATAAATTACTATATAAAATTTGTTTTTAAAATATTTTTATAACAGTATTTAAATGTAACAGTTTTCCTTTGTGATTCTATGTATTTTATTTGATGAATGTATAAACAATTTTTTAAGAATGGACCCATGGGCTTCACCAGAACACCAAAGGGCCTAAGCACCAAAAAGTTTAATACCTCCTCTAGAGCAATGTTTTGCAAATGTCACGCTGTAACACAACCGAGATTCTTGGGCCCCCACCCCAGAGATACTGATTAGTTTACTAGACAAGTATTCTCATTTTGAACAAGCATTCTCAGGTGATTTTTATGTAGGAGATCCTTGGACATTACTTTGATAGATTAGGCACCAATTAAGAATGTAGTACCTGGGTCATATTCATAGTTTGAGAAAGATACACCATTTTCACAATCTGATGATGAATGAAAAGTTGTTCCCTTTTGAGAATTACTCTCTATTCTTTGTGACTTGAATATTCTGACAGCTTCCTGGATTGTGACAGAAATTTAATTCTTAATAGTTTATTTAGAGAAAATGTTGACTATTTTCCTTATGCTATGTTTTATATCTCCATGACTATTTTGTAATTGTCCATTTGTACTTTTTAATTCCTTTGCTCTTTTTCACTGACCTCCCCAACCTCCTTCCTGTCTAGTAGCCCTCAAAATATTTTCTGTATATATGAGTTTCTTTCCTTTTTAACTATAGTTGTTGTTTATTTTGCTCTTTAGATTCCACGTGTATATGAAATCATGTGGTATTTGTCGTTCTCTGTCTGACTTACTTCATTCAGGGTTATATCTTCTAGGTCCATCAAGGCAATATCATTTTCCATCCCCTTTATTTTAGTCTGTGTGTATCTTTTGATCTGAAGTGAGCCTCTTTTAGGCAGCACATGTAGAGGTTTTATTTTCTTATCCATTCACCTACCCTATCTTTTGGTTGGAACACTTAATTCTTTTTCATTTGAGGTACTTGCTGATAGATATTGCCATTATTTATTCATATTTGGTAAAAGAATGGTAATAGTTATTGTCATTCTTTATTCATACTTTTGATACATGTTTATTTTTTTCTTTTTAGTAGTCCCTCAAACAATTCCTGTAATGCTGACTTGGTGTTGATGAATTCTTTTAGCTTTTTTTTTTTTATTTTGTCTGGGGCCATCTGTTAAGATTCAGTAATATTATATTACTTTCAGGTGTGCAATATAGTAATTATATACCTTATGAAGTAACCCATCTGGCACCATACATAGTATTACAATATTATTGACTATGTGAAGTACAGCATAGGTAATATAGTCAATAATATTGTAATAACCATATATAGTGCCAGATAGGTACTATATTAACCAGGAGGAGCACTTTTTAAACTATAGAAATATCTAACCATTATGCTGTACACCTGAAATTAATATAAAATAATATTGAATGTCAACTCTTATTGAAAATAAAAATTAAAAAAAATAGTAATGGATATGTAAAGTTGATCCAACAATTATTTCTTGCTTGCATACTAAATGCTACTCTCTATGTTAGGTTCTAGGGATGCAGAGATGAATAAGACATGGAAGCTCCATAAGGACAGGTATTCTTGTCTGTTATATTAACTGATATTTCCCTCTGGGCTTAGAACAGCGCCTGGCAAAAATAAGTGTTCTATAAGTATTTGTGGAAAAAATGCAGGTGAGAAGGCAGGCATGAGCCCTATTTTAAAGGCTATGCAAGTGGAGACAGTTAAAAATAAATCTCTTACAGCAAATTAAGATAAATACAAAAATAAATGCAATAAAGTGTAGAAGCAGCTTAGAGGAGGGAGTAGAGTCAGTGGTAGAAAAGGCTTCATTAGGAAGCACCCATCTGAACTGAGATTTGAAAACTAGGGAAAATTTGTTGGTAATATTGGGGTGGGGAGTTCTGCTGAAGGGTCCTGCATGCAGAGGAATGGTATATGTGCAGATGCATAAAAGGGTCAAGTAGCACTTTATACTCAGAAAATTTCAAATTATTTGGTATAGCAGAAGCATAAAATGGGAATGGAGAGGTAGAAGGAAATAAAGCTGGAGGGGAAAAAAAACAAAGTTTGCAACTTTTAAGTGTGATTGGAAAGAATGAAATAGTCAGGTTTGTATGTTATTTTGGCAATAAGGATGAAAAATGGAGGATGGTGCCATATTCTGAGACAGAAAGATCAATTAGGAGGTTATCACAATAGCTCACATAGTTTTTGTTCCCCAATTTCGCAAACAAGGAAGTTGAGGTTCAAATTTCTTGTTGATTTTCTCAAGGTAACTTTATCACTTATTCATAGAACCCAGGTTTTCTGAGTTGAGGTTCAGTACTCTTTCTAGCACTAGATTTTTCACAATAGATTATTTAAATCATTATATTTTATCCTCAAAGTCAAGATGAAAATGCTTTAAAATGTTTCTACAGGCCACTCGATGCCTGAATACTACTAATTCCTTTTTTAATTGTTATTTGGTCAAAGGAGATTAAGAAGTACTGAGACTGAGTGGTCCAGGGACCCAGTGATATAATATTATAAATATATTTATAGTCACTATTATAATTTCCAAAGTCAACAATCCTACAGATGTTAAAAAACAGTAATTATGTTTTTTTGGGGGGATTTCAACTAGATATTAAGAACAGCTAATATTTTCACCAACATTACCAAATAATCTTTTCTTCTGACCAATGTAGTTCACAGACACCATCTGAAACTTCTGTAACAAATCTCTGGATCAATTCTAGATACAGTAGGGAGTCCAGATTTGCTTAATTATCACAGCATATTTCAGAGGCTAGAGAACATTTAAAATACTATTTTCTCTCTACATAATACCAGGACTGTTCACGAAAGATTAACTGCTATTTTCCTCCAGCATTCACACTAGTGAAATATGTAGTCACAATGCTTAAGAAGGTGACTTCCAAAATGAAATTGGCAATGTTTTCTTGTTTGTTTTCTTTTTTGTTTGTTTTGTGTTTATCTCTAGAAGCATATATTGATTCATAAAAATATGGAGAAGAATTTTAGGGTCCAAGGAAATGCCTTGTGGTTACACTGTAAGAATGGAATGGAATAAAATTTTCCTGGGTTAAATTCTTAGAAGTGCTATAATTTCTATGACATCCTGAGCAACTTTTAACTTTTCTGTGCTTTGATGTGCCATCTAAACTAGTAGAACTTCTTAAAATGTTGGACTTCAAAGGGTTTTAGGGAATGTGAAAGGATATCGGTATGTGGGTATTTGTGAGTGTGTCTGTCCAATTGTAACTGTACATCACCTAGCCCTACACCATGTTCATAAAGATATTCAGTCAGTAGACTGCATTTGTAGCTACAATCAATTCTACATCACCTGGGAGGGAGAGTCTCAAGTTTCCCTTTGCAGGCAACTGATAAGACCTATGTTGGAAGAATTCAGAATGAGAAGATGTATGCAGGCAACAGTTCAGAATATGTTTGTATCTACTAAATAGGTGTCTTTATAAATTTCAAAACTAGGTATAACATTTTTTCATTATGAATAATTCTGTTCCACTGCATTACCTCAAATAATTCACACACGCACAATGGAACATTTTAAAACATCACATGACATTTTCTAAGGTACAAAATATGTCAATATTGCTTCAGTTTATTAAAAAAAAGAACTAAAATAATTCCCATATCTCCTTTAAAAATAACTCAGTTTACACACTGTGACATAATATTGTCTGGTCTCATTCTTGGCCAATATCAGAACTTCAGGCCTTGAAGGGAAAATAATTTCTTGAGTTTACCAGCAGCATAAATAAGATATACTACCAGATTCTATTCAGCATACATACAATTGCATTGCAGATAAGAAAAATATGCTTCATAAATTAAGGGCAGCAATGCTTCTATTTTGATATTATCATAAAGAAATTACTTTTGTTCACAGTGTTGTCTGACCTTCATGCAGAAACTGATTAAAATGTTTTTCCACCTACAACAATGACAGCTGTAAATGAAAGTTGAAACAAAATATATGGCTTAACATTACTGTATAGGAGCTTTCAGGTTTAAAAACCATCATGACACAAAGGAAGAAACCTAGGAAAGCTCATTTCTTTTTCTGCAATCAACGCAATTGCCTTTTACGCAAAGGATATTTCATAATTTATAACAACAAATTGTCACTTCCAGGGATAGCTTCGGTATAGCTTGGTGAGTATATTATACAGCTTATTCACAAATATTATTTGTATTGAAATGACTTGTGACTTACACCTAGGACAAGTATGGAAACAATCCAATAGGCTATAATATATTATGCACACATACAATGAGGGCAAAAAGGTTCACTGTAGTGCTTGTTCCTTTTGTATTTTTATACCTTTTTGTTGGTGATGGAGGTTGAGAGGGATGGGAAGATTTAGATGTTTAAGTCTCTCTTTCTTTGCTATTTAATGCTAGTTCAATACTAATACTATTTGTGTTTTCCTGAACAACTGCAAAGTCAAAGGAAAGGAAGAACATCAAACTATTTTAAGTCATAAATAGAGAAAAAGAAGATGGTTTCTATGTAGGTCAGAATAATTTCAGACACTTGTCTAGTAGTCTATAGAACATATTTAGTTTCCTTTTCTGTATATGGGGTGATAATAGGAAGTATAAGAGTCCCTGTATCTCAAGAAATCATTGGCATTATAGAAAATTTCCTCATCTGGGACCTTTTCCAAAATATAGGTCTATCATCTATATGTCAAGGACACTTAACGAAATTAGAGGAAGAAGCATGAACAAATTGAGGGAACAAAACCATCTCACAGATTGCAATTTAAATCACAGAATTCTTTGCCTTTAAAATTTGAGGGAATTAAATAGTCATTTACATCTATGTATCTCTTTGAAAACATATCAAAAAACATAGGCAAAAAAGGATCTATGTGTGATCACACAGGTATTCAGTGGCAGAGCCCAGCCTAGAACATAAGTCTCCTGACCTACAACCAAGCCCAGCAAACTTTTGACACTTGAGATAACAGTTTATCTCTCCTGATATGCTGTGCTGTATTTTTTAAAACCACAGTGAGCTCATGTACTAGCATCTCTTTCCTGATCATTGCTGGTACAAGGTTTTGGTACAAAGTTTGAGTCTATTTAGATGGAAGAAGAAGGAATGAGATTTAGAGCTCCCATTGTCTTTTTGAGAATGTTCCATCTAGATAATAACAATAGGTTTATCTTATTTGAGAAGTGTTGATTTTCAAACAAATATCAAAAGCCTTATGGCAAAATATTCAAAATTAGTCTGATAAGTGTGTCAAGGATAAACAACCAACTCAGGCTGATACGGGTAGTAGAAAGAGAGACTAATACATTAATTAGAATTTACTTTTCTTTCTATTGCCAGTGCTGACAATTTGTTTGAAATAATGCCTTCTGCCTTCATTAATGTCAGTGAGCAAATCATAACTTGTTAAAATTTCAGTGAGTCTATTATTTCACTCTAGGAATCAAGGCTAAATCTGATAACTGATATCAAAGTAGAGATTCTTATTAAGTGGTTCACTTTCACAACATAAATTGTGGCAGGTTGTTCTTTTTTTCTGCAACCTTTTAAAAATTTTAAATCTTTTAAGGTATAGGCCAGATGCTATCTCATGTAATTGCTAGTAGTTTGTCTTTGCTGAAAATATTAGCACTCTGAGTATTTACACATAAAAAGATATTTACTAATAATTATAAAAAAATCCTCTATGTCATAAAGTGGAAAAAGACTTTATAAAATAAAATGATATTAAGAGATAAAGTTATGCATAAATTGCACAAAAATATAAAAGCAAACTTGGAGTGTTTTTTCATTACCTCCAAAAGGCAGACTGTGAATGGCTATATTTCACGACAATACAAAAATGAAAAAATTAAACAACCTTTATTCTGGATTTTCAGAAATAATGTCTTAGACATAATTTCTCACTTTCTTAAGTCTCACATTGCATGTAGAGCTCAAAAAATATGGTTTCCACAAAGGAAGTATTTAAGCATTGATACAACAATTTTCAATGCTCTCTGTAAAAGTCACAAGTGAGGAATATTTAGAACTCAAGACTCTAAGTACTTAAGAAATGCAGAGACCTGTAGAAATAACTTATTGTTTGTTTTCATGAAGCTGTCCATCATTAACCTAATTTAGTTCACTGAACTTTCCTTAGCATACCATTCCAAATAGATCAAATTTTAGAAGAGTTAACTCTGCATATCGCCAAACAAATTTTTCTGCAACATTTGAAAAACCTGAGAGTAAACAAAACTTACACAAACCAAAGATAATTTAGATTTCTAGGTTCCAGAAGTCAGTTTAAGAGATTTCTGCTGCATTTTAAAAAAGACAGACTTTCAAAATGTTCTTCCCTTATTTCCAATTCCTGGCACTAACACAAGAGCTGATCCTGGATATGGCCTGGACCACAAGAATGTAAAAGTGAAAGATAACTCTATAAACTGCTGCCTTTTACACATTTATCAGAAAGTTCAGTGATGGTACTGTTGAAATGAAAAGAAACAGGGCTCAAAAAGTGGAGAAGATGAGGCTTCCAGTCAAGCTGGCAGAGTAGGTAAACACTGTGTTTGCCTCCTCTCACAACCACATCAAAATTATAGCTAAACTACAGAACAGCCATCATTGGGAGTCACCGGAAAGTCTAACTGAACAAAAGTCCTACAACTGGGGATACAAAAGAGGCCACCTTGAGATTGGCATGAGGAGTGGAGATGTGAAATAGGCTGGTCCCATACCTGCATGTGGCAGTTGAGAATCAGGAGAAACATCTCAGCTGCAGAGGTTGCCAAAGAAGAGCAAGAAGTCCTGGCCCCAAACCAGGCTCCCCAGCCCAGGGTTTCAGTGCCTGGAAGAGAAGTCTCCACAACTTCTGGCTATGAAAAAAGCAGCAACCGGCTTTGGCATGCCCAATACAAACTGCTGAGTGGCCCAAGCCAGGCACCACAGCAGTCAGACTCATTTTGTGGCTTGGTCTCTCAAGGTACTTCTAAGCCCAGCATGGTGGCAGTCACCTACAGGTTGCATGGTTGCTCATATCAGCTATCTCCAGGCAGGGCACAGGCTATAGCTGAACTTGGCCTGGGGCAGGCCCCTCCTGGGAGGTCCTAGTCTGGCTTCAATCAGAGCCAGAACACCACACAAGGTCACAACCGAGGATGGCATACCCAAAGGGAAAACAGAGCAGGAACCAGAGCCCTGATAAAGTTCTATAGGGTCAGCCCCTGCACAACAGTTCCTCCACTCATCAAGGCCAGCCATCACAACCAGTCAACCCAAGAATCAATCTCTCCCATTGACAAACAAACATCAACCAAGGCTCAACTACAATAGGAGGGCACACACAACCCATACAATGGACATGCCTGGAGCATCTGGCTCAAGTGACCAGAGAAGACTGTGCCACTGGTGTCTACAGCACACCTACTACATAAGGCCACACTACTAAGACTGGGAAACATAACAGCTCTACCTAAAAATATAAACAAAAAGAGGGAGGCAGCAAAAATGGAAAGACAAAGAAACATGTCCCAAATGAAAGAACAGAACAAAGCTCCAGAAGAACTAAACATGATAGAGACAAGCAGTCCACCAGATGCAGAGTTCCAAACATTTATTATAAGAATGTTCAAAGAATTTAGGGGAAGAGTAGATGAAGACAGTGAGAACTTTAACAAAGAGATAGAAAACATAAAAGTGGAGATAGAAAACATAAAAAAGAACCTGTCAGAAATTAGGAATACAATAATGAAAATGAAGAATATTTTAGGAGGAATTAACATATTATATGAAGTGAAGGATTGAATTAGTGATTTGTAAGACAAGGTAGCAGAACGAACCCAATCAGGACAGCAACAAGAAAAAAGAATCCAAAAAATGAGGATAGTTTGAGGAGCCTTTGGGAAAACATCAAGTATAACAACATTCACATCATAGGGGTACCAGAAGGAGAAGAGCGAAAACAAAAATTGAAAACCTATTTCAAGAAATAATGACTGAAAACTTCCCTAATCTAGTGAGGGAAATAGACATACAACCTCAGGAAGCACAGAGAGTCCTAAACAAGATGTACCCAAAGGGGCCCACACTAAGAAACATTATCATTAAAATGGCAAAAGTTAAAGACAAAGAAAATCTTAAAAGCAGCAAGATAAAAGTAGTTAGTTACCTAGAAGGGAGCACCTGTAAGACTGTCAGCTGATTTCTCAACTGAAACTTTGTAGGCCAGAAGGAACTGACATGAAATATTCAAAATGATGAACATCCAGGACCTACAACCAGGATTATTCTACCCAGCAAAGCTATCATTTAGAATTTAAGGACGAATAAAGAGCTTCTCCGTTAAGAAAAAGCTAAAGGAGTTCATCATCACCAAGCCAGTAATACAGGAAATGTTAAGAAACTTCTTTAAGAAGTAGAAATAAAAAAAGAGAAAATATATGAATAATAAAATGGTGATAACTACATATTTGCCAACAATTACTTTAAATATAAAAGGATTAAATGCTCCAATAAAAATATAGGGTGGCTGAATGGATGAAAAAACAAGACCCTTACATATGCTGCCTACAAGAGTCTTCATATTGAAAGACACACAGAGACTGAAAGTGAAGCAATGAAAAATGATAATTCATGAAAATAGAAACAAACAAACAAAAAAAGCTGGAGTAGCAATACTTATACCATACAAAATGGACTTTAAAACAAAGACTTTAACAAGAGACAGACTCAGTAATCCCACTTCTGGGTATTTATTTGAAGAAATCCAAAACACTACTTCGAAGGACAATGTGAGTTCATGTATTCATTGCAGCATTATTTACCAGTAGTCAAGATACAGAGGCATCCTGGGTGTCCATCAGTATATGAATGGAAAAAGAAAAGGTGGTATATATGTACAATAGAATATTACTCGGGCATAAAAAAGAACAAAACCTTGCATCTGCAACAACATGAATGGACCTGGAGGGTATTGTGCTAAGTAGAATAAGTTAGAGAATGACAAATGTCATATGTGGAACCTAAAGAACAGGATAAACAAACAAACAATAGCAGCAATCCCATATATACAGAGATCATTTTGATGGCTATCAGATTGGGGAGTGTAGGGATGGCTAAAATGGAGAGGAGATCAAGGGTTATAAATTGGTAATTACAAAATAGTCATGAGGATAATGAATATATCATGGGGAATATAGTGAGTAGTATTGTATTAACTATGTACGGTGTCAGATGGGTACTTGATTTATTGGGGTGATCATATTGTAAGTTAAATAAATGTTTAATTACTGTATTGTATCCCTAAAACTAATATAATATTGTATGTCAACTATAATTTAAAAAAAGAAAAGAAAAAAAAAGAAAAAGAAATGGAGATGATGAGAAGCCTAAGAAAATGTGTGTATGTGTAGGAGATAGGCATTAAGCCATGTAAAACTTAGTCATTAGTGAATTTTTAAAATGCTGTAGAGATCTAGAAAATCACTATAAATAGAAAGTTCTATTTCTATAATGAGTGAAGATCCAGGTGTTGTGCTGCATGGGCTAAGGATAAATGAGGATTTAAAATTCCTCAAACCCTTATTTTTCTCTTTTCAGTTATGATAGAATGGAAATGCATTTCAATGCAATCAAATAAAACATTTGTCACAGAATAGAAAAAAAAAAATCACCAAGCTCATTAAACACTAGTCACATAGTGAATGCCTAGTAAGAACTCTAAGTGATCCTGCTTCCTCCTTCCTATAGTTTTCTTGTGGCTATTTGCTGCTAAGCTCAGGTGATTAGAGTACAATGCTAATGACTCCAGGGACAAAGGTATGATTTTTATTTTATATTGTTCTCTTCTCAGATGATTAATTGGCTTTTCTTCATTCTATGGCTGGAAGCCACATCTGCTTCAAACATCTTAACAGTCTCATGCCCTTGTTACAGAGATAGAGGATGCATATCTGTGCTAATTCCCTACTGTGACTGTAAAAATACTTTATAGCTTGTACCTTTTGTTCCATTCAAAGTGAGTCAGCATCATTACCTATGTGGTGTGGGCCATTCCAATACTACCTCAGCGGTCTTAAAATAATATTACAATAGTTAAAGGAAGTGAAGGAGTGTGTCTTAGTCAGCTTGGGCTGCTCTAACAAAATATCATAGACTATGTCTGTTAAACAACAGAAGCATATTTCTCAGTACTGGAAGTTGGGAAGTCCAAGATCAAGGTGTCAGCATATTTGGTTCCTGGTGTGAATCCTCTTGGCTTTCAGCCTTCAACCCATGTCCTCACATTGTGATGAAAGAGAGAGTGCTGGTCTTTCTTACTCTTCCTATAAGGGCACTAATTCAAACATGGGGGTCTCCCATCAGATCTCATCTAAACCTAATTACTTCCCAAAGGCTCCCATCTCCAGATACTATCACATTGGGGGTTAGAGTTTCAACATGGATTTGGGGGGAGACACAAACATTCAATGCATAACAGGGTGCTAATGTGATTCCTATGTAGCAGTGTTTCTCAGTGGGTGTTCTACAGACCACCTGCATTCAAATCACCTGGAGTTCTAGCTAAAATGTACATTTCTTCCCCGCCACCACCAGATTCACAGTAATAGCACAACTTCTAGGGGTGGGGCTTGGAGTTTCATTTGTCATAAGTCTCCTTCCTCAGGTGATTCTGGTATACATTAAAGTTTGAGAGTTACTGCCTAGAACAGTGCTTTTTAACTAAGAGATGGCCATTAGAATCCTCAAAGAACTTTGTTAGAATGCACATGCCTGTGCCACAGTCCCAGGCTTATTGAGTAAAAATCTCTTCTAAGGATAGACTTAGGTATCTGTGGTGGTGGCAGTGGAAGATAGCTAATGCTATGTTAGCAAACCAGGTGCTCTCCTAAACCCTTTAGAGGCACTACCTAATTTAATGTCCACAACAACCCTTTGAGGTAGGTATCATTATTCCTTATTGTGCACTGATAGTAACTGGGGCAGGCTCACACAGCTGAGAAGTGGTGAGATCCTGTGGTGGTGTATCCCTGGAAGAGTACTGCTGCCCTAGAGATTTATTTTGGGTCATTTAAAGGCCACCACATTTTAAAAGTGCTCTGATCCTCTTACGTGGCAAGGCTTAGAGAGCCTGGAAAGATGCTGGCCTCCCTTCACTGTGTTGAAAACTGGGGAGTTTTTTTTTTTAATAAACTAAGAAGGATTAATACACAAATGAAGAGAAGAACAACTAAAAGAAGAAGAGGGGTTCAAAGTTCTTAGTCAAATACTTTCAGTTCTACTCATGAGAAAAAAAGTGAGAAAATTGCTTTTAGAATTAAGAAAGAAAAATGTTTAAACTCAGACTCCAGATTTTTCCAAAGCAAAAGAAGTGGGAGGCCCCATCACAAACAATAAAATGCTTTGGGTTAGACTAAAGCATTACAAATTATTGCTGACATGATAACCAAGATGCCTGACTTTACAGTCCAAAGAAAATTCTTGTGGGTGTTCAGAGAAGCTACTTGTGACCTGACAGCTACGGAAGGTGAAATTTCACAGTCCTAACAGCAGTGTAGTATAGTAGCAATAATTTAAGAGCTGAGAGGAGCCATATACACTGCAAATGAGATGAATTTAAACACCTATGAAAATACTGACCTGAGAAACTGGTTTATTGAAACAGGGTAGAGTGAGGGGAGCATAGATATTTTATTTTATTTTTTGATATGGCAACTTTTATTAAAAATTATTGGGGTGACACTGATTAATAAAATCGAATACGTTTCAAGTGTATAATTCAACAGTATGTCTCATTCATATATATATATATATATATATATATATATATATATATATATACATATATATGTATGTGTGTGTGTGTGTGTGTGTGTGTGTGTATTGCATTTTGTGTTCACCACCCAAAGTTAGATTTCTTTCCAGTACCAAATAAGGCAGAATAATCTACTGGGAAGATTTGGAGGAAGGAACCAAAAGAGCAAGAAGAAAGAAAAATATGTGCACCAATATTTACTTTAGCCACTTTTCTCAAACCAGGGCTCACTTTGTGCTGCTTTTGGCACCATTTGTATCAGAATCTCCCACCCCTTTCCCACTTACAAATGCTCCCTGATGTGCAGCACTTTTAATTTATCTCCCAAATCATCTAGCTCTACTTTTCTGCCACAGTTTCAGTTATACCTTATAACACAGAGAGCCACAAAACACCAATAGAGAAACAAAGCAAAAGATGTTTATATCATCTCTAACCATATTCAGAATCGATATAGTAATTGAACCTCACCGTGACTTCTGCAGTGGAAGATGGTCCTGCCACTGGTCCATTTTACTATTTTCTTTCCCCAGCCTCTCACTTTTTATGTCCTCATTATAATCCTTCTTCTGCTGTGTCACCTCCTATATAAATATCTGTGTTTTGTCACAGTTTCTACATTTGAACAACTATCCATTTTATAACCATTGCAAGTAAAATACATGGTCCTGCAAGGAATATTACAGTTGTACTTCAGACCCACATACTTTACAATGTCAACAAGAGAGATACATTAATTTACTGTTTTGTGTTCAGTAAGTGAGCCATGTAATATTCTACATATATTTAGTTCTCCAGAATGTAGCTTAATCAGTATGGTACCTCAGGCAACCTGAAATACTGAAGACAACATAAAAGTAAGATTGTCAGACCAATAAATTTTATGTCCAATGCTGGGAGTTTAACTGCTTTGGAGGCTGCAGAATGTATATATATTTAGAAGATGATAGTAAAGTCAGTGATAGGAGAGAGTCAAACTGATTTTATAAAGGTACTGAGTTAGAGAAATGTCTATTCTTAGGACCCAAAGGTGGATACTTCTAGGTTCTAATCCTTGCCTGCCAACCTTGAGCACTACAGTGGTTTAATAACATTTTCTACCTCTGAGTATCATTAGACATTTATAAAGTAAATGCCTCACATAGGAAAACCTGTAGTATCACCTTGAGCCAAGCAGTAACCTTTTCTGTGTCTTAGTTTTGGCACCTGCCAAGTGGGGTGGACAGGTAAACTATTTGCCTTTAGATGTTTTTGAGCTCTATGACTTCAGCACCATGCTCTGATTTATCTCAAGGGCTGTTCTGAGGCATAAATGAAATATTTGCTATGTAAGGGCTATACAAGTTTTAAAGTGTTATACAAATGTAAAAGTGTTTTAAATTATGCATCTCCAAATATAACCAACAACTTGTATGTGCTCTCCAAAACAAAGAAAATAGCCTTTGGGCTTTGATTAGTCCCAAGGCATAGGAATTTACTTTGTTCCAATTTTCAGAAGCAAATAGAGCAAAAGGTTCAAATTATTATTTTTATTAAGAAGATTCTAAGTAAGCCATTTAGAAATGCTCGGCATATATGTGGCTAGGCTAACTTTTTACCATTGTGTGAGTCCCCTGAATAGCTTTTACTGTGAAGACTAAAAGAAATAATAGGAAAGTTTAAACTGAGCAAAATTAGACTAAATTTCAACCTGCATTCTGCAGTGGCTTATATGGGGGGTATTCTTATCTATATGCTTATAATCTCTTCACATGATTTATAGACCAGCTATTAGTTATCTGTTTTGGCCTGTGATTAATATATAGATATTTGAAAATCCATGTGGTACATGTCTGTGTGTGTGTGTGTGTGTGTGTGTGTGTGTGTGTGTGTGTGTGTTTATCTACACAGTTACCTCAGGAACACTGAGACCTAAAGGCAAGCCCAGAATCCTGTTTGTATGAATAATGCTACCTATGACCTCTCCAGAGCCCCAAGAGAAACAATGCAAAAGATGTTCTTTCATTAAACATATATCCATTTAGAACTCAATAGGTGCCACATACTATACTAATTGCTGAGAAGAAAGATAAAAACAAGATGACTTTTTCCTAACCATTCATGTGTATCCTAAAACAGAGAGAAACCATGGACAACTCCAGTGACACTAAGACTTGTATTCCAGAATAAAGAATGGAAGATAAAAATACCCGAACTCTTCCTGGGGTGGCAGTAGAGGGGGCTGTACCCTGGGAAGAGAAAATTTAGAGGACATACAGGTACCTGGAATTTTTTATTCAATGTAAAGTACACCACTTTCAAAGTAATACTAGATAATACTGCATTAGGGACACTCTATTTATTTTGAAATCTCTTTTCAAGACATGCATACTGCAGCTATCCGCACAACTACAAACACGGACAAAGCCGAGAGCTATTCTTTATAAGCTGACCATTCCCTAATTCCTTCCCAAGTCAACAAAATTAATAAAGCATATAGGAAAAGCTGGACAATAGGTCTTCAATAGGCACATAACAGGCACTTAAGAAATATTTGCTGACTCAGGAAATTAATGAATGAGAGAAATAATTCCTTCAGAACTCTTATTTCTCCTTTTAATCACATCTCAACAAGTGCCACCTGGATACTGTGTCATGTAATGTTACAGCTGGAAAAGACCATGAAGTACATGATTCATCCAAGTGTAGTTAAAGAGCCACAAAAGGAGCTTGTTAAAAAATTCCTATTTCTGCACCTTGCACACACACTCCCAGAGAATCTAATTCAGTAAATCTTGAGGGTGAAGCCATAAGAAGCTGACCTTATAATAAGCACCCAGCTTATTCCAACACATAACAAAGTTTGAGAATTATTGATCTAGTCCAACCTTCCCATTCTATACAGGAGGAAATTTAGGAATAGTATTAGGAAGTAACATGCTCAAGGTCACAAAGTATGGTACAGATAGAGTTACAGGGATCTGAGGTTATGAATCCCAATATATCACCTTCCATTACCTCGGGTGCCCTCCTTTATCACATCTCCATCTTTTCCCTGTGAACATATATATCTTTCATAGATTTGCCAGTTAAGTGTCAAGGTCTGACATACCTTAAGTGCTCAATAAATAGTAGCTATTATATTTTTTTTTGGTCCTGTGTAAACTAAATAACAAAAGGGTCTTCCATTTTGTCAGTTTTTGCTAAAAGTATAAAGTAACAAATATAGGCTAAAAAAAAAGAAAATACCAGACCCAGGAGGAAGGAATCTGGGGTCCCTGACCCAAATGTTGAAAAAAAAAAATGGAGCGCTGTTTTCAACCGTGGCTTCTGGTGGCCAATGAAGCTGCAATATTGGCATATTCTATCCAAGGTTCTGAAACCTCTCTGCACACCCACTGTGATCTATTTAAAGGAGTCAGGTCTTTTTACAAAACAGTCTCTGCCAAGTTTTCTATCAGAAATCACAAAGTAGGTGAGCTTCAGCCATGACTAAAGAGTAGTGGAAATTTTTCTTAGTGAATGCTGATATGCCTATCAAAAAGGTAGACTCAGTGCAAACACATTATCATGAAAGAGGGAAAACAATCATTGGAGCTATTGTTTTTTAAGTTTTTAAATGACAAAAGCCATGATTTGTTATAATGAATCAAAGAAAACAGAGGTGAATAAAAAAAATCATACCTTCTTTATCCCCCTTCCGACCTTCCCCTCCCAAAATGTATTAATTTAGAATTACTCGCATGCAAGTATGGAACTAGAAAGTTAATTTGACAGTGAATTAAAAGGCAAAAGAATCCTCTTGAACAGAGAAATGTAGCCTGAGATAAGTGGTGAATATTTGAAATAGCTCTTACGGAAAATGCATGGGATAGAAAGCTGAATAGGTACATTTAAAAAGACTTCCTAGTAACTCCAAAGGCCCCAGATAAGGTTTCAGACCATTCATTTGTTGTAGGACTGGTCTCAACAAAGGTGTGATTTTCTCTAGTGATATTCAGTCATAGATGTTGGAACATAGAAAGTGGTGGTTAGATTGAACCAAGAATTCAGGATTTTCTGGGCAGGTTTAGTGACAAGAAGAGTCTAGAATTAAAGATATTAACAAAAGGAGCATACTAGAACATTTAGGCTGGATAATAAGGGAAGCGCTATTACAAAAGGGTCACAAGGCTTCTCACTAGGCTCAATTTGGAAATAATTGTCCATTTTAGGCTCCAAAGCAAAAGGTTCAGGGGCATTCCCATTACCCCTTTCAGTTACAAAATGCAGTTATCTTCTTATCAATAGACTGCAATTACCCTCTGAATAATAAATGTGCTTTTTGATTAACATGTACCATGGCACTAATGCTTTACTTTTTTCTTATAGTTTGCATACATTATATTAGTTTCAGGTATACAACATAGTGATTTTACATTTATGTACTTTACAATGTGAACATCACGATAAGTCTAGTAATCATCTGTCACTGTAAAAAATTATTACGACATTATTGACTATATTCCTTGTTGCTGTACACTATATCTCCATGGCTTAATTTTTTCATAACTAGAAGTCTGTACTTCTTATTTCCCTTCACCCTTTTCAAGAAAAATGAAGACAAAATAAGAGTTGAAAGGGCTATGTTAATGGCTCAATCTGAATCTTTAATTCAGTTTTAATACCATGTATTTTGTGATTATAAAAGAAACATACCTTAATTGTAGAAAATTTAAAAGCTACACAAAGGAACTAAAAATGAACTATTACAACAGCAACCAGGAAAAAATAACTAAACTACTTTAGCATATATATGCATATATAGTTTTGTGTCATGTTTAAATGCATGGGTTCTAGAGCTAGACTGGCTGGGTTCTCAGCCCAGAACAGCCATTTCTACAGCTTTGTGACTTTAGGAAAATTACTGAATTTTTCTGTGTCTCAGTTTTCTTTTTTGAAAATGATAATAAAAATATTATCCACCTCCCAATGAAATAGATTATGATGATTAAGGTTAATACATATACAGCACTTAAAATAGTTCCCAGAACACACAAGTCTCCAATGAGATTAGCTATCAATAGTGTGTGTACATGTGTGATTTCTTTGTCATAGCCTTTGTTTCAAACTCAGTGTCAGAACCACTCATTAAAAAGAATATTAAATAAGAAATATGGAGTAGACTTCAGGGAAGTGGACTTTTCTGTATCCTAGAAAAAATCTGGGTATTGATTTGGCTCTCTTTCCTCAGTTGAAGATGTGACCTTATTAACACTGAGTTTGGTTCAAGAATCAGAAAAGCTTGTTCTAAACATCCTCTTAAGTGGTTATACACAGATTGCTAGTACAAGTTTGTTTTTTTTTTCTAGAATGGTGACATAGATTTTGATTATAAAAAATATAATTTCACAGGGGTAAAAAATCAACATCATTTTTTAATCTGGCAGGACTGTTCCCTTTACAGACAGTAATTCTGGCAGATGTAAATCTATGGGGAACCAGGAACCAAAGTAAGTCCCTGCTAAGATATACTGCATCTGTAAATTATGAGAATTTCTCCTTGTCTAATTAAATCAGGAAATTATAATGTGTGGTCCTTTCCCCAGCAATCCATAACTCATCAGAAATACTACAGGTATCCCAGAAGTGGGATGTGAAATACTGTAATAACTGTGTGTATTTATTAAGTTATTTATATTTATAATATAAACAATAAGAGAACAAATAACACTATTATTTGGGGGTAGTTAAATGATGGGAAACTGTATTTTGGAGTAAATATAGGCTTCTATCATATATTGTAATTAATTGTCTCAATTTGTTTTTAAATGTTATTGTTGGCTGTTTTCTACATATACATTTTCAATGTTAAGAAAAACGATCTAGTGATTTGTTTTATTCATTCTTTATTTTTATTATTAGAAAGTCCTTTGAAATTACTTTTATTTTATTCTAGTTATAGTATACATTCATTTTAACATTTAAGACTTCAATTCTTCTGAAATTTGCATTTAACATTGACTAACTTATCTTATAAATGATATAAGCATAACTAACACCATGCATTAAGCATCTCAGTATTATGTACTGAAATAAGCATTTTACATGCACTATATGTTTTCATCAACCTCTCTGAAATTACAAACAATAATTAAAAGCACATTTTTAAAACAGGAAATCCAAAGCACTCCACTTATTATTAACATCCTGGTGAATAATTTTATATGCATTTATAAACTACTTATGTTCACATATAGATGTATAGAAATACATAGAAGTATACAGAAATTGTATTATGCTGCTTTGTAAACTACCATTTCCATTAAATTGTATATGAATCTTTCCATATCAATAAATGTAGGTCTACATTATTTTTAATGTGTACATAGTAACTGGATAAATCGACACAACCCAATTTACCAGTCAATCCACTATCACAGCCAGGTTGCTTACAATTTTTTGTTGCTATAAACAAAATGCTAACGAACATTCTAATGTATATATCTTTTAGCACTTGCATTTAATTATTATAATAAATTCTTAGTGAAATTGCTATGTCATAGAAGGTATTTACATTTTATAGTTATGTACAGATTGCCAAATAAACTTCTGGAAATGTACCCATTTATTTGATTTTTTAAATTTATTGAGGTAACATTGGTTAATACAATTATATGATTTTCAAGTGTATATTATAATTTCACATCTGTATTATAATTTCAGCTACCATATATTTAGTCCCCTTTACCCACTTCAGCCTCCCCCAAACCCCCGATATTTGACCCCCTTTACCCTGTCTACCTCCTCCCTTCTCCACCACCACCTATCCTCTGGTACCACTAGTCCATTGTCCATGTCCATGAGTCTTTGTTTGTCCTGGTCATTTGTTGCTTTTAGGTTTATATCCCACAGATAAGTGATATCATGTGATTTTCAACTTTTTCAGTCTGGCTTATTTTGCTTAGCATGATTATCTCGAGATCCATCCATGTTTGTAATGGTAACCACACACCAAAGATTGAGAACTGAAATATATAACATAAAACAAGAACCAGAGGCAAAACCCACAAAAGCCAACTGAAATAAAGAAAACATAAACACAAGGACAACGAAGCAACGGAAACACTGAGCTACCAGAAGGCAAAAGATAAAATGGCTATAAGAAGACCTCATATTTCAATCATCACTGTAAATGTAAATGGACTGAACTCACCAATAAAAAGGCACAGAGCTGCAGAATGGATCAAACAACAAAACTAAATCATACCCTGCCCCCACGAGACACATCTCAGCTCCAAAGACAAATATAGACTCAAAGTGAAAGGGTGGAAAATGATATTCCAAGCAAATGGCATTCGGAGAAAAGTGGGATAGCAGTAATAATATCAATGAAATAGACATCAAAATAAAAAAAAAGTAAAGAAAGATACTTAGGGACACTACATAATGATAAAGGAAATCTTGCATGAAGAAGATATAATACTTATTAATATCTATGCTCCCAATCAGAGAACCCTAAAATAAGTAAAGCAATTACTAACAGAACTAAAGGGAGAAACAGTCCAAAACACTATCATAGTAAGGGACCTAGATACCCTACTCTCAGATATGGACAGATCATTCAACAGAAATTCCATAAAGAAATAACATCCCTAAATGACACATTAGACCAAATGGACATAATTGACATTGGCAGAACCTTCCATCCCAAAATAGCTGCTTATATATTCTTCTCTAGTGCACAGGAACATTCTCAAGGATTGACCACATACTGGGACACAGAAATAGCCTCAACAAGTATGAGAGTTAAAATCATACCAACCATATTCTCTGATCATAATGCTTTCAACTAGAGATCAACTACAAAAAGAAAGCTTGAAGAACCACGAACACATAGAGATTACACTATATGCTACTGAAGAATTGCTGGGTCAGGGAAGAAATAAAAAGAGAGCTCAAGTTTACGTAGAAAGGAATGATAATAATAGGACAACATATCAAAACTTTTGGGACATAGCGAAAGGGGTCATGAGGAAAATTCATATCATTATAGGCCTATCTCCAAAAAGAGACTGAGCTCAAATAAACAACCTAATGCTCCATCTTAAGAAAAAGTAAAAAGGAAGAACAAGTGAACCTTAAAATTAGCAGAAGGAAAGATAATCAAAATTAGAGCAGAAATTAATGAAGTTGAAACAAAAATCAATAGAAAAAAATTAATGCAAAAAAGAGCTGGTTCTTTGAAAGGTTAATAAAATTGACAAACCCCTGGCTAGACTCACTAAGAAAAGAGAGAAAGGACTCAAGTAAACAAAATCAGGGATTAAAGAATGGAAGTTATGACGGACATCGCAGAAATGCAAAAGATCATGCAAGAATACTATGAAAAAGTGTATAACACCAAATTTAATAACCTAGAAAACCTGCACTGGTACTTAGAAAAATACAGTCTTCCTAGACTGAATCAAGAGGAAATGGAAAATCTAAATAGACTGATGAGCAGTATGGAAATAAAACAATCATCAAAAACCTGCCAAAAAGTCAAAGTCCAGGATCAGACGGCTTCACCAGAGAATTCTATCAAACATTCAAAGAACATTTAATACCTAATCTCCTCAAAATCTTCCAAAAAATTGAACAGTAGGCCATACTTCCCAACTCATTTTATGAGGCCAATATTACTCTGATACCAAAACCTGGTAAAGATAACACAAAAACAGAAAACTACAGACCAATATCTCTCATGAACACAGATGCAAAAATTCTAAATAAGATACTAGCAGACCGAATACAGCAACATATTAAAAAGATTATACACCACAATCAAGGGGGCCTCGTTCCAGGGGCACAGATGGTTTAACATATGCAAATCAATTTATGTGATACAACATATAAACAAATTGAAAAATTAGGATCACGTGATCCTATCAATAGATGCAGAAAAAGCCTTCGGCAAGATACAGCATCCATTTATGATCGAATCACTTAACAAAGTTTGTATAGAAAGAAAGTACCTTAACATAATAAAGGCCATATATGAAAAACCCTCAGCTAACATTATACTTAATGGTGAAAAAGTAAAAACCTTCCCTCTAAGATCAGGAACAAGGAAAGGCTGTCCACTATCACCACTGTTATTCAATATAACATTGGAGGTCCTAGTGAGTGCAATCAGGCAAGAGAAAGATATAAAAGTAATCCAAACAGGGAACAAAGAAGTCAAACTGTCACTATTTGCAGATGACATGATTCTCTATACAGAAAACGCTAAAGATCCCACAAGAACACTACCAGAAACAATGAGCAAATACAGTAAAGTTTCTGGATACTAAACCAACTTTCGAAAACCTTAGTGTTCCTATACTCTAATAATGTCTTGTCAGAAAAAGAAATGGAAAAAGTAATTCCTTTTTCAATCGCAACAAAAAGAATGAAATACCTAGGAGTAAATTTAACAAAACATGTGATGGACCTATATAATGAAAACTACAAGACCCTATTAAAAGAAATTGAAGAAGATACAAAGAAACGGAAAGATATTCTGTGTTCTTGGATTGGAAGAATCAACATAGGTAAAATGACCATATTACCTAAAGCATTATACAGATTTAATGAAATCTCCATCAAAATCCCACAAGCATTTTTTAAAGAAATAGAACAAAAAAATATTAGATTTGCGTGGAAGTACAAAAGACCCCAAATTGACAAAGCCATGCTGAGAAAAAAGAATGAGGCTGGAGGCATCACTATGCCCAACTTCAAATTATACTACAAAGTGACAGTAATTAAAACCGCACGATATAGGCAGAAAAACAGACACACGGACCAGTGAAACAGAATCGAGAGTCCAGAAGTAAACCCATATTTATACGGGTAAATAATTTTCAACAAAAAAGCCAAAAACATGTAGGGGAGAAAGTCTCTTCAATAAATGATGCTGGGAAAATTGGAAGGCCACCTGCAAAAGAATGTTACTAGACTTTATCAGTACACACCAAAATTAACTCAAAATGGATTAATGACCTGAATATAGGATTGGAGACAACAAAATGCATAGAAGAAAATATAGGAACTAAACTCAACAACTTTGGACATAAAGAGGATTTCATGAATTTGACCTCAAAAGCAAGCGAACTAAAAGCTAAAATAAATGAATGGAACTACATCAAACTAAAAAGCTTCTATTCAGCAAAAGAATTTGTTAAGAAGGTAAAAAAAATCCAAATGGGAAAAAATATTTTCAAGCAACACCTAAGGTAAGGTATCTAAAATATACAGAGAACTCATACAAGTCAATAACAACAAAAAGGCAAATGATCCAATCGAAAAATGGGCAGAGGACCTGAACAGACACTTCTCCCTAGAGAACATACAAATGGCCAGCAAATATTTGTAAAGATGTTCCCCATCACTAGCTATTAGGGAAATGCAAATCAAAACCACAATGAGATACCATCCCTTACCTGTTAGAATAGCTATAATCAATAGGACAATTAGTAAGAAATGCTTGAGAGGATGCAGGGAATAATGAACCCTCATACACTGGTGGTGGGACTGCAAATTGGTAAACTCACTATGGAAAACAGTATGAAGTTTTTTCAAAAAACTAAGAAATGATCTACCATATGATCCAGCAATCTCACTACTGGGTATTTACCCCAAAGACTTGAAAACCCATATCCAAAAATATATTCGCATACCGATATTCATAGCAGCACTATTCACAGTGGCCAGGACATGGAAGCATCTGAAGTGTCCTACAATAGATGATTGTCTAAAGAAGCCGTGGTACATATGTACAATGGAGTATTACTCAGCCATAAGGAGAGATGAAATACTGCCATTTGTGACAACATGGATGGACGTCGAAATAATTATGCTAAACCAAATAACCTAGACAGAAAAAGTCGAAAATCACATGATATCAATTATATGTGTGATATATACCTAAGAGCAACAAATGAAGAGGACTAATAAACAGAGACTCATAGACACGGACTATGAACTAGTGGTTACCAGAGGGTAGAGTGTGGTGTTAAGTGGGTAGGTAGATGGTTAAAGGGGGTCAAATATATGGGGTAGGCAGAGGGTGAAGTGGGTAAAGGGTATCAAATATATGCTAGGTGAAGGAAACTGGACTTTGGGTGGTAAACACACAATAGAATATACAGATGTCAAATTAATAAAAACCTGAAAATTATATAATTGTATTAACCAATGTTACTCCAATAAACTTTATTTAAAAAAAAAGATTTTCAACCATTTTATTAATTCAATAAATATCTATTAAGCATCAAAAATAAATAAATAATTTAACTAATTCATTAATTAATTGTGAGTATAGACTTAGGTTATTAAATTTCCCCTGCAGTCACTAACCCTGTTGTCCTAACTGCATTTATTGGAAAACCCATCCTTTCCTCTAACCAATGGATTTGAAATGTCCTTCTATCATATCTTAAAATTCATAGTGTACTTGGCTTTATTTCTTTGTACTCTGCTCTTTTACATTGATCTGTCCATTCCTGCACATGTACCACAGTATTTAATTATTGTAATTTTTAGTGTAATTTATACGTAGAAGGGCAACTTCCTTATGATTCTTCAGAATTTCTTCTGGTATTTATTTTGATGTTTTATGTGATGTAAATACCTCATTTTCTCTCAAATGAAGGCAAAAATGATTCCTATAACCTTACTGACGTATGTTCTGAGAGGGAGGGAAAGTGGCAGCAGTATGGCACTGGGGACTGTGAATAATTCTGCATAAACCTATAAAAGCAGTTGCTTTTGTGAACATGTTTCTAGGTGAAAATAAATGTGGAGAACTGTTGTTGCATAACAGGGCTGTCCAATAAAACTTTCTATAGTAATAACAATGTTTATAGCTGCACTTTGCAATATGGTACTCATTAGTCATGTGTGGCTATTGAGCCCTTGAAATGTGGCTAGTGCAACTGGGAACTGAATTTTAAATATCACATAATTATATTCAATTTAAATTTATATAACCATATGTTTATTGGACAGAACACTTGTAGAGCATAACTATTTAAAAATCACTGTCTCATTATACTGTTGCATAGCATTATTGGCTGATCATAGATTTGGCAATTTCCATTTACTCAGAAACTGTCATTCAGATAGGGGCTTTCAGTAAAATGCTAAGATTAACCCTGAGATTTCAATGGCAACTCACTTAAGAAAATATGTGATAGATGCCCACCATATTCATGACACTCTTCAGAATAGGAGAGAGATAAGACAACCTTCAAAAAGTTTAAACTTTTGTAGGAGAAATAAAGTGATAAAGAAATAATTATAATTTCAGAACAAGGTAAGTAACATAAAAGAGGAATCAACAAACTGTCATGAGAGTTCCAAGAAGAGAGAAACTCTTTTGGCTATGGAGCATGAGATAGAAATTATGGAGGGATGCATGAAAGAGGTGGCACTTAAGTTATTTCTTGTATATGGCTCATTCTCAATAGGCAGAGAAGTAGAGATGTGAGAGGGAGGAGGAAGATACTTCAGGTTAAAATAATGGTATAAGCAAACATACAAAGGATGCATAACAAAGGTTATATTGGACAATAGTGAGTGGTCCGATCCAACTAGATCATCATATGAGCAGGGAGGTAGTTAAAAATAAGGATGACTAGGTAGGCTGAGGCCAAATTTCAAAGGGACTCAGATTTCTGTCTAAAGAATCTTGTTTTGACTTTATAGCTAGTGGAGAGAGAATGAAGTCACTTTAGACTAGTGTCATCTGAGCTCAGGACCTCAGAATAATAATAAATTTGTGTAATCAATAAAATAAAGTAGCCCAACTTACCTTTATTACCTTGTGGAAATCACTTAAATATTTGGATTTTTGGTTTCCAGCATATGTAATTAGGAGAGATAATTAGGAAAGATCATCCACCTCACAAAATTATTCTGAACATTAAGATAAAGAAGGGGAGAAAGCACTTAATAAAGTATAAAACAAACATAATACATATGTTAAAATTTCATAACAAAGTGCAGTGATTCAGATGTTTCCTAGACATGTGACATATACCCAAGTAAGTCAGGACAAAGCAAACTATTCAGAAATACTAATAGACTATAAAAAAGAAGACTCTAAAACACAGCCATAATGATAATTTTTAAAAGGCACAATTTCGGAATGCAAACTAATAGAAAACAACACCTCATTTATGTTCCTGGATGTTTGAAGGATGATAGAATCTCTGAGTTAGTAGTGACAAAAGTCATCTAGTCCAATCTCCTAAATCCAATGTTTGAACTCCCACCAAATGTTTGGCCAGACTATGTGCATACCTGGAGTGGTAGAGAACTTCCTAAGTTTATGATGCAACCTAGTTAATGTATTGGCCAACTTAAATTGTTAGAAATTCTTTCAGATCCAATAGCAATCCATATCACTTAATATGCATTCACTAGGTATCCAACACTTTTAAGTAAGAAACTAAATGGGCTTCAGAAAGATTTGTCCTAATAGGTAGGATATATTGAATCAGAGAGCAGACAAAAGACAACAAGAAGAGGATATTGTAGCAGTCCAGGCCAAGAATCAAGAGGACCTAAAAAAATAATGCAGAAGACTTGAGAGGGAGTGGTGGTAGTAGAGATGCAAAGGAGAGAATTTATCCCAGAAACAAAACTCAGCACATTTTATAAAAGACAGGATGCATAAAGCAGGAATGGATGAGGCATGCAGGAGTCACAGATGAATGAGACTGTGGGGTGGGAGGGTGTCAAATTAGTATTTGAACACCGTTTATATGCCAATAAAACACCCAGATAGAGGACTTAAAGCAGGTAAAAAACATTTTGGAACTCAGGAGGGAAGGCAAGTTACAGCTACATGAAGAGGTGAGATTTAAGGGCAAACAAAATAAAGCAAGCAAGAAGGATAATGCCAGGCTTCTTGACACAAAGAATATGTATTTAAGTTATTTGATCAAAGATTTGGAGCCATGACTATGGCCAGAGAAGCCAGAGAGAAATTGGCTCACAATGAATTCACGCTAGTGTCTCTGATCTCACTGGGAGCCAGCTCAAAGTGACCCAACCCAGAGTTTGAATTTGTGGTGGTTTAGGCCAAATGGACCCATGCAGTCCATCTTTCGTTGGGCCTTATATTGACCAGGCATGTTTTACTTTGGAAAATCCCTTAGCACTGAGAGCTCGGAGTCTAAACTTAATAAGAGGTGTATTTTCAAGTCTTAGCTCAGGATAATTAAGGCATACATTGCACATTCAACATTTATCTTTCTCCACCAGGCTGGCTCTGATCATGATTTCCTGATGTAGGGTCAAGAGACAAACCTCAGTGTTTAAGGGATGAGGTCTGCTGACTACAGCTAGAAACCAGCTATGAAAAGCCCATACCTTAAGGTTTGCTAATGATTTTTCTTAGTTTCATATCTTACTACAAAACAGCTGATTTTTTTTTTATTTCTTCCACTTGGTTGCAGTCCATTTTAATCAAGCTGCTTACAGAACATTTCAAAAGAAGAAGACAACATGTGCATTGTTCTATCAGTTCTGGCTGCAATCAATACTGTCACAGTTAGGAAAATATCCAAGGCAAAACATGTATGTTTCTCCTTTAAGTTTCATCAGACTGTAACAACCTGTCACAGAATCTACTCAGGCCACCAAACTGCACACAGTGAAGACTTCATTTATGGAACAAATGTGAACACACAATTCTGTTTTACTAAAGTATATGACCATTTCAACCATATTTTAATTTATTTTGCTTTTCCAGCCTTTCTCCTTCTCAAGTAGCAAATGTTTTGCCTTGAGTCACTTCAATGAACTATATAGACCAACATATTTAATAAAGTGAAGATTATTGTTTTAAATAAAAATAGAATAATTACTTCATAATTCATCTCTTTTATAAAGTTAGACTCTTTAGAATATGTCTTCTTAAAGATAAATAAATAATACTTCGATGGTTTTGTACCTGTGGAGACATGACAGGTGGCTAATGTGAGCTATTCCCCAGGTATCCTCACGATCAGTTCACCCTGGCAAGTAGCATATGCTTGTAGGGACTCTATCACCATATTGGCAAACAAGAAAGTTCTACTTAGAGAATTTTGTCTCAGGAAATGAATGGGTAAATCAAGATTCAGACTTTATTTTACCTGTAAAAGTCAAAATACAGGGATTCCTCTATATCTCTCATGTCTGACCAGTGCCTTTAGCCTCTGCATAGAGAAGTCCTCATAGTAGGAGCCTCTTAGAAATTGAAAATGGCCTGATTATCCACCTGAGTTGAGACCACTCAGAAATCAGTGAGGGCAGCAGAGGACATGGCACAAAGCCAGCTTAAACTCTTAAACCTACTGTGCTGAAGGCCTATTCTTGGCCTAGCTGGCAAAATCAGAAGCAGCCATGGCTTGCAGTCACATAGGCAGTTTGAGTTGCTGCTTGTCCCTTCTTCTGACCAACTGGGGCTTGGGTGGGCAAACTGGGAGCCTTTGGTACAGGACAGCCTTTCACCCACATTTAAATATTTTCTATTTAAAACATCTTCCTCCACTGCAGGTAACTTCATGCTGTCCAGCCAAAGGCAGCCACAAATTGAAGAGATCACATGGTGAGCAGGAGGCTTAGAGTTGGCGCCACCACATCTAGTCCAGCCACAAAGCTGTCAGATGGTAGTCACCCTATAGCTGGGGTTGCTAGACAGAAGAAGAATAGAAAGGATGAAATGGGTACAGGTAGGCACTTCCCCCTGTAGCCTGGACTTAGGTATACCTGGGAATTTCACTCTCCCTAGGCCCCAGGATAGTTGCTAAATTTCTGTGTGGGGAAGTATGGAGCACTGAGAAATATGCTCTGAATGACAAGAGCTGCAGAAGCCAAAGTGCTTGTGACCCTGTTGGCAAAGAGCCCAGGAGCACTGCACCGCACTGGGCACAACTGCTCTTAACACCTCAGGGAGAGCCCATGAAGGGGGTGGATGTGAGTGGGCATAGGGGTTCTGGGTTGTCAGTGGGAAAATGGTCTCCAGTCCCCCAACAACTGTCCTGGACACTTAAATCCTTCCTTCCCAGGGCCCCTGCAACTGAGGGAGCCTTCTTAAGCAGTACTCACCTGCTGAACTTACAATACCTAAGGGGCATGTCTTTTTTCCCCTCCTTTCCTTGTTTGGTGTCTGATACCCCACCCTTTACTGCGTGTTTAATAATATATGATTTGGCTCGCCGGGCCAGGAAAAGAGAAGAATTTGTTCTTGGAAGTCTACAGAAGGTGAGATTGAACTAATGATGGAGGCTAGTTATTCCTGAATAGATCCCACCATCACCACCAAAACAAAACAAAATAAAACAAAACAAAAAACACCCGCAGTGGGCTCTGGAGTAGCTTTCAGTTGAGAAGTACTTTTCCAGCACTTCAGCCCAGCCACAACTTTTGTGGGTAACCTGGAGGAAACCTTAAATACCTGTTTGTTAATGTCTCCCCACAAAAATCCCTGGGTCACAGAGATTGGGGAGGTGGCTGCAGGAACCAGGAGAAACCCCTGGAATAGAGAATTATTGTAACACACACTTCCTCTGCCAGGTCTCTTTGCCAAAGCATGTTTCTTAAATGTCTGATAGTGACAAATCAAGCTGGTTGCTCCAATTCCGGGCGCAGAGGTGCGAGGTGGGTCACATGCCACCGTGGCTTTCCCTCTCTGGGGTTCCTCCTTAAGGAGTCTGAAGTGCAACCTTGAGCAATGGTTCAGAAAGGGTCACTCAACTCGAGGAACCGGCTCAAAGGGCAGCAGGGATCTTAGGGTCTGCGCTGGGGTCCCTTCAGGTTCTCAGGGAAGGTGGGAAGATATGGCTTCGGATCACCAGGGCTAATCTCTTGTCTGGTGCTCGCTGGGAATCCCCAAGGGGAGCACATTACTGGGGACCCCCTTGCTGTCCACCCCGGTGCTGTCTTGAGCCCTATCCCTATGCGGGTTGCTCTCCTGGCTGCGGGCAAAACTGTGGGCAGAGTAGGAGGGAAAAGACCAGTGGGAAAAGGTACCTTCCAGGTTACAGAGCCCGCTCGTCAGCCGCAGTAACTACCAAGATCCTACCGCGGGAATACAATACATGGGCTAGCGGTCACCTGGCAGGCTGCGCGCGCTCCTGCTTCTCGGCAAAGAGCCCCTGGCCTTGGAAGCTCTGGTCCCTAAACTTTTTGAAGGGATAAAGAGAGAGAAAGGAAACTGGCAAGCATTTCCAGGATCGGGGACCAGGACTTCAGCAGAGGTAGAGACCCCGTTGACTGCAGCCTGCCTGCTTCCAGCTGTCACCTGAGAGCCTAGAGCGTTTTCCCCTGGCCCTTTCCAGCCTACTGTCCGGTTCTGCGAGGGAGCATTACCTGTCTGAGTCTTGCAAAACAGCTGGTGGTGTCCAGTAGGGCTCAAGCTTGTAGTACCATGTCTGAGGCGCTGGGCTGCGCGGTCCACGGTGAGATGGCGAACCAGGTTCCAGAGAGCTGGGCTTGAGCTTCCCGGGCAACCACAGAGTCTGCCCAAAGGCCAGCAGAGCTGCAGGAGGCGTGGGGAAAGACAGAGCCACCGCCAGAGCAGCCCCGCGCGTTTTCTCCACTCCCTATCCTAGCCAAAAAGGATGCTAGGAAACTTCTTCCTGCCCAGGGAAGATCTCTAGAGTTCAGCAGAGCTCCAGTGGACTTTAGGGGAAGCTCTACAGGCAGAGTTTAAAGAAGGTTCCTAAATCTCTTGAGCTCTTCACTATAATGGCAAGTGCCACCTCTTTGCTCCATGACCAGATTCTCCTAAGTTGCCTGCCTTCCAGCCTCTTCGCGACTTTACTTCAGGGCAGCCTTGCTCCAGCCGCTCCTTGTCTTGGTCAAATTGCGCACCGCGGGACGCTGGCAACTCAGCCTGTGGCCCTCGCGCCCCTCTTGGGGTATGCACGCCTTAGAAGACAGCAGCCCTCTCGCCCTGATGGCACCATAGGCTGCAGTTGCGAACTCTTTCTGCCCGCCTCTCTGCCGCCTGTTCACTGTTCCAGCCTTTGCCCGGAGTCCCCTCCAGCCAGTACGCAAAAGCCTAAACGTCTCCTTTGCTCCGAAGAGGAAGCGGGCCCGGGAAGTGGGCTCCAGGCAAGCCTCACATCCTGTCACCTCTGCTGCCACCTCCAAATATGCCTAGAGTAGGGGTAAGAGGGTAATGGAAATCGTCTACAGCTTCGTCTCCGTTGCTTACAGTTTGGTGACTCCGGGCTGAATGATTGCACCGGGGAGAAGGTGGGAATCAGAGAGAACTGTTCTGGCGCGTCACGAAAAAGGGTTGCTGCTGCTCCTCCTCCTTCTCTTCTACACCCACTTTGGATCTGGGAGTGAGGGGAGGGAGAGTGGGAAAGGCTGCCAACCCGGAGTCCCCCATCCCCTGTTTTTTTAAAAAAATAAGTGCTTCCCTCTTACCTTTACGGGGAAAAGGAAAGTGCGTCCCGGGAGCGCCGTCTAGCGTCCATACCAAAGTAGGCCAGCATACAGGGTTGGGACGAGCGCTGAACTGAGTGTAGACACGGAAAGCTACTAAACAAAGTTTTTCAGCTAACCTGGTCCTCAATTCCACCTATTGAACAGGTACCTTAGTTCAGCCAAGAGTTCACCTGCTTGGATTCCCCCCAGGCCAGAACATAATGCTATTAAAACGCAGGCCACTAGCTTCCTTGTACCAGAGAACTCCTGTTTACCACACATTCCACGTTAGAGATCCATACATTTCGGTTCTCCAGCCCCACCAAACATACGATGGGCAAGGAGGATCCTGGAATCTAACTATGGGCTCAGAGATGGAGCCCGGGCCACAAACCCGGGCAAAGACCGCGGTCCAAGAGGCTCGCCAGCGATGTTCATTATCACCTTCTCCCCAAGGTCACGCAGCCTGAGAGCTCCTCTCTTTAAGAGTGCTAAGGGAAGAGGGACTAAGATTCAGGAAACGACAGGGTCTGGGGTGCAGAGGAAGAGGAGTCCCATTTCCACGCCATGTATCTCCCAGATCATCCTTTTTCGCTCAGACACTTGCTGATTAACACACTTAACAGGATTGCTCATTTAACGGGTCATCTGAGCGCTTTGCTCCAGAATGTGCTGCTGCGCTGGGCTCCGATTAATTTGTCTTTACCTGAGCTTTCTCCAGCTGTCCTCCAGAGGCTGGTTCATTCCTCTGTATTAGCTACAGAGAGTGAAAGTGGGAGAAAAGAGAGAGAGAGAGAGAGAGAGAGAGAGAGAGAGAGAGAGAGAGAGAGAGAGTTGAGAGAGGGGTGGGTGTGGGGAGGAGAGACAGAGACTGAGATAGAGCAACTGCGTGTTGTGCAGCGCAGACACGACTTCCCTTCTGCTTCCTTGGTCGCTTAACCTCAATCCACCGTTCACTTAACTTTTAAGGCCCAAGCTTGAGCACAATTAAAGTCACTATCTCTCATTGACCTCTCATGCCAAGTTTATGCATTCTTTTTTCCGTGGACCATCTCACTTATCAAATCCCAAGAAAACCTGCCCTGGAAAATGCCTTGTGCAATTGAGGTTAAGTCAGAGACTCTAGAGAGGTCAGATGTAAAAGAAAATGTCCTTTAGGCAGGAACCAATGTTAAGTTACCCTCCCAGATTTTTGTTGTTTATATTCGAGGGAGCCAGAGTGGGGACAGGGATGGGCTGTGTTTTTGAAACAGGGAAGATATCCTGAAGTTTCTGCTTGTTTTGTAACAGCTCTTCTTTTCAGGTAAAAGGCCATTCTTCCAACAAAGACTAGACAGTCAGTTCTCTCTTCATCTTTGCTATAGAGCTCATGTAAATTTCCTTCTGTCTGTGAGCCTGCCTTGCACAGCCCTCATCATTTCCAGCCTATACAGCCCCACCTAGATTAACAGTTACTAGCTTCCAATCAGGCCAGGACTATAGCAACACAGTGTAGAAGAACACCATCTCCTCATTTCTCACTTTCCTGCTTGGGTGCCTGTCCCCTACAATCTAGCCTTTAGCATAATGCCAAGCCCTCAGGCCCTGAGCCTGAGCTAAACAGCTGTGTTGTCATGGGTGAGGCCATTTGGTCAAATCACTAGGCTCTTCACTTATATTAGGGTATTGAGCCAGGAGTCAGGGTGAACAGAGCTCATTTGAGGATAACAGCCAATAATATCCCTAGGCAAATCATCAAGTAAACACATTAAAAACAAAATATAACAAAAAAATCCCGTCTTGTTGATTCCTGCTTTATTCACTTCTGGATACCCAATTTGACCCAACTTTAACACCCAGAGCTTTTATGTATCCAAGTTCTGCACCTTCCATTCCATCAAAACTTACTCTCCTATGTACCTACCATTCTTTCAGTACTCTGTCTGCTGATGACAGTGGTTGGTGTTCTGGTTTGATTAATGCCTAACAAGTTTGGCTAACCTCACTCTCTTGGGTAATATCACCCTTCACCAGAGACTTAAGAAGACTTTCCAGAATTAGGAATTTAAGGTGCCATGGAGATCACTGGATTTTCTTTGGATGAGGAAAGGTCTCTTGGTACTCATCAAAGACAGTTGCTTGTTTGGTCAATTATACTCATCTAGTTTATGTTTAAATGAAACAATCTTAAGGAGTTGAGTGATGAAGGAATAAAGTCCAGAAAGAAACAAGATGCCAAGAAAATAGGAAAAAAAACACTGACCTCTCAGAAATGATTTAGTGAGATTTTGTGCTCTAGGGAATTGCTCCTAAAAGTGTTATCCATGGGCCAGCATTATTGGGGCATCACCTGGGGGCTTGTTAGAAATGCAGAATCTTGGGCCCCACTCCCAGAACTACTGAATCAGAATCTTCACATTAACAAAATCCTCAGGTGATTTCTTATACATATTAACAATTGAGAAGCATTTTCAGGAAAATCTTTCAATGCAGCCTAGCCCAGGAAAGAAAAAGGACAGTGGGTATAATCACCCAAGGAGCTAATAATGAGATGTGGCCTTACCATTATCATGTGATAGGCACCAAAGTATGAGGCCAGAGTCATATTTGTTAATGCCAGTTCGTCCCAATCTATTTCATAACTATGGACTATATCAAATTATGGTTAGTATCCCTACCGACAGATGCCCTTTTTGCAAAATTGCTCTTGGTTACATGAAGAAATAGGTGAATGTGGGCATGTCTTAATACAACTCAATCACTACTGCTGAAGGAATAAATAAATTTCCATGTTCCACTAGAATAGAGTCAGTAACATCATCTTCCTAATAATATTAAGAACTGGCCTTTTACAGAGTTTAGCTAATTATAGACACTCAATATATGCTCACTGATTAATGATGAGAGGAGCTGGTAACTATTTAGTGAAGGCAAAGATCCTTAAGAAGTTAACAACTGGGATAAGTAGCTTTGCAAAAAAAAATAACCAAAAATATACTGAAGTTTATTCTCTCTGCCCAAGGCAAATTTTAAAGTTGCCTGTTACGATAATAAGGTGAGACCAGAGAACAAATAGTTATTGTCTACTACATACTAGATGCATTACATACCTGATCTAATTTCATTCATGTTCCTAGACATGACTGATGGCCAAAATTACTGGTTTAGCATCTTGTTAAAGATTCCTGGGACCATGCCCCAAATCTATTAAATCAAAATCTTAGGGAGTGGATCTCCTCAGGTGGGGAGCACCTTTCTAAGCAAAACTCAAAACTCATGAACCATAAAGAAAGAGATTGATAAATTTTACTACATATAGATTAAAGATTTCTGCAAGGAAAAACAAGTCCATAAGCAAAATTAAAATACAAACTATAAATGGGGAGAAAAAATGCAACAACTCAAAGGTATAATCTATATATATATATATATATATATATATATATATATATATATATATATAAAGGGCTTTTACAAATCAATTAGAAAAAAAATTAAAAAGCCTAATAGAAAAATAGTCCAAGAACATGAACAAATACTACACAGTTAAAACAAAAATGGACATATATACATGGGAAAATAACTAAAAATTAAACCATAATGTCAAAGAATAAATATTCTATCATGCAAAGTATTAGAAATCATGTAAAGAAATGTACTCATTCATTCACAGTTAGCTGGCATGTAGACTAGTGGGATCACTCTGGAGAACAACATGGCAATGCCCATTGAAACTACCAATATGAACCAATTCACTATATATGTACTCATATATATGAAAAAATATTTCTGAGTGAATACTCAAGACATTGGCAACAGTGGTTCTTTTTTGGAAAAGGGGATGACTGGCAATTTGAGGTGAGAAACAAATTTGTTTTATTATGTATTATGTGGTACACTAGAATTCATCACATCCTTACTATTAAAGTCAATTAGACCATTTACCTTGTGATATTGAGTACCTGCCACTAGAGTAGAAAGAGCATATTACCCCACTCTACTGGGGTGAGTTATGTGATTTGCTATGATCCAAAGAATATTCGCAGACTTCATGCTAATGACTTGGCCTCTCATTCTTCTGAAACTCACAAGTAGACCTGGATAATTCTTGGTCCAAGGAGAATAATGAGATACGTGAAACTTAAAACTATCTCACAGCATGGCCAAGCTCAGGCACACCAAAATGAGATCAGTTGAACCCAAGTGGACTTACAAACTAGTGAACAAGAAACATAAATGTTTATTATTGTATGACAGTGATACCTTGTGGGTTTTTTTTTTTTTTTTGGTCACAAATCATTATTGCAGTAGCAACTGACTAATGCAATTACCTTTATACATGTAAATATTCACTATGTGCACCTATTATTTTCTACCTAACAAATATTTGTTTTGATCATAAACAACCTAATTCTCTATCACTGGGACATGGATTGAACAAACTATGGAACATCTGTACCTACTTTCAACTTCAGATTCATACTAACTTAATCCCTCTTCTATTTTGTACCATTATTATTATACGTATTACATCTATATGTTACAAACCCAAGAATGCATTGTTAAAATTACTACTTTATATAATTTTGTCTTTTAAAGAAGCTGAGACAACAAAGAAAAGCAAATACATATTTATATATTTTATAGTATTAATCTTATTTACCATTTCAGATTCTCTTGTTTTTCCCTATGGATCTGAGTTACCATCTGGTGCCATTTCATTACTCTAATATAGCAGTGCTCCCACTCACCTCATTTGTTCTGTTATTGTCAAATACATCATATTTCTTTGTGTTATAAGCCCAGTAGCATAATTGTTTTTACACAACTGCTTTTAAAATCAGTGAAGGGAATAAAAGAAAATAAATATTTATTTACATTGTCTTTTATAATTATAATTACCTTTACTGATAATATATTGTAACAATTCTGGACACTGATTTCCCTCCCAGCTTCCTGGGGCTTGTTTTTGTTTTTTCTTGCTTGTATGTTTAATAACTTGACTAGTCAATATTAGTGAAATCTATTTTTCCCACCTGTAAAGCCTTTGGTGACATTCCTCAGAGGACAAAGCCTTGGCCATGCACACAATCATCCTCCAATGACTGTGGTTGTAGCAAGACTGTCTCTCTCTCTGACATCTCTGTTAGGCTGTGTGCCTCATTTGGTATCACACCCAGATGTTATGCTCCTCTAGCTGGGTTAATTTCTCTGTTTTCAACAATGTCCTGGGCATAAATTGCTTCATAGTCGATCAAGTTAAATTTGGGCATTGCTAGCTTTGGGGGCCAGGTTTGCTTTGACCCCAGGAAGGTTCTTCTTAGCTCTCTCTTTCCTTGATTCTCTCTAGTGAACTAGCTACCTTATGGTTTAGTTTGTTGTTGTTAAGAGGAGCTATGAACTTTCTCTTAGTTACTTAGCATCGAAATCCCCATTGTTTTCAAGGGTGTCCTTAGGCTTGAACCTCCCTCACATTATGTTACAAGTAAGTCAGTTCATTTCAGGAAAACTTCAGAATTTTATGTTCTAATGAACTGTCTCTCTCCCTAGACAAAACCTCTGACCCACTACCCCAGGCAGGGGCAGTAGTCTCTGACCACCTTCACTTGTGTCTCCTGACATAAACCTCTGCCCTACAAGTGAGCTAGTGTGACTGTAGTCAAGGCCCCAGTATCTTTATCCTGCTATGCCTTGGGTAGAGCCTCTGCTCTGTAAGTGGGGTCTGAGTAGAGAAAAAAAGCTCTCAGTGTATCAACCACACTCACAAGGATTTTAGCATCTTCAAATTCAACTTGGATCAGATAAGAAATGTTGGCCTGCCTCTTCCAGAAATATACCATATGCCTTGATTGGGAGCTGAAGATAGAGGAAGTACCATCTTTCTGGCCACACACACATAGTGGAACTTTCATCAAGCTGAGCTTGGTAGAGGGAAAGAAAGAAGCAGTCATAAATGAAGTGCCACAAACCCTGTTTTTACTTAGTTTTAGTAGATTTTCTTGAATAAATATTTCATTATTTGCTGCATGCCCTCAGGACAATTTCCAGATTTATTTAACTTTAATTTTCATCAGTTATGCTTGTTTCACCAGGGAGTAGATCTGTGGAGCTCCTCATGCTGCCATCCCAGAAGTGGAACTCTTAAGCGAGTTTTTAAAGTAAATAACTTTGTAAAAGGGATATGGATAACAACATACACTCTGCCATCAGGAAGCAAATATTTACCAGAAGGAAGAAGAAAACTCAAAGGTCCCAATAGCACAGGTAAGAATATAGTGAGTTCACTTCAAACAAAAGAAATCGTAGGAAGTCAGAGGAGGGAAGAATAATGTTGGAAGAGATCAGGGAAAGCTTCATGAAGGAGGTGGCATCTGAAGGTAGTTTGAAAGATAAGTGTTTATGAAGAGGAGGAATTTCAGGCAAAGGGTGTAGCATCAATGCATCCATTTGTTCAGTTAATATTTATTAAGAGCCCACTATATGCCAAACACTGTTTCTTGGTGCTGAGCATATGGCAGCAAACAACACAGATATAAATCTCTGCCTGAATAAAACTTAAATTCTGGTGGCAGGGAAGTGGCTAATGGTTGGGTGGGTACAGAAATGAAATATAGTATATAAGTAAGTGGCATAATACAGCAGAAAATGGTGTTATAAAAAAAAAAAAGTAAAGTAGAATAGGTGATATGGAGAAGGCCAGGAAGATTATTATTTGAAATAGGGTGGTCAAGGAAAGCCTCACAAGAAATCAAAATCTGAGGAATATCTTAAAGGAGATAAGGGAAAAATCCCATCCTTTATCTGGGACAGAGTGTTTCAGGTAGAATGAATAGAAAGTGCAAAAGCCCTGAAGTGGGAGCATGCTCAGCAAAGAACAGTAAAGACCAGTTTGGCTGGGACTGAGTGAGGGAAAAAGTGATGAGAGAAAGTGATTATAGGAGAACCAGAGAATCTAAGCATGAGCAAGTGTGTGTGGCGGAACTTTGTAGCACGTTTTGCAGTTTATTGTCCAGCATCCCTAGAAAGGACCTGAGACAATAATTTGGAACCAAACTGTGGAGGGCCTCAAATGTCAAGCTGGGGTGTTTGTATTTAACTCAGTGGGAAAGACAGAGTTTCATAGATACCAGCCTTTGAATCCAGATTCATGAGTAGGTAGTATATGCCAACTTTTCTTCTCTCCTCATTTTCCTCCTTGCTTTACCCCCATCTCCCTACTGAGGCCTGAAGTGGACAAGCAGCAAGGTCAAGCATCAAAAAGTGATTTCAGGCTAGGGGTAACCATTACACCAGCTGTCTCCTCTACCATTTCAAGCTTTGATTGACTTCATACTTGGTAGGAGATCCTTGCCTAATTTGACAAAACTAGCTCCTATGTTTTACTACAGTGTCAGAAAATTTCTCCTTATATGTCTCCTAGATCTCTTTACCTTTGGTTTACTTAGAGAAGCAAGTAACACTTCTATCACCTTGGGTTTCTGAAGAAAGCAGGAAAAAATATAAGCCAAGAGCAGGAAAAAATATAAGCCTCAGACTGAAAAACTTCTATTACCATCAAAGAAAGGAAGTGAATATTTATTTTTATAATCACCAAGAAACACTTTGTCAAAGGAAAATCAGATATTGCTATGCATCAGCACATCTTACAGAAAGGTAAAGTCAGGAATAAATGGACTTCTAAATCAATTGATTGAAGTTTGAGCTTTTATCACTAAAAGAAGATCTTCTGCATTATAATAAAAGAAAGTCCCAATCAGAACAACAACAACAACAACAACAACAACAACAACAACAGCAACAGCAATACAAAACTTAAAGAAGTACCTCTGATATGTAGGGAAATGGTTTTACTACATCAGGAGCCAATATTGTCTCTTTAAAGATACCTAAAATTGAACTTGTAATTCAAGTAGCAATGCTGTAGGTTAAGGGTTCTGTTTCGTTATGAATACTTTTAAGGCATAGAGAATCTGGGGCCAATCTTAAAGAAAGGAAGCTCTATAAAGCAATTAATTACTGCTGTGTGTTTCTAGATAAACATTCTTTTACAGTGTTTTAGCAATTGAAACTCCCATCTGTCATTTCAGCTTATTTGTGGCATGAGGAAAACTGCTTTTTTATTATTATTAAGATGACTTGGCAACATCATATGATTCTGTAGTATATTCTAGACCATTAGAGAAAATTTAAGTATCCTTGACATCAGTGTCCTGTCAAATATACAGCACTGATTTCTCAGTATTTGAAAACTGGCATGTTCGTGATAACTTTTTATTAACCAGGATGCTGGATTCCCAGAACATCATTTTCTTTAGCCATACCCATTAACTGATACTCTAACACAAGGATCATGTTTTACTGGGAAGTATTGTTACAGAGCAAGAACAAACACCAGGAATAATAGCTTTATCACTGCATGTCATGGACAGATGGCCTTATAATCTGCTCAAAACTTAAAGACAAAGATCTTTTAACAAAATTTCAAAACTTTAGACAATTAAACTACCATAACAAAAATACCATAGACTGGATAGTTGAAATAACAAACATGAATCTCTTACAATTCTGGAGGCTGGATGTCTGAAATCAGGATGCCAGCATGGTCAGATTCTTAGTGATGGCCTTATTCCTAGTCTTCTTGTATCCTCACATGATGGAAAGACAGAGAAAAAGCAAGCTTTTTAGTGTCTCTTCTTTTAAAGGTATTAATCCATTAATAAGGGATACACCCTTATGATCTAATTACCCCCCAAAGGCTCCACCTCCTAAGACTAACACATTGGATGTTCAGATTTCAACATATGAGTTTTGGGGAGACACAAGCATTTAGTCCATAACAAGCCTCTCTAAAAGTGCCCACTTTGGGAAGAATGCTTAACTCAAACGTGCCAGCAGCCATTGAAAGCCTCCAATAGGAACTGTGCCCAACACCTATCTCCATACCCACACAGTATAAATCTTCACATCTTAGTATGTAAGACAACATCTTAGGGATCTGAGTGTTATTTACTTCCCATGAAGGTACCAAAGAAAACTCACACTTGTCAAAAACATCACAAATTAATTTATAAGAACTAAAATTTCATTTCATTGAACTTTCACTACATGTTGGTTATTTTAGATCATACACATTGAAGCAAAGGAACAAAGCTCCATGCAGAACATATTAGGATAGGAATGAGAAAAGCTGAGAAATTTTTCTGTTGCTGTTGTTGTTGTTTTTGTTGTTGTTCTTAAAGTCTTGGTTATTCTATTCATCTGTTCCTTGTTTGGTATCTCTGACTTTTTCTCTCTTAGCTGCCTTGGAGGAGGAAGTGGCAAATATTGTAAAGACAAGAATATGGTACAGAATAATAAAAAAGTGCCCGCAAAGCATTTAGAATGACTTGGAGACAAATCTCAACTAGCTACTATTAATAAGTATAATGAATAAGCTAAAAATAATAATTAGACACATTTACTGAAAATAGTGGGCTAACATAAAATACACTCTTTCATAGAACAAATAATGAATTTGGATTTTGATATTTTTCTTTCTGTTCTTCCTAGTACTGTCATTCCATCACAAATCATTGCTGGCATCCATTCTCAAGTCCTCTGAGTCAATCTCCTTATGTGATGATCGGGCCTCAAACTTATTTCTCTTCTCCTTGTCATAGTCACAAGCTCTAGACACAAGAGTTGAGCCCATGAATTCACTGCAGATCAATGAGAACCATTGTCAGTTTTAAATATTCTAAATCTTTCAATTAGAAAGGGTCAATAACAGAACTTTCTCTTTCATATGTCAAAACTTCATACAAGAATGCTAATACCTTTTCAGAAATTTAGAATCTATGCCACTTTAGATCATCTTTCACTCCTCTTGTCAGAATTATGGCATAAAATTGTTATGCTTTAAATTATTCATCATGTCACTTCTTAGAGTCATCTCTTTTTTTTAACTGAATTAAGAGATTAGGAGCATTGGAATACAATAACCCACTGACTTTAAAATATACATATGATAAAATTATTTTTAAAGATATTCTTGATTTATATTTTAATTTAAATGTACAGATAAAGTGATATCATTAAGCATACTTTAACTTTCTGTAATAAATCAATGGTACCTTAATTATTGTGTGATAATGTAAGGACACATAAATTATTCATAAATAACTACAGAAAATTGAATTTTTAATACTAGCTTTATTTTCCATATTCTGGTCCCATCTCAGTCACTAGTGGAAAATAGTCTATTTCACAGCCACTGCTAATATGACACAGTTGGCACTCTTAACTCAGAATAGGCTTAAGAGTGAATGAAAAGAAAAATGTCAATGTTGTAGAATATAGATTAGATGAGAACATACTTCCAGGGAAATTGAGCATTTACACAATAACAGAATAAGGAATTAGTTCTCAAAAATGTTATCATTGGTTAAAAGAGAATTTATATATCCAAATATTTTAGATTTTGTGGGTTTTTTATGTTTTTTTTTCTTATTTAACTCATTATTTGATAACATTGTGCTAAGATTAAGGACCTGCCCCTAGCTTCCTGTTTGCTCCAATTCACCTATGCACTTTGCTTCTGTCCCTTAAGGACCTCAGTGAGCACAGAATTCTCACTTTATGCCAAGTTAGGTGTGAAAAAATGGCAAGGGTGAGAACCAGGCACCAGTGGTGTGATGGAAGCTATGGATACAACCCCTTGCAAGGTCATAGTTTTGTCCTTTAAGTATTCTCCTACACTGATACCAAAGTGCAAAGATGAGACAAAGGCCCTATTTATCCCCTCTCTGAAGTACCAGTTGCCATGCCACAGAAACTTCTCCACTCACTTCACTACCCAGGTGGGGGAATCTTTAGTAAGAATGACCAACTTGATTCTGCTCCTGCTTCCTTTTGAAATCTAGCCCATAGGAGCACAGGCTGCCCCTCTGGTTCTTAAAGGTTACCATTTAGTCACCTCACCTGGGCCTTCTCTTTTCCAGTAGTATTCCACATTTGAAACTTTCCCTCTTCTCCTCTCACTCTTTGACTTTCCCTATGTTCCAGCTCCTTGGACCTTTGTTCTCTATTTGCAAAGAGAAGGTGCTCAGGTTATAATGTGTAGTTGTAATATGCACAGTATTGAATGCTAACAGAAGCCTTTTCTTTATCCCCAAGAAGAGTCTAGAAATGTTCAGCTCTATAGCAAGAAGGGAAATCATTTTGTGTGGGAGATTGGACGCCTTCAATCACATGACCAACAGTACTAGATTACCCAAAGGCAAATAAAGCTCTACTTATTGCACCAACAATTCAGCTATCCCCACCCAATCCCTTACCAAGAAGAACAAATTCTGAAAGATGTTTGGTAATTGATAAAGGGGAAAAGGCACTGATTTAGTCATACAGTATAAAATTATAACTTTAAAAACGCTCTTTCAATTATTTTAATGTTTGGCTCTTTTATTGGGTGGAGGTATAATCTTGGTACTTAGGACCTCTAACACAGGGGTCCCCAACCCCAGGTTTACGGTCTATTATGAACCGGGCTGCATGGCAGGAGGTGAGCGGCCAGCCCATGAGAAAAGCTTCATCTGCATTTGCAGCCATTCCCCAGCGCTAGCATCACTGCCTCAGCTCCACATCAGATCATCAAGCATTAGATTCTAATAAGAGTACTGGTCTCTAGTGCCAAAAAGGTTGGGGACTGTGGCTCTAATGGTCTTGTCCTTGCCCTAAGGCTAGGTGAGAGGAGGTGGACTGTTAACAGCCATTGCCACAACCATTTCCTCCTTGTAAGATTAAGCATGGCTAAGATACAGGGAGGAAAGGAATGCAAGCTAAATACAGCACATGAGACACTGCTGTGTTGTAACAATATCTCTAGCCTCTTTAATGGTTTTAGGCCCTTTAATTCTCATTAGAGGGCCTAGGATGATTCTGCTTTGCTCCTGGGATATGTTTCAATGACTTAATGCCAAGCCAAAATGATTAGTTCAACTGTGAAGAAGATTCTTTGGTGACACTCCTAACTGTGAACCTTCCCTACAAGTGTCTATCCCCTCCAGAGCTTATTGTCACTAACTGCGCCACTGAAACTCATCAGCCAATTACGTTTATACTTCTTTCTGTCTTAGATTCTTCTTCCCTGCTTTCTGCACTCTCCAAAAATCATTAAAGTAAGACACAATTTGGTAAACTCATTTCTAATAATAATTTTTAGGGAGTGGTCATTTACAAAAATAACATGAGCTTGGAAGTCAGATAAACTTGGATTCATATTCTAGCAGCACTGTTACTTATGAACTGTATGATCTTGGCAAAGTAATCAAACTCACTGTGCCTCAGTTCCTCATCTGTAAAATGGGTTAATAATAACCACTGACTTCATTAAAGAGTGTTTTAGGAATTAAATAATATAACATAAGAAAAGTACTCAGAATGGCAGATAGATACTCAATAAGCATTAGTTCTTTCCTCCCCCTAATAAGAAAACACATGTGTATTCGCACAGTGAGGTTACTCAATGTCTTTGGTTTTTAATTTAAACAACAAAATACTTATGGGCCACCCACTATGTGTCAGGCACTCTTGTAGATTCCATATATTAGCACTGAATAAAATAGACAAAATTCTATAACCTCATGGGGCTTCTATTCTAATGGAAATATAGACCCTAAAATATAAACCAGGCTTGTGTATAACATGTTAGATGTTGATAAGTGATTTGAAAATAAGCCATAACAAGGGTATAGGTTGTGTGGGGTAGGCAGCAAGGGTTGTAATTTTAAATAAGATGCTCAAAGTGGAAATATCTATAAATATCATCCTAGGCGAAGAAGACAGCAAGTACAAGAAGGTGGGGTTGTGCCTGATGTGTTCAGAGAACAACAAAGAGTCCATTGTGGCTGAAACAGTGTTAGTGAAGGGGAGTGACAGTAACAGAGTATCAGAGAGGTAAGGGGTGAAGTCAGATCATGTAGGACTTATGGACCATAGTAATGAATTTGGCTCTTTGAATGAGATTAAAAACCACTGTTGGGTTTTCGAGCACTGCAGGGACATGATCTGATATGCTTCCTAAAAGTCACTCAGCAGTTGAATTGAGATAGACAGCAAGGGGAGAAAGGGCAGAAGTAGAAATCCAGCCAAGAGATGATGGTGGCTTAGACTAGAGTGGTAACATTGGAGATGGAGAGAAGTAGACTGTTTATGATATATTTATCCATGTCAAATGGTAGTAAATGCTTGGGAGAATACTAAATTAGCATAAGGGTAAAAATTGTTGGGGTCTGGGTAAGGTTGTCAGAGAAGTCTGATGTTCATAGAACACATTGCAGGAAAAGAGGAAAACATTGTGAAAAAATGTAGAAAATCTACTAGGGTCAGTGTGTGGAGAAAGAAAGATAACCATAATCAGGCACCCTCCCACACCTGTAGCTAACTTCCAAGCAGAAGAAAACTCAGCACTTCTCCATTTATGTAACCATGTGCCTGGTAGGTGTGTGTGGGCTTGCATTATCTGGGAGTGTGCCACTATTGTTTAACCAGTGTATAAAAGATGGCTCTACCATGCATGGTGTGGGACATTCCCTTTCTGGATAACACTGCCTCCCTATGAGGCAGGTTGTGCCCTTGCTGGAAAACTGCCACCCTGTGAGGTGAGTTGTGCCTTTGGTGGAATAAAGAGCTATGTTGCAGTTGCCTATGGCTCCGGGCATTTTCTTCTGATGGCCTGAGCCTTGTACTCCTTATCTCAGAACCACGAAACTGCAGCAGCACACTTGGCGTAGCTGGCAGGTTCCCAAGTAATCATCTGCCCCACCAGAGAACGAGAGGAACATGTGGACCCACAGAGTATGTGGTATCCCCTCGCAGAGGTATTGATGACTAGGACTCCACCTAAGCCTTGAAAGTATTGAGAAGGCCCTCTGCTCTGTGGAGGCACAGCTGCAGGAAAAAGCCTGAGCTATGGCCAGCCTGGTGGCTGGGTGCTTTTAATAGCTTTGAAGCAGACTATGGATGAAGCTCTAGCAGAGGCCACGCAGGTACAAAAGCTGCAGCAAAAGGCAGATGCCTTGGATGCAAGGGTGCAACAATTGGATGCTGAACTCCAAGGAAGTCCACCCTCAGAGTCAACTTCAGAGGCAGTGCACTCCCAGAGCACGTGAGTAAATTGCAAACACATGCTGAATTAGTCTAGATTATTCATGAACTGGGCATGTGACAAGCTATGTTCAATTTGAATATGCAGGGACCGGATGATGAACAGTTTATGACTGCATGTAGGACTTAGTGTTAGAGACCGCCCTCTCTACTGTTTTTAGCTCGTTGGCTGCTATCCTGGCTCCATATGTGGGGAAATATACATGAAATGACTAGGGAAATGGCTGCTTTGGGAGATGTAGAGGGGAGACACCGTGAAGGTGGGGGCAGAAGTGTCCATGAAATAACACTCAGACCCCAGAGGGGCAAGAAGAAAAAGAAAAGTCTGGGGCAGGGTCCCATATGGGTGACCTGAACACAAATGTGGACTGATTTGCTAGCTGCAGCAGTTGATCAAGATAAGACAGACCGCCAAGCTAATGCAGTTTTACTAAAGTTATGGAGTCAGTTGAAACCTGAGCATCAATTCAAGCATGGGCAGAAACTTCTCAAAGAGCCAGGCCTGTGGCCTTGAAGGATTTTTTGAAATCCCAGGACTCTCTATTAACCCTTTATGATTAGAGAGAAAGCTGAGGTACCCATTTGGAGAGGATAGACAGGGACTGGAAGCCACATGTGGAAGTAGAATCTACTGGTGCCCAAACAATGTGCAAAGAGCCCTAGCAATGGTGGATACTAGAGTTGATTGCAGTCTTATATATGGAAATCCAGACAGATTCCCTGGACCAGTTGCCTATGTAGATGGCTCTGGAGGAAAGATTATTAAGACTAAAGCTGTGACTTTTCTTCTTGGAATAGGATGCTTGCCCCCACATTCATATAAAGTGTGTGTTTCTCCGGTGCCATAATATATTCTATATGCTACAAGTGCTCAATCTGCAGACCTTTGCTGGTGAATTCCATCTGTGAGTCCAGGCAGTGAAGACTGTAGTGCAGGGAAATACTCATCATCTGTCATAGAAAGTGCCAGAACCAAGGAGCATTGTCAATGTTAAGAAATATCGCTTGTCTGGTGGACATGATGAAATTGGGCTATGATTCAGGAATTGGAGAAAGCCCAGATTGTGTGCCCCATCCATAGTCCTTATAATGTCCCTGTGTGGACAGTAAAGAATCCTTATGACTCGTGAGAATGACTGGACTATTGGGAATTGAATAAACTGACTCCCCACTGCATGCAGCAGTACCATACATCTATGATCTAATGGATCAACTGACTACAAAGCTGGGAATGTACCACTAAGTTTTGGATTTGGCTAATGCTTTTTTCACCATAGATTTGGTTCTCGAAAGTCAAGATCAATTTGCCTTCACATGAGAAGGAAGACAATGGAATTTTGTGGTACTATTCCAAGGCTACCTGCATAGCCCAACAATTTGCCATGGGTTGATAGCCCAGGATTTGACAACCTGGACCCGATCGGCAGTGGTGGAATTGTTTCTTTATATTGATGATGTCATGTTAATCTCTGCTTCTCTTGCAAATCTAGAACGAGTGGTGCCAGCGCTGTCAAAGCATCTGAAAACACGTGGCTGGGCGGTAAATGCAACCAAGGTTCAGGTACCTTGCTTATCTGTCAAATTCTTGGGTGTTGTCTGGTCTGGTAAGATGAAAGTTATCCCTGATGCTGTCATTGATAAGATACAAACGTATTCATAACCCACTACAGTTAAGGAATTGCAGAGTTATGTGAGCCTTTGGGGGTACTAGAGAGTGTTTGTGCCCCACCTAGCATAGCTAGCATGGCCATTTCATGGCCTGATCAAGAAGGGAGCTACTTGGGACTGGGATGAAATGGTAGAGAAGGCATTTACCACTACCAAGTGGGTGATACAACAAGCCCAAGCCCTACAGGTAACAGATCCAGGTAAACCCTTTGAACTGAATGTGCATGTAATAGCAGAAGGATATGGCTGGGCCTATGGCAACATTCAGAATGAACTAGGACCCCAGAGGGGTTTTGGTCCCAATTATGGAAAGGTGCAGAAAGCTAGTACTCCCTAATAGAAAAGCAATTAGCAGCTGTATGAGCAACCTTGCAGGCTGCAGAGACAGTGACTGGCAAGGCCAAAGTGCAGGTATGCACTACTTACCCTATACAGGGTTGGTTATGCACATGGATATAGGCTCCCAAAACATGGACCCAAATGAGGTGCCTATCTGGAACAGCAGAGTGCCATAGCTGCTAGTCCTCTGGTTATGGAATTACAGATGATTTTCAGCCCAGTCGAATTTACTACTGACAACATATTGGATGTTGAAGTTCCTACAGATTTAGAAGTGTCCCCCTACAAAGAAGGGAAGTACCCATACTGGCTGATGCATGGTACACAGATGAGTCTAGTAGGGGGCAGGGAGCCAAGTGGGTAGCTATAGGTGTACAACCAGCTACTGACCACATTTGGTATAATACAGATATGGGCCAAAGCAGCCAATAGGCAGAACTATGGGCTGTATGGATGGTTATAGCCCATGAAGATGTCCTCTTGACTATTTGTACTGACAGGCGGTGTTTAAAGGTCTACCATTGTGGTTGCCTACATGAAAATGGCAAAACTGGCTAGTGGGCCATAGACTCTTGTGAGGACAAGCCATGTGGTGAGACCTATGGGAGACAGGACAGAGAATGGATGTAACTGTCTATCATGTTACAGGAAATGATGAGGGGATGACCTCTCATATGTGTAATGGCTAGAAAAGGCTCCTGCCACTGATGTGGAGTACTGGCTCCACAGACGATTGTAGCACGCAGATGCTAAAACTATGTGGACGATGAAGCAACAGTGGAATCTTCCCTTGGAGTGGGAAGACATCACAGATACCTGTGCCAAGTTTCTGATATGCAGCTGGAACATGCCGCATACTCGCTGCATGAAATGGGAGCATGCACAGGTAACAAAGGGAAGGGTCCCATTGACCATGTGGCAGATAGATTATATGGGACCACTCCCAAAAGCTCAAGGGACATCATATACCCTTATGGCAGCAAACACAGGTGGTTGTTTGCTTGGCCCTGTGTATCCGCTTGGGCAGGCCTAACTTCTACTTGGAACTGGATCTTAGCTCTCCTAGGAGGTGGAGCCTACCTCTTAGTGGCATGTTGTTGTTCCCTATATTGTTGTTGTGACATATGGGTACAGAGTTCTGCCCCGGAGCAGTGATCACACGCCAAGCCTCCAACAGGTGTATGGGAGGAACCCTGAAGGGGTGGAGAGTGTGGAGAAAGAAAGATAACCATAATCAGGCACCCTCCCACATCTGTAGCTAACTTCCAAGCAGAAGAAAACTCAGCACTTCTCCATTTATGTAACCATGTGCCTGGTAGGCTTGCTCGGGCTCGCATTATCTGGCAGTGTGTCACTATTGTTTAACCAGTGTATAAAAGGCACCACCGCCATGTGTGTTGGGTGTGCCCTTGCTGGATGACACTGCTGCCTTGTGAGGCAGGCTGTGCCCTTGCTGGCATAAAAAGCTATGTCACAGTTGCCTATGGCTCCCCCGCATGTTCTTCCAACTGTCCGAGTCTCATACTCTTTATCTCGGAACCACAAATCTGCAACAACACAGGCAGACATCTTTTCAGGGTGTTGTGATCCACCTAGGCCCCATTCCAAGCCAATTAAATCTGAATCTGTGAGGGTTGGGGCCTGTGGTATCAATATATTTTACAGCTCCCCAGATAATCAATCCTAAGGTACATCCAAGGTTGATAACCACTGACCTAGATACAAATCCTGCCCTGCCGCTCAACTTTAGAGAGAGTTCCAGATGGGTTCCACTCCTGAAAATACTAGCAGGTTACTTGAATCCATTACCTTGATCGTGTGATACATAATCTCAGAATGTTGCCATAAATTGGGGACTTCAAAATCACTCCAAAACTGCTACCCCCATTTCCCAGTTAGGTCCTTCCCTTCCAGTGTAGTTTGCTTTCTCATAGTCATCCAATTCCAAATCTGGATTGAGCTGTCATATTAACAATCTCTCCTGCTGCTCTTCCCTATACTGTTTATCAAGGTTGCTTCCTCTTGGAAGCTCTGGTTACTTAATGCACAGCTGCAGAATGGTTCACCTACTCCACCTACAAACATCCATACTTAGAGCTTAAAATACACCTCAGAAATGTTTTACTAGTATGAAAGCAGTAGTTTCCAACGTTGATTGCACATTAGAATCACTAGAGACGCTTTTTAAAAAATACTGAGACTCTGGCCTCATCACGGACCAATTTAATCAGAATGTATGGTGGTAGGAACCAGGGATCAGCATGCTTTTAAAGCTCCCCAGTTTTTTCTAATGTGCAATCATAGTGGATAATCACTGTTCAGTATCTATGCTTTTAATATCAGTCCTCTAACTTTACACCTCACAGTCTTGTTTTTAAATCTGTTTTCTAGAGTTTATCAAGGATTAAGATAAAAATCTCTTATTCCAAGAAGCAATAACCTTAATAACACTAACAAACAGTGATATAACAAGGATGGGCCAGTGGAGCAACTGCCCAGGTGCAGATAGTAGGAGGCGTATTGTCTGTAGGGAATTTAAAAACAATAATAAAATTGACTAAAAGTCAGTTTGTTTTTTATTATCACAATGTGCCATCATTTCTAAACAGGTTAATGATGAAATCTCCTGAGGCAGATCACTTTCACTGCCCTCTGCTCTTAGTATGCTTCTGGTAACAAATTATCACTTTCATAAACAGGTGGGGAAGTTCAATTTCTATCAATTGGTTTCAATGGTAATTTCACAATGATGAAAACAAAGAATCTTCTAGAATTATTAAAGCAATTTAGAGATTGAAGGCTTTCTTTAACTACTAGTTTTGCATAATAAGCACCTCCCTTTTTTTGCAAGAGAATAGTGATGTATGAATAAGAGCGCACAATAGATGGTTAAATGTAATATACATACACCTCATTTTGTACAATTGATATAGTAGATAGGATGAACTAGGACACAACATCCATTCCCACCTCCTTGTAGTGTGCATGCCTATAATACAGACACTAGAAGACTAAAAACTCCAGGATTCTGAGTGCAGATTAGGGAAATTTAAGTGAGGTAGGGACAGCCTCCTGTCACTTTTGCCATTACTAATCACCAAAAAGCAAGGTCTGGAAATCTCGGATCTTGCTGCAGCAACATCCAGGGTCCAATCACTAGATTTGTGAATATTGAGAGGTAGTTGTAGTAATTCCTTATTGTTGGATTGAAGGTATGGCAATGTTGTCTTAAGGTCAACTTTAAAGTTCCAGTCATGGCCTCATTGCTGTCACTCTTTAGCTTCATAAATGTAGCAGAGTTAGCAGTACAACTCATGGGCCAGTTCGATAAGGTTGACTAAGGAGTCCTTCCTAAAAGCCTAGCCTAGAACCTACTTCTCTAGCTAAGCATTTTGTAAGCATCTGATTCCTGTATTAAACCATTTTTGCTTAAAATAGTGAGAGTGATTCTGTTTCATATAAATGAATGCTAACCGATACAGTATTTGGTACCATTCAACCATTCAACACATATTTATTCAGCAATTATTACATTGAACACGACATGTAAAAATCCCTGCCCTCATAGAACTTACATTCTAAGTGGAAAAATACAGAGAATAAAAATAAATATATTTTAAAAAGTAAATGATACAGTATGCTAGAAAGTGATAGTGCTATTGAAGTAAAAAGAGAGCGAGAGAGAGAGGGAGTGCTGGAGTCTAGAGTAGGATGAAATTTTAAATGAAGTGGCCACAGTATTCTTCATTAAAAGGGTAACTCTTGATGAAAGACTTGAAAGAGGTGAGTATCCATACTAATTGATCAGATGTCCATTCTAATTCACTGATGCCTCTGACATACCAATTAGAAAAATTACTAAATACTACACACAGAGATTGGAATACTCTGAAGAATTCATAAGAATATGCATATCTGAACCTCCAATATCAATTGAATTTCCTTTACCAGCACAAGCACTCCCTTCATATAAGTTGCTGAAAATTGTCCTGCTTTTGTAGTATATCCCATAGTGCTACCACCTCTGAAAGTCTGACTTATGGGGAGAAGAATCACGTGCAAAAACTATTCTAAGATTCTGTTAATTTTTTTCAGCATAAACTTGAGGACTATGCATAGGAATGAATTTAAGGATGCAAGACAAGGGAAGAACATACTTGTTGATAAGATTTGCAGAAATGGGTACACCTAAAATAATCTCTGATTTCAATGTACTAAGTGCAGACAGCTGCAAGTGATTTATCAAGGCCAATCAAGAGTAGAAGCCCTGGTAAAAATTCCTGCACTTCAGGCTGGAACCCTAGAGCAGGGGTCCTCAACCTCCTGGGCCGCAAACTAGTACCAGTAGGTGTCCTGTTAGAACCAGGGCCGCACAGTAGGAGGTGAGCAGTGGGTGAGCAAGCAAAGCTTCATCTGTATTTGCAGCAGCTCTACAGTGCTAGTATTATTACCTCAGCTCCAACTTAGATCATCAGGCATTAGATTCTCATAGGAGCACTGGTCCCTGGTGCCAAAAAGGTTGGGGACCACTGACCTAGAAAATTGCACCCTAAGATTCAAGATGAATTGGAAGCAAAACAACTTTCACACAGATTGCAGCTCAGGTCTTCAAATAATTTTGGTGACCTTAAAAAACCCTTGATCCTAATATTGGATTAAGGCATTATGAATAATATTCTAGCTCTGCTGTTTATTACAGTAAACATGCTCACTTTGCCTGTGGTGGTTAAGTGCTGCCGCTTGGAATCTGCCATTTTTGGTACCATCATTTCCATTGAAAGAAGAGAGCCCATTTCAATGGTGGATCTTCCACCTTCATCTCCAAACAACTTCAGAGGACAGCCATTTATTTTAAACCTCCTTTTTTGGGGGGAGGGGGTGAAATTTAACACATTCAGAAAAGTACATGAATGCAGATACAAAATCTCTAACAAAATAATAGCAAATCAAACCCAACAATGTATAGAAAATTCAACATATCATATCCAAATTGAGTTTGTCCTTAGAATGCAAGAATGATTTAATATTACAAAATCTGTAAATGAACCTTACTATATTAACTGATTAATATGAAAAAAATACATGATTGTAAAAAATGGAAGGCATCTGTAAAATAATCCTAAAGTTAGCATTACTTGAAATGAACAAGTATTGGAAGCATTATCTTTAAAATCAGGAATGAAACAACAAAGTCCATTATTACTACTTTTATTTAATATTGTACTTGAAATCTTATCCAGTGTAATAAAACAATAAGAGATATAAGAATTAAAAAGGAAGAAATAAAATTATAATTATTTGAAGATTATTTGTTGATGATGTGATAATTTCTTTAGAAAATCCAAATAATATTCTTTCACATCCTTAGAAATAAAAGAAGAGTTTGGCAAAGTGGCTTTATATAATATTAATATACAAGAGTAGTTTGCATTTATATTCACCAGCAGCAAACAATTAAAAATGTACTTAAAGAAAATTTTAAAATTATAATAGTATCAGAAATATCAAGTGTCTAGGAATAAATCTAATAAAAGAAGCCCAAGAGATCTATAGGGAAAATTATAGTGTTATTAAGATATATTTAAATAGATCTAAATAGATTAAATATGACAATATCTTGGATAAGAAGACAATATCTTAAAGATATTAGTTTTCCCATTCGTTTATTTTATTTTATTTCCCTTGCCTTTAGAGTCAAATTCATTAAATCTCCTCTGAGTTAATTTTTGTGTATGATGTCAAAAAGCATCTAGTTTCATTCTTTTGCATGTGGTTTTTCAATTCTCCCAACACAATTTATTGAAGAGGTTTTCTTTTTTCTATTGTATGCTTTTGGCCCTTTGCAAAAAATTAGTTGCCCATATACATGTGGGTTTATTTCTAGGCTCTTAATTCTGTTGCATTGGTCTGTGTGTCTGTTTTTCTATCAATACCATAATGTTTTGGTTATTGTAACTCTGTAGTATAATTTGAAGTCAGAGAGTGTGATATCTCCAGTTTTGCTCTTTTTTCTCAGGATTGCTTTGGTTATTCAGGGTCTTTTGTGGTTCTATAAAAATTTAATGATTTTTTGTTCTATAACTTTCAAAAAATGCTATTGGGATTTTGATGGAGATTGCATTAAATCTGTATATTGCTTTAGGTAATATAGTCATTTTAATTATGATGGGTCTTCCAATCCATGAATATGGACTATCTTTCCATTTCTTTGTGTCTTCTTCAATTTCTTTCAACAATATCTTTTGTTTTCAGTATATAAGTCCTTCACATCCTTTGTTAAGTTTATTCTTAGGTATTTGATTCTTTTCACTGCAATCCCAAAAGGAACAAACAAAACAAACAAATTCATAGACACAGAAAACAGTATGCTGTTTCCCAGAGGGGAAAGGGAATGGGAGGAGGATGAAGAGGGTAAAGGTGGTCAAATATATGGTGGTGGAAGGAGGCTATAGTTTGAGCAGTGTGCACACAATGCAATTACAGATAATTTATTATAGAATTGTAGACTTGAAACTTATATAAAGTTAACCAATATCACCTTGATGATGTAATAAAAAATAACACTAGAATAAACATAGCATCAGGTTCATGTTAATTTTTATTAACTAAAATGTTCTATGGAAGTATAACATATATATATATATATATATATATATATATATATATATATATATGTATGTCAAAAATAAAAAGGGTATTGGTAGACAGACAAAAATAAATATAAAACAAGAAAAAAATTTGATTGTTTTTTCTCAAATTTATCTAGAAATAAATTCAATGCAATATCAACCTATATTTCATTTCTTTAATTTTTTTCTTATTAGTTTTAAGTATACAGTACATTGGTTAGACATCTATCAACTACTAATATGTACTTCCTTAACCCTTCACCCCATTCTCCCAGGCTTCCAAACCCCTCCTTCTCTGGACATCACTAGATTATCCTCTACATTTGAGATTTTGTTTTTGATTAGTTTGTTCTTTTTGTTCCTTAGATTCCACGTATAAGTGAAATCATATGGTATTTATCTTTCTCTGTCTGACTTATTTCGCTCAACATAATAACCTCTAGGTCCATCCATGTCATTGCAAATGGTAGGATTTTATTGTTTTTGATGCAATGTAAATGGGGTTGTTTTCTTAAATTCTCTTTCTGAAAGTCTATCATTGGTATATAAAAATGCAACTGACTTCTGAATATTAATTTTGTACCCTGCTACTTTACTGAATTCACTGATCATTTCTAACAATTCTTTGGTGGAATCTTTAGGATTCTATATATATAGTATCATGTCATCTGCAAATAATGACAGTTTTTCTTCTTCCTTTTCAATTTGGATACCTTTTATTTCCCTTTGTTGTCTGATTGCTGTGGCTAGGACTTCCAATGCAATACTGAACAGAAGTGGTGAAAGTGAGCATCCTTGTCTTGTTTTAGATCTTGAGGAAAACACTTAGCTGTTCCACATTATGATGTTAGCTGAAGATTTTTCATACATGGCCATTATTATGTTGAGGTATGTTCCCTCTATTCCCACTTTGCTGAGAGTTTTTATCATAAATGGATGCTGGATTTTGTCGAATGCTTTTTTCTGCATCTATTGACATGATCATATGATTTTTATCTTTCACTTTGTTAATGTAGTGTATCTCATACATTAACTTACGGATATTGTACCAACCTTGCATCCCCAGAATAAATCCAACTTGATTATGGTGTATGATCTTTTAATATATTGCTGAATTCAGTTTGCTAATATTTTGTTGGGGATTTCTATACCAATGTTCATAAGTGGGTCTCTTGGAGACAGCATATGCCTGAGTCTTGTTTTCTTATCCATTCACCTACCCTTTGTCCCTTTAACATTTCCTGTAATATTGTCTTGTTGGTAATGAATTCCTTAAGCTTTTCTCTGTCTAGGAAGCTCTTTATCTTACCTTCCATTTTAATAGAAAGCCTTTTTGAGTACAGTATTCATTGTTGTAGATTCTTGTTTTTCATAACTTTGAATATTTCTTCCAAGTTCCTTCTGGCCTGCAAAGTTTCTATTGAAAAATCAGCAGACATTCTTATGTGGGTACCCTTGTAAGTAACTAGCTGCCTTTCTCTTGCTGATTTTAATATTCTTTGTCTTTGACCATTGGAATTTTAATTATGATGTGTTTTGATGTTAGCCTGTTTGAATTCCTCTCATTTCGTATTCTTTGTGCTTCCTGAATTTGTATGTCTAATTCCTATGCCTGATTAGGGAAGTTTTTTGTCATTATTTCTTCAGATAGATTCTCAATCCCTTGCCCTCTCCCTTCTACTTATCCACTCCTATGATGTGGATATTATTATGCTTCATAAAATAAAATTTTATTTTATTATTAGTCTCAAGTATACAGTACATTGGTTAAATATTTATATCACTTATGAAATGATTATTCCAATTATCACCCCTCTGGCTCTACATCTAGCCATTATATTAATGCTGACTGCATTCCGTATGCCGTGCTCTCCATTCCCATGACCATCTATCAACTACTAATTTGTATATTTTTAATCCTTCACCCCTTTCTCCCAGACTCCCAAACCCCTCCCCTCTGGCATCACCTGATTGTCCTCTATATTTGTGAGTCTTCAGTAATTAATTTTTGAGAAACTACTATGTTTTAGGCACTGTACAAAGTGTGAGGAATGAAACAATAATGTGCTATCTCAATTCTTACCCTTGTAATACTTACACTCTAACACTGAAAGGTAGTAAAACACTGATAATCTGAAGCAACTTTCAGAACCATTGTGATCAGGACCTTTCTCTGCCCTTAGAACAGTGTTTCTCAAGCCCAGATATTTTGACACTTGGGGCTGGATAATTATTTGTTGTGGGGGGCTTTCCTGTGCGTTGCAGGCTGTTTAGCAACATTTTTAGCCTCTTCTTACTAAATGCCAGTAGCATTCTTCCCCCACTAGTAACAATCAAATAATAATGTCCCCAGATATTGCCAAATGCCACTAGGGGAAGAAATTAATCCCCATGTGAGAACTTTAGAGGATGATATTAACAGCAAAATCTTGTCTTTCCCTGGGGTCTCCAATTGATTCTGTGTGTCTTTTAATCTGAAGTTAGTCTCTTGTAGGCAGCATATATAGGGGTCTTGTTTTCTTACCTATTCAGCCACTCTATCTTTGGTTGGAGCATTTAATTCTTTTCCATCTGAAGTACTTGTTGACAGGAAAGTAGTTACTACCATTCTTTATTCCTGTTTTTGATACATGTTTTTTTTCTTCTTAAAGAAATCCCTCCAATATTTCCTGTAATGCTGACTTGGTGTTGATAAATTCCTTTAGCTTATTTTTGTCTGGGAAGCTCTTCATCTGTCCTTCTACTCAAATAGTAGCTTTGCTGGATAAAGTATTCTTGGTCATAGATCCTGGGTGTTCATCACATTGAATATTTTGTGCCAAGCACTTCTGTCCTGCATGGTTTCTTTTGAGAAATCAGCTGCCAGTCTTATGGGTGCTCCCTTGTGGGTAACTAACTGCTTTTCTCTTGCTGTTTTTAAGATTTTCTCTTTGTATTTAACCTTTGGCATTTTAATGATGATGTGTCTTGGCATGCGCCTCTTTGGGTTCCTCTTTCTTAGGACTCTCTGAGCTTCCTGGGGTTTTATGTCTGTTTCCTTTACCAGGTGTGGAAAGTTCTCCATCTTTATTTCTTCAAATAGCTCTTCAACATCTTGTTTTCCATCAGGTACTCCTGTGACAGAGATATTTTTACATTTAATAGTGTCCCATATTCTCCTTAAATTATTACTGTAGTCTTGGCTTCTTTTTTCTTGCCATTCTGATTGAGTGTCCTTGGCTTCCCCATCTTCTATATTGATAGTTCATTCCTCTTCTTTATTCAGTCTGCTTATTCCCTCTAATATCCTCTTCATCTCAGATAAGGTGTTCTCCATTTTTGACTGGCTCTGATTTCCATTTCCTTTATGATTTCCATTTCCATTTTTTAAGTTTTTATCTCTTTGTTAAAGTTCTCACTGAATTCAACTACATTTCCCCTAAGTTCATCAAGCATCTTTATAACTAGTGTTTTAAACTCCACATCTGTTAGATTACTTAACTCCATTATTCCTGGATCTATGTTCTGTTCTCTTATATGGTTTCTGCTTCTTTATCTTCCCATTTTCGCTGCCTTTATGTGTCTGTTTCTATGTACTAGGCAAAGCTCCTAAGTATCCCAGTCTTATTAGCATGGCTGTATAAAGTAGGTGCCCAGTGGCTTAGTCCTGAGAAGGGTTCAGCTGCAGACCAAGTTTATCCCCAGCCTCTGCCCCTCCAGGGCCACCTGTTAAGATTCAGCAAGCAATCCACAGATTTTTTGCTCATAGTTGCCTCAAGAAACCACAACAGAAACTGAGGCCAGCTGCCGCTAGTTTGAGTCTTGGCATTGGTCAGCAAGGAGTACTAGATTCGCTAAGGATACACCTGGATATGGCTTGGGTAAGGCCAGGAGTTGAGGTAGGTGGATTTTCAGGGAATTCTCCAAGTAGGAGTGACTTCTATTATACAGTTTGATGACGTCTCAACTATGGTGGTGCTGCATCTGTACACTGGGAGTGAGGAGGGCTAAACAGAGAAACAATGGATACCACCAGCACTTCTGCCTGGAAAGAAGCCTTACCTCTGGCCCTCACTCCAACAACTCAGTAAGTCTCTGGTGCCCCCCACACAGCTGACTTGGCACTGTTGCTAAAGGAGTTCCATCACTGCAAAAGTCCTCTTGCAGATTTGGCCCATTTAAGAGGCATCTGCAGCCATGAGCTGCCGCTGCCACAGCCTTTGTCTCACTCAGCTGCTTGGGACTGGGCAGCCTCATGTCCTTGTCCTGTCCTATCTCCTCCCATTGCAGGGTGATTTCTTATTTCTCTCCCTGGTTGTAGGGCTTGTTCATCTAGATCCCAGGTGACTTTCCTTGCTGTTTGCTCCATGATTCTGTCACAATTTTGATTTGGGATAAACAAAACCTCTATCATCTATGCCATTTTTTTTCTTCTCCTATCTTCATTTTTTTCTTTTCACTGTTCTGATTAGGCATTTTCTTCTACCTTGTCTTCCAGTTTACTAATTCAATCTTCTGCTTCATCCTATCTACTGTTGAATCCTTCTAGTGTGTTCTTCATTTCGATTATCGTATTCTTCATTTCTATCTGGTTCTTTTTTAATGGTTTCTATGTTCTTTGTTATGCTTAGTCTCTCTCTGTTGAGGTTTTCATTGAGTTCATCCATTCTCCCCTTAAGTTCATTGACCATCCTTGTAACCATTATTTTGAATTTTGTCTTTGGTAGGTTGCTTGCCTACATTTCCTTTAGCTTATTTTCTAGAGTTTTTTCTTATTTCATTTGTTACATGTCTCTTTGTTTCCTTATTTTATTAGGCTCTCTGTCTTTGTTTTTATGTGTTAGGAAGATTTGTTTCATCTCTCAGCCTTGGCCAGATGGCCTTATTTGGAAGGTGTCCTGTGTGTCCCAGTGGTACACTCTCCGTAATCACCTGTGTTGGTGGCTCTGGATGTAATCTTTGTGTGGGTTGTGCATGATCTTCTGTTGTAGCTAAGACTTTATTGCTGTTAGTACATCAGTTGATGGGATTAATGCTCAGGCTGACTAATTGTGGGAATTGGCTGCCCTCACAGGGTACAAGTTGCTGTGTGGGGGATTACCCCACTGAGTAGGATTTGCCCTAGCAGGCTTGTGTGCTTGTTGAGATCACTTTTGTGTGTACAGATTGTGGGGCTAGTCAGGGTTTGCTCTGTTATGGTCTAGTGCCAGCCTCTGGGTGCACTGGTTTTGTGGCTCCTTGGGAGGGGCTACCCAGTAGGCCAAGGTCAGCTGCTGTTTTTGATTGTTCGAGGCTACCTGGTGGGAGCTACAAAGTGAACTGAAGATGGTTGCTGCCTATGCTAGATCTATATAGGTAAGTGAAAGAGATAATGCTGTAGGCTGCAGTCTGGTTATCCCCACTACTGGGACTGGGGTGGTTTAGCAGAAGAACCAGTGTGCCTCAAAGCCTAAGGCTGCCTGTCAGTTGCCCATAAGACTCCACAACTAAAATATCCACTTTGTTTATTTTATACTTTGGTTGTAATTTTAATGCAGACCTGAGAGGAGGTGAGCTCCACTTTTACCTAGTCCACCATCTCTGCACAGACTCGACCTATATTTCAACAGTGTTTTCATGTGACATGATGATTATAAAATTTATATTGATGATAAAAGGTTCAGTAATAGACAGAACATTACTGAATATGAAGAGCAGATTTGTGGCATTTGCCCCACCAGATATTAGGAATTATTATAAAGCTAAAATAATTAAAGCAGTGTAGTATTGGAGCAGAAATAGATAAAGTGACCAATGAAACAGAAAAATAGAAAATATTAGAAACAGACACACCCATGAATGAAACTTTGATTTAAAGCAGAGATGGCACATCTGCACAGTAGAGAAAGTAGGAGCTGTTCGATAAATGCTAGTAAAATGACTACCATATAAAAAATATGAAATTGATCCCTACTTCATACCACAACCAGAAAACAACTTTGGTTGGATTAAAGATCTAAAAGTCAAAATTAAAACATTATTTTGTTTTATTTTATTTTATTTAAACAAATGATTTCAGTAAAGTTGCAGGATACAGAATCAATATACATAAATCTATTGAATTTCTATACTACAATAATGAACAGTCAGAAGATGAAATTAAGAAAACAATCTCATTCACAATTACACCAAAAAGTGTAAACTATCTAGGAGTAAATTATCTGAAGAGATAGAAGACCTGTACTCTAAAACTATAAGACATTGAAGACAGAAATTGAACATGATACAAATAAATGGAGGTATTTAACTGTGTTGTGGATTGGAAGAGTTAATATTGTTAAAATGTCTTTACTACCTAAAGAAATATACAGAGTCAATGGTATTCTTTTCAAAATTAAAACATCTAATCCTAAAATTTATATGGAACCACAACAGACCCAAAAGAGACAAAAATCTTGAGAAAGAACAAAAAGGGAGGTATAACATACCCTGATATCAAACAATACTGCAAAGCTACAATAATCAAAACAATATGATAATGTTATTAAAACAGATACATAGATCAATAGAATAGAATAGAGAGCCCAGAAATAAATCCTCACTTACATGGTCAATTGATCTATCACAAAGGAGGCAAGTGTATACAATAAGATAAAGACAGTCTCTTAAATAAGTGATGTTGGCAAAACTAAACAGATACATGCAAAATGAAATTGGACCATTCTCTTACACCATATACAAAAATAAATTCAAAATAGATTAAAGACTTACATGTTAGACTTGAAACTATAAAACTCCTAGAAGAAAACATAGGCAGTGAAATCTTTGATATTGCCCTTAGCAATATCTTTTTGAATATATCTCCTTGAGCAAGGGAAAAAAAGAAAAAAGAAACAAATGGGACTATACTAAACTAAAAAGGTTTTGCACAATGAAGGAAACCATCAACAAAATGAAAAGACAACCTACTGAATGATATTTGCAAATGACACATCTGATAAAATTTAATATTCAAAATATATAAAGAACTCATACAACTTAACACCAAAACAATAAAATTTTAAAAATGAGCAGAGGACCTGAATAGACATTTCTCCCAAAAGGACATACAAATGGCCAACAGACATATGAAAAGATGTTCAATATCGCTAATCATCAGGGAAATGCAAATTAAAACCACAGCAATGTATCACCTCACACCTGTCAGAATGGCTATTAACAATAAATCAACAAATAACAAATGCTGGTGAGGATGTGCAGAAAAGGGAACCCATGTGCGCTGTTGGTGGGATTGTCATTTAGTTCGGCCATTATGAGAAACAGTATGGATATTCTTAAAAAAATTAAAAATAGAGTTGCCATATGATCCAGCAACTGCACTTCTGGGAATTTATCCAAAAAAACAAAAACACTAATTTGAAAAGATATATGCATCCCTATGTTCATTGCAGCATTACTAGTAATAGCCAATATGGATGTATCCTAGATGTTCATAGATAGACGAATGGATAAAGAAGATATAACATATATGTATATATAAAATATGTAATATAACATATCTTATATATATATATATTCATATCCATCAATAAAATATAACAAAATCTTGGCACTTGCGACAACATGGATGGACCTAGAGGGTATTACGCTAAATGAAATAAGACTGACAGAAAAAGACAAATACTGTATGATTTTATATATATATATATATATATATATATATATATATATAATCTAAAAAAATAAATGGTTAAACAAAACAAAACAGAAACAGACCCATAAATAAAGAGAACAAGCTGATGGTTGCCAAAGGAGAGGGAGTGGAGAGATAGGAATAAAAAAATGCGTGTATTTTTCATTGTGGAAAAAAATAACTTTAAAAGTCTTTGTAGAAAATATACATGAAAATCTTTTAGCCATTGGGTTAGGGAAATATTTTTTAACTAGATATTAAAAGATTGATAATTTTGAGTATAATAAAACTCATTAAAACACACCCTAAAGAAAGTGAAAAAGACAAGCTACAAACTGAAAAATTGTACTCACAGTACATACAACTAAGAAAGAATTCATATCAATAATACATAAAGAAATCATTTATAACCATAAGAGAAACACAAGCAACCCAGTAGATAAAGTAGACAAGGGACATTTCACAAAAGAAGAGACACATAAGGCCAAAAATATATGAAGCAAGTTTAACATCAGTGATGAATGAGGGAATTCAAATCAAAACCTCAATGAGATATCAGTTTATATACATTTACTAGGAAAAAAATGGAAAAAGTCTAACAATACATAATGTTGGAGATGATGTGGAGCCACCATATGACTTACATGTTGCTTCTGGGAATGAAAATTTTGAAAACACTTTGGGAAAACAATTTTGCATTACCTCCACAAGTTGCACATTTACATAGCTTACAGCTTAGCATATCCACTCCTGGATATATACCAAAGGTAAACTCTTACATATATACAACTGGAAATATGTACAAAAATGTTTAAAGCAATACTTCTCACAATACTAAAAGCCTGGAAATAGCCCTAATGCACATCAATGACAAAAAGGCTGAATAAATTGTGGTATAGACACATAATGGATTAGTACAAACCAGTCAAAATGAGTGAACTATAGCAACACATAGCAATAGGTATGATTTTTAGAAAAACAACATTTAGTAAAAAGGTAAAAATAAATCCTAAACATTACATGGAGCATGACAACCATTCTATATAGTAAAACATAACTAAAAATTTAAAGTATATGCTTTAGGAATGTATTTCCATGCAATACAACTATATAAAAATGGAACAAGGAAATAATGAAAAGGAGAAACAGGTTGATGCTATTTCAGATTGAGGGAAATGTGGTACTGGAAGAGGTTTTTATCAAGGTCCTAGCTTTTGTTTTAAGTGGTCCATTTGAGAATACTTATTACATTAAATACAACTATGGTTTATTAAATAACCAATAAATAAATAAAGGCAGGCTATATGTGAACCAGTGATGACAATGTGCTCCTAAAGTCCAGTAAAACAATGGAAGACAGTAGCAACCCAATACCAGCAGAACCCATGGACCCACGCCCCTCAGGAACACCTTTAGGTAGCCTCACAAAGAACCCTGACCTGTATGAGCACTGCCAGAAGGCAAAAGAATGTGGAAAGGATTGAGGAAGAAGCAATTTGTTAATACTTGTGAGACCATGGTCTTGTAACTAGTTTCAAAATGAGAATTCCAACAGTCATTCTTATTTTTTCCTTGCTTACACGTACACACGTGCATGTGCGTGCGAGCACACACACACACAAACACACAAATATACACATATTTCTCCTTTTCCCTTTCCTTAATGATTTTATGTAAAAATTTATCGGGAGCAGTTAAGTTTATTATAGTCTTTAAGTTATAACACCTCCAGCTGAGATTATGACAAAACCATATGATGAATGAAGGGAAGAGGGTGAATGCAGTTTTGTTTTTACCAAAAAGAGTTGCATTATGCAAGACATCACCATATTGTCATTGCTGTTTTTGTTTTGAAGTGTAAGTATGGAAAGACAAAAATGTACAATGTTTAATAGCAAAAGAGGTGATGAATATGATAAAGTTCATTCAGCACTTGTTCTTACCTCCTTCTAACATGCCTTCATATACTGCTTAGTCTGGAAAAATAAAATCTACATTTTGAGACTCCCTTACAGTTATGTTTCTGAATGCAAATTAGGTTCTACAAACTAGATGTACTTTCATGAGATATAGAAGGCTCAAGTGACTTGAGGATTATTTTCCTGCTGCTTTGATGGTTATGCTAGCAAGCAAAGTCTTGAAGATCTTGGAATTTTTGCAGAAGAATTCTATGGTCCATTAGCTTAGCTGGTGTTGAGAGGCAGTTGTACTGGTATAAAGGGTGGACTCATCCTTGGATGCCCTGGTACCAGATTCATGAGGTAAAGATACAGCTGCAGTAATAGCTTCCAGATCCATCAAGCATAGCCATGAATGTATCCTTGAACTCAACAATTCCAGGGGGAGTTCCTGATTCCCTGCATTTCTTCTGTGAGCAGAAGTAGCCTATCCTGACAGACCAGTTTTTCAGTGTTATTCTGAGATTCATTTCTGGAAGCCCAGTTCAGAAATCACTCCTCTAGCCCATACAATATTTGGGAGGCCCCTATTCCATGCATTAAATACCTAGAATGAGAAGGTTTTTGTTTCCTACAACTGAATCGTGAATGACATAGATGTGCTCTTGAGAAATAATTTTTATAAGGAATCTTTATTTGCTTAATGAAGAACATATTATAAAAGACCATAGTTTATTTTGATTGAATTTCAAGTGATGTTTGGCTTATAAAATGTTAAATTTAAATTTATCTAATATCCAGTTTATATATTAAACTTTATATATATAAACATATTTTTATAAAATAACCACATGACAAAGAAAAATTCTGCTCCAAATATTTATGAATTTGTAAACTACTCCTGTCACTTAAACTAAGCTTTTAAAATATAGTCATTTTCACTAAAATAAATTGAATTAAACTTAGTCTAATATCAATTCATATTTATTGAGAGCTTATTCTGAATTATGCAGTGTTCCAGCATCCTGTTTTTTCTTCCTTACCACAGATATTTTGATCCCCAGAAAATAGTCTTGTTTTCTGAAGACAAACTAATGATTAAAGCACACACAAGTGTGTTTTCAACTTGGAAAGTTGCAGTCTTCTATGGATTGGGGTTCATTTATAGGCCTAGCTAGCTACATCAGCATTAGATTTATCACAAACAATACCAAGAAAGTAAATTCAGAAGTCAGTAAACCTCTACTTGTATATATTGATAGTAGGAAATATAGTTCTCCATGGGAACTGTACTCTAATGAGTTCATACATTGCTGATGCAGTTAAATAATCTAATTTCTAGGAACACATTCCCCACTGACAAATGAGGTATGTCTTTTATTTCGTATCTTTCCACTTCTCTTCATCTTTACACTACCACATTGTTCCAAGCTTTTATCATCTCTCATCGTGATTTCTACTGCAACCTCCTAACCAGTCTCCCTGTTACATGCTTCCCTTCTAATGTACTCTTTTCACAGCAGCCAGGGTTATCTTAATGGTTAAATCAAAATATCTCCCTGTTCTTAAATTCCTCCTCTCTGCATTTAAGATAAAAATCACAAATCCTTAACATAGCCCTTATGATCCTTCATAATCAGGTACTTGATAACTCTTTAGCTTAACCCTGTTACTATTTAGACACCCCAATTTCTCCATATAGTGGACTTGCATTCACTTCCTTAAATATCCAGGTTCTTTCCTGCCACAGTAACATCTCACTTGCTATTTTCTCTCCTTGGAACACTTTCCTCTCACATTATTGGCCCCTTCTTGTTCTCCAAGGTCTTAAATATCACTTCCTCAAAAGAGCCTATTCTTTCTCATAGGATTCTGTGCTCTTCTTCTATAACCTATATCACAGGTACATCTATACACTTGTGTGAATTTATTTCTTTATTGTCTGTCTCTCTCACTATACTATAAGCTTTAAGATGGTAAAAATGGAGGATTGCGATTCCCTCACCCAGTGGTACTGGGGGTGGGGGACAGACTGAGGAGCTAATCTTCTTGCCTGGGTGAAGCAGGTAGTTCTCTGATTTCCTCCACTTAGTGGTCAGACAATGCTCTGATTCTCCTGCCATGGTTTTCTCAGTGGGGTCCAATGGGGAGCTGAGACTTCATCCATACCCAACATCAATGAGACTGAAGAAGGTGCTGCGATTTGGGGCTAGTAAGCACTCTCTCTCTCTCTCTTTCCTGTTCCTGGTACCAGTGACATCCAGTGGGGATCTGAACTTCCACATATACATGGCAGTAATAAGACTATATGAAGAAGGGCTATTTAGCACTCCACCTCCCTATTCCCCTGGTGTCAGCAGAACCCAATAAGCACATGAGCCTCAACACCTACCAGCATTAATGAGACAGAAGAAGGTAGTGGTAGGTAGGGTTAGTTGACATTCCACTTCCTCTTCTCCCTCCACTGGTGTCAGTAGGACCCAGAGGAAGCTAATATTCTTCTTTCCTCCTCTTTTTTTTTTCAGAAACAAATCAGTGTTAGTCAGCCTTTTTTCTCCAGTTGTGGGGAGGGAGGGCAGGCAGTGGAGCCTAGAGCAGAGTTGATATTACACCCCCACCTAGAGGCAATGAGATAGATAGCAAGTCAGTTCGCACACTTTCACTGAAATGTATCAGCAGTGTCAAGCAGGGAGCTGATCTTCTACCCTAGGCATCTGCAATGAGGCAGTGTGAGTCAGCAGTCCATTTTTGCCAGGTGGTTACAGTGAGGTCAAGTGGGAAAACTGAACATATACCCCTCCACACACAACTCTTATGTTATACCTAACAGGAGATTACTTGCAAAAAAAAAAAAAAAAAAAAGATTAAGTAGGATCAATTCTCATAATACCAAAAATGTCCAGGATAGAATAGAAAAACACTTCTCATATCCAGCACCAAGAAAATCATAAATAAGAGAATACAATCAATATGTATCAACATTGAGATAAATCAAATGTTGTAAATATCTGAAAAGGATTTTGAAACACCTATCATAAAAGTGATTTCATACCTGGAACATATGAAAAACAGAGCATCACAACAAAGAAATAAAAGTTTAAAATAAAAAGAACCAAATGAAAATTATAGAAGTGAAAAGTGTAACTGAAATTTAAAACTCACTGATGGGCTTAAAAGTATAGTGGAGATGACAGAGGATAGAATCAGTGAACATGGGGGCAGACCAAAAGAACTTACCCTATCTAAGCAACAAAAGTAAAATGGAATGGAAAAAAAATGAAGAGTTTTAGGGTTTGTGGGACAAAAACAAAAGAGCTAATATCTATATCATTGTAGTTCCAGAAGGAGAGGGACTACAATTTAATTATATTAAATTATATTATATTTAATATAATTTCACTCTTTCATATATTAAGATTGAAAGTTTCACACATTTGGCAAAAAAAAAAATGTAAAACTACAAATTCAAGAAGTTGAGCAAATTCCGAACAGGTTGAATCTGTAAAAAATTCCATGCTAACGCGCATCATAACTAAACTTCTGTAAATAAAAAACAAAGAAAGAATCTTGAAAGCAGCCAGAAAGAAAAGACACATTACCAATTTGACAAGAATGATTCAAATGACAGTAGACTTGCCATCAGAGACCAACATGGCCATAAAGGGGTACCACATTTTTTGAACACTGAAAGAAAAGAACTGTCAACTGAAAATTCTATATACAGCAAAAATATCTTTCAAGAATGAAGGGAAAATACATTTCCCTGAAAAAAACTAAGAGAATGTGTCACTAGCAAATATAATTTAAAGAATGAATAAGTGAAATTCTTTGAACAGAATGGAAATGATAATAGAAAAAGACTTGGAACTTCAGAAAGGAAAGAAAAACACTGGAATGAGTAAAAATAAGTTAAATATAATAGATTATCCCACTTCTCATGAATCTATTAAATCATATTTGATGGCTGAAGCAAAAATTATATTACCATCTGGCGTGACGCTTAAGGTATAATTGTGAAAATATATTTTAAAAAGAGGAAAGATAAAGAAACCTAAATAGGAGTAAGTTTTCTGTACCTCACTCAAAGTGGTAATGTCAATACCAGTAAACTGTGATATGTCATGTATACAGGTTGTAATATGTAGAAACAACTACTAAGAAAATTTTACAAAGCAATGTGCTTTGAAAACTATTTTTAAAAATGAAGATGGATTCCTGAAAAATGTTCAAGTAACCTACTGTAAGGTGAGAAAAGATAAACAGAACAAGAATAAGAAAATGAAGTATCATCCATGAAAAGGATGATAAGGAAATTCTGTGAACAACTCTATGCCTGAAAATTTGATAACAGTTGAAATGGACCAATTCCTTAAAAGACTAGCATACCAACAAAACTCACACAAGAAGAAAGAGACAATTCAATTTCAATTGGACATACTCAAAATTTAAAAAAAGCCTTTGCCCTCAAAATACTATGTTAAAAGAATGAAAAAAATAAGCTAGAGAAGTGGAGAAAATATTTGTAAGCCATATATGCAGCAAAGAACTAGTATCTAGAATATTTAAAGAACTCTCAAAACTCGACAATAAAAAAAACCAAACTATTTATTTAGAAAATGGACAAAAGACATGAGCAGACATCTCACCAAAGAGGATACAGAGATGGCAAATACACACAGAAAAATATATACAATATCATTACCTAGCATGAGAATGCAAATTAAAACTACAATGAGATATTGTACATACCTATCAGAAAATGAAAAAATAGTGACAATATAAAATCCTGGTGAGAACTGAGAAACTTCATCATTCATACCATATGTTGCTGGTGGACAGGTAAAATGGTAAGCCACTCTAGAAAATAGTTCCATAGTTTCTTATAAAACTGAACATGCAACTAACAAATGACCCAGCAATTGCATCCATGGGAAATTTATCCCAGAGATTAGTGGTTATGTTCACACAAAAACCTATACACAAATGTGCACAGCATCTGTATTAGTTTGCTCAGGTTGTGATAACAAAATACCATAGACTAGGTGGCTTAAACAACAAACATTTATTTTTTCACAGTTCTGGAGGCCAGAAGTAAGAAATCAAGGGTTGACCTGGTAGGTTTCCTCTGAGGCTTATCTCCATGGCTTGTGGATGTCTGCCCTCCTGCTGCCTCTTCAAATGGTCATCCCACTTCCTCCGTGCACATGTTCTCCTGGAATCTCTGCCCTTTCTTATGAGGACGCCGTGCGTATTGGATTAGAGCTCTACTCTAACAACCTCATTTTTGCATGATACTTATCTCCACATATAGTTACATTTGAAGTACTGGAGTTTTGAGGCTTCAAAACAAGAAGTTTGGGGAAATATCACCCAGCCCATAACTAGCTTTATTTGTAATAACCGAAAAGTGGAGGCAACCCAAATGTCCTTCACAGGTTAATGGTTAAACAAGCTGTGGTACATGCATAGCATGGAATTTTGCTCATCAATAACAAGGAACAGACTATTGATACAGCAACCAGAATGAATTTCCAGGGAATTATGCTGAATAAAAAAGTCAATACCAAAAGATTATGATTCTAATTATATAACATTTTTGAAATGACAAAATTATAGAGATAGAGAAGAAATTTATACTTGTGAGCGATCAGTGACAGAGAGATGTGTGGTTATAAAGGACCATGCATCTCTATAAAAGATCAGAGTGACTAGAAAAGGGTGACATGAGGGATCTTTGTGGTGATGAAACTGTTGTGCATCTTGATGAAATCAATGTCAATATTCTGGTTGTGAGATTGTACTATAATTTCTCAAGATGTTACCACTAAGGAAAACAGGGTAAGAGGCATATAGGATCTCTGTATATTATTTCTTACAACTGCACCTGAATCTACAATTAACTAAAAATAAAAACTATAAAAATTACCTAATTTTGAAATAAACTATCATAAAAATAAATATAAAAATTATAGTTCTCTATAAAAAGATACTTATTGAATGAATGAAGGAATTAATGAATGATTTAACTTTACAGCCTGATCTTATAACAACTAATAATATTCTTTACCCAGATGTGATTCTCTGCACGAACATGTATCACTCTGATGAGTATATTGATGCCACAAAGCCAAATGAAAGCTATAAGATTGTAAAGGAGAGAAAGGATAAGTAAATGAGTGAACAAATATTACAAATAGTTACAGGAAACTACCTTTTAGACTGGTGCAAAAGTCTGAGGACGGGAACATAAGGACAGCTAACTGGGCAACAAATGCACAGAAATAAGCGCCTAATAGGGAAGCACCCTGGGAGAAAGGCACTAAGGAAGCTTTACTCAGCTGGAATTTGGATGGCTATACAAAAAGCAGGTTTGATCATGCATTAAGGGGTTGAGTAAAAGTGGAGCTTGCTTTACCAAAATCAATGACAGCTGAGAGGGAAATAGCTGTAAACTTGACCTGGGATCAAAGGGAGAACTTACCGAGGGAGAATTGGGAAAGCTATAGGAGTGAGCCAATTTAACTATGTTCACTAGTGAGTTTGAGTAACATCAGAATTGTTTAAATAATGAGATCTATGCCCTGTAATTGACCACCATGTATGTAGAGTGTACTTTGAAACCACTATAAGCTGCAGTAAAAAATTATTGTCCTTTAACTGATTTACTGATCATGGGCCTTGCTGAGGAGCACTGTTGAAAAAGATTGGTTTTTGGGAAAAGTAACAGGAAAAGTTCAAAGTTTGAAGATCAGCCTCTTTGGAAACCCATTCCCTTCCCTAGGTTCTTACCTTGGTAGAAAAAGTTTATTAATGTCATAAGTATGCCAAATTTCTTTTTGGGGTTGTTTTCTGTTTGGTTTGTCATCCCTCTCCTCTTGTAACTGCTTTATTTTACAAAGTATTTTTTAATGCCAAATTTCCTTAGACAGAAATAAGCCTGTACTTCCAGTCAAGAGGTAGGTTTTAATGCAAAATTTCTTATTTTTTTGCTAATTGAATATGGGGAGTAGGACCTCCATGCTTTGATTTTTAAATCTTTAAAATTAAAGGTTACTTTCCAACAAGTTGAATGGGACATTGATTTCAAAATGGCAATACAGATGTCTTTCCCTGGAAAATAATAATGTCAAACTATATATATATATTGACTTAAGTAGATCTCAAGAAATGTGTAATTCTCAATTTTGTATGAAATGCTGTCTTCAAATGATCAATGCCTGCTTATTAAAGGAAACTTGTGTTTGGATTTAGTACCTTTAATGCCTGACAATAGGCAGTGCCACAATACAAGTAAGGATGGCCACCATTGCAACTGGCTGCAAGGAACTCAACATCCACTTCTGTTCACCTAGATTTTGAGCCTTTGAACCTGATCGCCTCACTCAGAAAGCTAGTGTCAATATAAATGAGCTTAAGCTTTTTAGCCTCACTCACAAAAATGATTCTGGAACCCTTCTCTCTTCATATCCCATCTTGGACACTTGCTCTTAGCTGTTTTCAAGTTTCAACCAGCTTATAATCTGGTTTACAATAATGTTCTTGTTTTTCATCTATTGACCTCTACTTGCCCCTCAGAATATAGAATTGTGCTTCCTAAGACATTGTTTAAGTAATGAGTACGACTTAAGATATTATTCTCTGGCTATTCCTACTTCTGACCACCCTAGATGTCTTAGTCCATTCAGGCTGCTATAACAAAATACCACAGACTGAAATTTATTATTCACAGTTCTAAGGCTAGAAGCCCAAGATCAAGGTGCCAGGATGGTTGAGTAAGAGCTGTCTTTCAGGCCACAGATTCCTTGCTGTGTCCTCATGTAGTAGAAGGGATGAGCTAACTCTCTGGTGCCTCTTTATAAGAGCACTAATCCTATTTTTGGTGCTCTTCCCTTATGACCTGATCACCTTCAAAGGGCTCACCTCCTAGTACCATCACATTGGGCATTAAGACTTCAACATATGAATTTGAGAAGGATATAAACATTTAGACCATAGCACTAAGTAACCTTCAACCCTCCACACTGAATCCAACTCCAGACTCTGCAAAGCCTTCAAGACCCTTGTTTACTTGATTAGAACCCCAGCCAGGACCACACAGGCTCTCTCTGCAAGGGAGAGATAAGTTCCATTTCAATCTCAACTTCCCAGTTAATATTTTTGGGGTGGGAAAAGATGGATGACTTTACCTCACACTTTTAACTTCTGAGTCAAGTACAGGACCAGAATCAATGTGATATTAGACTAGAGACCACATTAATAATTGCAGTGGTTATATTAGTAAGAACAATAATTTTTGAACAATTACCATGTGTCAGACATTCTTCTAAGGAATTCATTTTTATCTCATTCAATACCTACAACAACCTATGAGATAAAAGCTATTATTATACTCACTTTACACATGATGAAACTGAAGCACAAACTACTGAGTAATTTGTCCAAAGATTTACAGCTAAAAGTGCTGGCTAGGAGACAAACCAAAGTAATTTGGATCCACAGTCTTTATTCTTAATAACTATACCTCAGTGAGGAAACACTGAGAAGATGGCCATCTGTAAGCCAGGAAGAGAGCTCTCACCAAAACCTGACAATGATGGCATCCCAATCTTGGATTTTCAGCCTCCAGAACTGTGAGAAATTAATATCTGTTGTTTAAGGCACCCAGACTGTGATATTTGTTATTGCAGCCTGAGGTAACTAAGACAGGACGACACAAGTATGCCTCATTACTCTGCCCTCTTAAAGCACAGGCTCTAGGTAAAATGCTCATAGGGAAAACAAAAAGGTTATTTCCATGTACAAACCTAGCTCCTAGGTGGCTGTAGGAGAATTTATTTAGAAATTAATTTTAATGTAACATAAAAGATTCACAACACAGCAAGTAATTTCACTCTAATATCAAATTTTAGAGGCCGTTTTAAAAGGTAGCCAAATGCTAAGTTGGCTAAAACCCAGAGCAACGCAGTGACCTTAAAGGGAAGAAGGAAAGCCACAAAAAAAAGAAGAAAACCAGGCTAGATCCCTAAGGAGGAGTAAAAAGAAATAAAAGAACCATAAAAGGTAACAGAAACATTCTTATATCACGCAAGGTAAAAAAGAAGGAGCAAAGAACACCATGACCCTCGGATAAATAAAGAGAAAAAGCAGAGAGCAGGTGACTGAGCAAAGCTGTTTTCCTGGACTTTGCGGAAATGTCCAGGTGTGATCAGTTAGCCTGCATAAAAGCCACTAGTGAAGGGAAGATAGATAGTATGTCAGGCCATAGGAAGGAAGAGACCAGCTAAAAAGAGCATTACAATGATGAACAGACCATTTTAGAAAACTGGCAGACGTGGAGGCTTAGAGGTCTCCTTTAGACATGCTCAAGCCCAGAATACACAGTATAAACTGCAGAGTTTACAAAAGGTTAGTTTACTTTACCTGTGGCCCATTAACTCATTGCAATCTGAATGGCAAACTTCTTTCTTTCATGGCATTCTCCTAATACCTATAACAAAGCAAGATGTATGGTAGATGCTTAGTAAATACTTGCTGATGTCATCACTTAGAAGAGCTCCTATTCTAGGTAGCAACCAATATGCTTCTACATACAGTAACTTATAAGAAATTATAACAATCCCCCAATGAATCGACCTCTGGAAAAATATGGGGAAATAGGTGAAATGTTACTGGATGTAATTAAGGAGTTTTATTTTGTAATATTTGGCACTTTCCCTAATGAGATAAGGAGAGTAGACTAAGGCCAAAGGGCCGTGATGAATTTACATTTTATAAACAAGGAATAATTAAAATATTTTACTACTATCGTGAAAATATTGTTCTAACTGGTGGTTTAAAAGTTTGTTTTGTGTCTCTATTTTCCTATACAATCATATGTATTAAAAAGTACATAGTTATAATTCTAATCACAAAATCATTCAGTTCTAGGTGCTATTTTTCTCTTTACATTTGTTTCTTGGTCATATCTGAACCTTTGAGGAGCTATACAAAGCCATGGGGTAGTGGTTTGCACACCCCTACTTGGCCAATGTTACTACAATATCCAAACACTAATCAAATGGCAATTAACAAATATCAATTATAATTCTCTGCCCAGCATTACTCTAGGCAGTAGATATGTACTGGTGAATGAGACAAAGTCTTTGCCTTCAATGAGCTTATGTTCTAGTGAAAGAAGGCAGGTAATAAACAAAGAAACATAAATAGAAATAGGTAGTTTCAGATACTGATGAATATAGTGAAGAATGTGATAAAGTGATAGAAAGACATGGCCAAGGTAATCAAAGATGTCCTTGCTATGGAATTGATGTTGGAGGTGGGTTCTGAATGATAAAAACAAGGCAGTCACATGCTGGTGGAAGAGCATTTTAAAGAGAGAGATGCAAAAATATGCAATGAGAGATGCAATGAGAGTTGGAAAGATAGTTATTCTCAGGTCACTAATTAGCAGACCTCTCTCTGTCTACTCTTCTTTGCCTTACTCCATTCTAGCGGCACTGCACTTTTCATATCTGTTGTGTACCTTCGAACATGACATTTCCTCTGCTGGAAACACTCTTTTTCTGTTTCCTTTAGTCATTCTCTCCTATTATTCAGGGTTCAGGTTAAAGTTGCCTTACTCAGGCAGGCATTCCAAATATCCCTCAAATGAAATTAGGACCCTATGTTAAACTTCCCATTGCAATCTGTGCTTTACTTTTATAACACTCATCATATACACAATTCACTTAATTCCTACAATCCCTACTTTGCTGTAAGTCCCATGAGAGTAGAACCCCTGTATTTAACTATTGTTGTTGCTATTAGTCTCATAATCATCATCATCGTTATCATCTGCCTTTTGCTGATTTAATCATTCACTGCTGGAATCAGGAATCTGAGCTTAATAACCTTTTCACAGTTCTGTGATTCATTTAATATATAGATAAAATATTTTTTTCACAAATACTTTTAGATTTAAATATATATCTTTTCCATTTAGCAAATTGCATTCATTTCCATCTATGTTTACTATTTTCATCATTACACAAAATAAATTCACTGAAAATACTTTTCAAAGATTTTGAAAATATCTGCCATAATTAGGGGTTCTCAAACTTAGAGTACATCAGAATCACCTGGGTTGATGGTTAAAAGTACATCACATTCATTTATCACTCTTCTTTGAACATCTTTACTGCCCATTGCTATCCAACTTTAGAGTGACAATTGAATAAAATATACTCTGAGATCCTTAGGTTAAGAAGATGTAGTTTTGAGCTCTGATAATTTTCTAGCCATCAATATAGCAAGTGAATATTGTCATGTAAGATGTGAATATTTCTTATGTGAACCCAGCAAAGAACACACAATAAGATGAGTGAAAATTCCTTCAAAGCCACATTGAATTTTGCAAGCTTTCTGGCACAAGCTTTTCTGGCACAAATTTAATATAGCAAAATTGGCTTGTAGTTCTGCAGAAAATACTGGGTGCAGTTCAACTTTGAGCAAGTTCCCTAATTTAAAAGTCAATAATTGGAAGGTAAAAAATAATGAGCTTTATTACAGTGCTAATAGCCTAATGAGGGAATTGGGGTTTGTTTATTTACTGGTATTATTTTTCTAGACCGTCCTGTCAGAAATTTTTTTAAAGAAATAATACAGAGTAGGTAGATTAGAAAGACAAATTCAGATCTACATAGAAATCCTACATTTAGCATTAAAATTTTTGCATATCACATTTAGTATCTGACCCTAGAGCCTGAGTGTCCGTGGGATTTGTGATTGTAGCTGCTTTACTGTGCTGGTATGGAGATGAGGATTTCCTCAGCACCTGATACCTCCAACCCTGAAAGCCAAGGTTGCACTAAACAGAGTCTAAAGGAAGCCATGCATATGTGCAAGAATGGTATGAAATCCCCTCCTTCTTATCAAGAAAAGGAATACTTTCCATCTCACCACACTCTTTGCTCCTAGTGAAAAGCTTTTTGGGGGTACATGCAACTGCTCTTATCAAAGATATGATGGCTGGGTATTTTAAAAAATGTCCACTTGGTACTCACCACCAACTAAAGAGAAAAATAGCTTTGGAAAACACAAGCAGGAAATGCCCTGCATTTAGCTGTGTGAAACATCCATGCTTTGAGGTTGAAGGAAAAATCTTTTCCAATATTATTTTCTAAATAAGGACTTTTGCAAGGCATTCTGTAGCAAGGAAAAGAACTCTGTTTTTCAATGAACACATATGCACACTCACCAGTCCCTCAGAAAAATTATAAAACTGATTAGATTGTCTTTGGCTCTCATTTAACCTCTCTGTACTTGCAACTCTTTTCCCATTTGGCACACTCCAGCACCTGCTCCTCGCCTCCCTCATTTCTCTTATGCTGTCTCCTAAGGTGAGACCCTTCTAGGAAGTACCTTAGGTACTGAGCCAGTCCCTCCCTGTCTCCCAAATCACACCTCATGTTATTCATCCTCTATTGTACTTTATCAGGACCCTGTTCCCTATTTGGGCTAGACGGACACTTCCCCCATCTCTCTCTCTCTCTCTCTCTCTCTCTCTCTCTCTCTCTCTCTCTCTCTCTCTCTCTCTCACACACACACACACACACACACACACACACTCACTTTCGCTTTCTCTCTCTTTCTCTCACCAACTGCCATGTTGTGAGCAGCACTATGAAAAGGCTTACGTAGTGAGAAACTAAAGCTCCTGCTAACAGCCACATGAGTGAGCTTAGAAGTATATTGTTTCGCTGCATTCATGCTTTCAGATGACTGCAGCACTGAATGACAGCTTGACTGAAACCTCATGATGGATCCAGAGCTAGAACCCAACTAAACCACTCGACTTCCTGACCCTCAGATATTGTGAGATAATAAATGCTTAACATTTGAAGCTGCTAAATTTGGGGAAAATTTATTGTTCAGGTTTAGATAAATAATACAGCTTTCAAAATATCACCTACCTTTGTCTATCTCCCTACAGTGCCAAAAAGTCTCAAAGTAAGTACTTAAATCTGAAAGACATTGTCCACTCACAAATGTTTCAGAATGTTTAATTATCTGGGGGGAGGGTTCAATATGGTACATTAAGTCATTATTGGCCCTTATTACCTCATATAAAATAAGTTATCCAAAATAGTTGTCACCTATAAAGCCTTATTAATAAGACTTGAATAAATTCTGTGTTTTAGTCTTATTTGTTTTGCCTTATTTTAAGTCTTTCTTTTTCCTTAGTTCTTAATTTTAAAGGTAATGTTTGTTCATCACAGAAAACTAGGAAAGTATAAGACTAATCCACCACTGTGGATTTCAACCTCTGACTCAGCATCCTTTTTTTCTAACAAGTATTTGTAAATAAAATTCAAAATAAAATTCAAAATAAAATTCAAAATAAAATTCATAGATAGTATAACACTCTTACATACATAATTTTAAAAATAACATAATGGCCAAACTTTAATATAAAAGAAAAAGAAAGGAACAGTAATTAAAAATAAAATGATGTATATTTAATATGTAAATATTTTGATATGACTACACTAGGAGACATACTGAAAGGCTCAGATATCTACTGTGAATGTAACAGCTATATACACAGGTTGATTCAGGAGTGATGTGTTGCTGTTTCAAACACTACAAGCGCTATGTAAACCAGAAGACAGTGGAGTAACATCTTTAAAGTACTGAATGAAAGATGTCAACTCAAAGTCTATACCCAGCAAAAATATCTTTCAAAAATAAAAGATAAAGAAATCTTCAGACAAAAGCTGAGAGAATTCATTGCCAGCAGACCTGCAGTACAAAAAATGTTAAAAGGAGTTCTTCAGGTAAAAGGAGTACAATACCAGACAGATACTTAAATGTACACAAAAGAGTGATGGCTACCACAAATGTTAAAAAAAAAATGAAGGTAAATAGCATGAGAATCATTGCTATCAGTATCACAACTTTCCAAAAGATGAATGCAACTGCTAAGGTATAGCTGAGCCAGTTATTTAATTTACTTATGCCTCAGTTTCTTCATCTGTAAAATAGGAAGAATAATAGTATGTACTTCCTAGGGTCTTGTGAGAATTAAATAAGTTAATTTATATAACATGCTTACAACAATGCCTAATCATAGTTAGCTGGATAAATGTTAGCTATTATTATTATTACTAAAGTTCTAAACAAAACAAAGTAAATGAAATCTTCATTCAATAAAAAAAATTCATTCCAAGAAAATTTAGCACATATTAAAATTCTGCAAAATGTGTTTTGAGTTTACAAGTAAAACAGACTTGGATTCTAGGTTTTGATGATTTTAAACATGTTGTCAAACCTACCTGAATACCTTGATTGACATTCAAAAGTCTTGTGGAACATGAATAGGACAATTCTTCATTACATGAGAATGACCTCCTCATTGTAGAACATCTAATGTCCCTGTCCCTTCCTCTTACCTGGTTGCACCTTAAAACATATGAAAACCAAACATACTCTAACAAAATTTCAAAACAACCCCTTCTGACAATGTAATTCCATTGGGAATCCCAATTCAGGAGCAGGCCTAGGTACCATATACCATTACCTAAAGGCAATGGGATAAACAGCTAGATTCCAGGAAGGAGAATTTGGCTATACTCCAAATGTGGTTTTGTTACAACCTGGGTTCAAATACTTATTAGCTATGTGATCTTGGGCTCATCTCTTAATCTCTCTGTGCCTCATTTCTCATTTTTAAAATGTGATTATAATTAGCTCCTACCTTATAGGGTTGTGAAGTTTAAATAAGATAACATATGTATAGCACTTAGCAAAGTATTTGGCTCAAAATAAAATATAATAGTAGTGGTTGTTGTTGTTGATGATGTTATGCTATTAAGGGAAAGAGTTATCCCTTGTGGCAGAGACTACCAAATACTCCATGTACTACCTTATATTTCCCAGCCTCCTCTGTAGTTAGGATATGGCCTTGTGACTGGTTCTGGTCAATGAACTATGATCAAAAGTGATGTATCATTTAGAGGCTGAAGTAGGTAAGAGCTAATATGTTGTCAATTTGTCTTTCTTTTCCATGTCTGCCTTGCAGAAGAGAGCAATAAGCCTCTGATCAGTGCATACCTACTTAATAGATGAGGATATTGTGGTACAAAGAATGAATATGAGATCAAATTGGCTTTCATATACCATATAATAGTCCCTTCACATAAACAAGGATTATGTTTCCAAATTCAACATTGCATGTAATTTCCCTCATGAAACTGAATCTAATAACTAGACAAAAATAGAACTCTGTTGAGACAAAGGTGCTAGGTGGTTGGTTAGGCTCACTCACTAGCTAGGCATATCTCTCCCACACTCCAGACTCAACTAGGCAATTCAGTTTCATGTGTAAGCAAAATGACAAACTTATCCACCTTGGACCTAAAGTGTTATTATTAGAGTCAAGAAAACAAATAATAAAATCGTGTATGTTAAGGATATACTATATACAAGTCACAGAATATTAGAGATGGAAGTAAATATTAAGGGTCATGTCACCTACTACCTACACTTTGCATATGAGGAAAATGAGGCCAAAGAAGGGAAAAAAGATACCCCCAAGATGATCAAGCTAGATAATAAGAGTCCTGGAATAATAAAAAAGGCCCCCTACCTCCTAGATCAGTAATCTTTGCACTAATGTCCACTACTTTCGAAGTATGACAATTTAAATATAAATGGCTGGCTTTGTTTCCCCTTTCTTTAGTATGGGACCATGGAGTTGTATAAGAAGTTGAAACAGCACATCAAAATGAGCTGAGAAAAAGGCCTAGATTTCATTGAATTATGAGAAAACCTAATTAATATTATGTAAATATACCCAGGAAAAGAATATTAACACACCAAATCCCTATCCAAAATCCACCAGAATCATTCATCACCATAAAACATCTGCTGTCCATGAAGAAAATGCATTTGAGAAACTTTTTCCCCAGGATAGGATTTCACAGAAGTGTTAGGTAGCTAGTCAGACATGAGCAACGTGGGAACAAAGAAATAGGGGCCCAGCATAGAGACTACCCAAAGAATACCCTATTGGTAGTTACAGAATTCCTCCTGCATCCCCAGAGACAAAGGACAGGAGGGCCATAATCTGTAGCTGGTTTAATCTGGCCACAGATGCCTGTGCAAAAGATACAACCCTAACTTGCCCACAACCTAAGTCTCATTGTACTGTCATGATAATACTATGTTTATTGCTGAAAGTTCACAAATCTAATTATAACAGACTGATTTCTGGGTAAGCTCATTTGTACTAGGCAATAAGCTCATTTGCACTAGGCAAAGTGCCAGTCAAGTGTCAGTTGAAATGACCTCACATGCCAATCACCTAGGAACACCTTTGGAACCATCCATCATGCCCCAAATATAATTTAGACATTCCAACTTCTGGGTACTTACAGTTCTCTTTGCCAAAATCATGTTCCTCTTTGGAGAGTACTCTGTCTTTCTTAAATATGCTTTTAGTAAATCTTTTCTAAATCTCACTGACTCTTTGCTATGATTCTTCACTGTATCAATAAGGAAGAACTGAGGAAAAATGCTAATTACACTTCTGCACCATTACCCCCGCCTCCCCTGCCACTGGGGTGACACCAAAGTTCAAATCGCCCCCAAATGGTAAGAGAAGCATCTACCTTTGTTCCTAGTAACTTCTGAAGTGACTGGCTGGTAAAATGGATACAGTATAAAGTTAGGGTCAGGAGTGCAGCCTGTTAATGTATCATAGAAACACTAGCTGGTTTGTAAAAGGAACGGTCTGAGTTGTATCTAGGTTTTCTAAGCCTTAAGTCTGACCAAGTGACCAACCCAGCCTGACCCTTTGGTCTCAAGAAGCAGCTGGAACCAAAGGCTTTCATTCATCCCTGAAGAGCTTGCATCTCTAGGCAAATATCTGTTCAGCCATTTCAGTCTCTCCATCTTTAGTCTTAGGACTATGTCAAAGGAGAAAATATCATAGATATGGAATTTGCCTTGATCTCTAACTCCCTTTCTGCAGAAAAGCTCCTAGCTTGCTCTCTTCAGTCCTACTGCTGGATTGTAAACTAGTAAATCTCAGCATGTAGTTGAAGGCCACGTAGGTCCAGTTGCCCTGTGTAGGCCTTGGGAGGAACATTTATCATGTGTTATATACCAGTGGCTTGAATTATAGCATTCAATGCTGAGAAGGATCCATTTATTAAGAAAAAAGACTTAATAAAAAGTATATTGTTAACTCTGATATCATCTACCCTAAAAATGGATTTTTTTTTCCCTTGGGGCAGGGGTGGTGGTGGTGGTGGCAGCCAGGGCCTAGCAAATGCACTTTCCAGAATATCACCCTTATGCAGAGTGCTGACAAGGCAAAACGTGGTACATAACCAATTAAGTTTTTTCAGGTTTTCCAGTTGTCAGTGGCTTAGTGAAATCATCAGTGAATTACCTCAAGACCCAGAATGCACATCATCTGGGCCTGCTGATCTGTATATATTTCGTTTGTTCATTTAGCTATATTTTTAATTGCTATTGCTCAGATTTTTATTACTGCCTAAATGTCTCTACTCTTTTTCTATTCTTCTAAGGATTATTTTAATTATACACACACACACACACACACACACACATACACACACACATGCATATATATACATACACACACATATATACACATACATACATTTATATGTATGTATGTATATATAATATATAATTATATACATGCACACATATATGCATACATACATATACATATATAAATACATGTACACATATATGCATATGTGGTTGAGTGTTGTAATTGTGTTTGTGTGTATAGTATTTATAGCCACTTTCAGGAGAGTTGCTATTTAAAGATCTGATCTCCCTAAAGCACAAATGCCCTAAACAAGACATTTATAATTAAATTTTTCCACATTGCCATGCCCCTATTCTCCTGTTCAAATCAACTTCCACTTTTACTGGCCCAGCTGCCTGCCTCAAGATTTAGAGAGAATGTGGTTTGAGGTTAGTGAATGTTCTAGGGTAGTGGTTCTCAAACTTCAGCATCCATCAGAATCCCCTGGAGGTCTTGTTGAAACACAGACTGCTAAGCACACTCCAGTTTGATTCAGTAGTTCTAGTAGGGAAGAAGGTGCCAAGGGTTTGCATTTCTAACAAATTCCCAGTGATACTAATGCTGCCAGTCCTGGGACCACATTTTAAGAAGCACTGATTTGGGAACTGTGGTGAAGAGGCTTTGAAACTTGCTGATGCAAACCTGCCTGACTCTGACTCTGACTTCATAGATCTGAAATGGATCCTAGGGCATAAAACAAGAGAGAAAAATCAGACTTCTGTTTGCATGTGCCATTCTGAGGAAAAAGACTATAGTTTTATCCCACCTTTCTCCTACACCTATGCAAGTTTGCACAAAATAGGGTAAACTACACTTGTGAGAAATAAGGGGGAGAAATATGAAATAATGTATACTAGTTAGCTTGTCCATGCTTGCTGGACACTGATCTTTAGAAAATGACAGACAAAGGGTAAAAATTATGACCTTACCAGTCTGCCTCTGCCTTAAATAAGCTTAATTTTGTAGGTCTCAAACATTAGTGTGAAAATTTAGATTTCAGGGGTCTTCATCAGAACTTCTTGATGTGAATCTTGGGGCACTGGCCCAGAAACTCACACTTTAACAACTTATCTGGTGCAAATGGCATATGGGCCACATTTTAAAAAGCATTGTTCTAATGGTAAAAGGCAGAACACATAGAAAAGAGACTAGAATAATTCTTTAAGAAAATCCAGATTCAAGTGTCACTTCATATTGTGCAAGCAACATACACAGGGCTAATAAATTAATAGAGTGATCGGAATGAAATTTGTTCCTGCAAATGACATTTAGGATTTTTGGAAACATAAACTTGGATTCGTTTAGTAAAACAAACAAACAAACAAACAAACAAACAAAAAACTATCTCTAGCACTGAATGATGCACGGAAAATGACTGAATTATGTAATGTTTTTGTATAAAAATTTACACAACTTCTTCTAAGCACTTTTATTAATTCACTTCATCCTCAGTAGTACCTCTATGAACTCACCTTGCCCCATTTGAAAGATGAATAAATAGAAACCTGGAGACTGCTTTGCCCCTGGGCATGCAAGAATTTAAGCGACTGAGCTAAGATTAGCACTCAGGCCTCAGGACTCTCCAAAGCCCCCTCATTTGTGCCAGGTTGAAGTCACAGGAAGAGATAACTGAAAAATACACTTTCATGATGTACCAGGTTGGCATCATTTAAGGTGCTATACCATGTTTTTGTGCTAGAAGCTCATGTAACATGGTAGTAGCTAACAGGAACCAAAATAAACAAGCAGATTGCCTCCTCACTTAGATGTGTTTTGCCTTCTGGGCTATCCTTCAAAATCCTCCAAGACTGCAATCTCAAGAGGAGGGTGGAAAGGAAGAGACACAACCCAAGCCCATTACTCTCATTACTCTTTGAGTTATCATTGTATCAGTAACACAGCAAAAGACTTTGCTACAAGCTTTTTTTTAAAAAAAGTTATTTTGGTAAAATTAGCAAAATCCAGTGTTCCTTTGCCATCTGCAAACTTCATTTACCTGAAGCAGCTGTCCTTAATTATTAGATACACTTGTGTATCCAGTATGGCCCCATCTGTCTATACAATGAATAGCTTTTTCTAAATAAAAAATCATTGAAGAAAAATAGACTAATTAGGGCCTTGTTTAAAGAGTCAGGACACAGTAGCTCTGCAATTGGTTGGAACATGCAGCACTCTCTAAATTTAAAGACTATTATACAAAGACCTGGTCTTGAAGACCACCCAATGACAAGAATTTGAAGGCACAAAGGCACTGACCAGAAGAATAGACTTGTATAAATACCAAGTGTTGGCTGGAGCCTCTAAATCAAACTGAAGCCTTCCTATCCTATTAATCAAGTTAAAAGACATATATTTCATCCCTACCTGCCCTTCTGATCCCTAAATCTTATTAGAGGTAAAAAAAAGAACCCCTATTTTCCCATTTCCTACATAATTATTGGGGGAAGATAGACATTTTGGAATGGGTTTTTATTGATTTGGTTTTGTGTAATCTATTAGCATTTCAACTTGTCAGAATACTTGTTCTGTAGCATTCAGATGGTGGGGGAGCTATAAATAAACAGAGCTGTGAGAGAACAGCCTGCTGTTGTCATAGCTTGCAAGCTATCCCATTATAAAAACACACTCTGGAGTTTGCCTTATTACCTTCTGTGTTTGTGTTCAGTAGCTGGCCTCTGCCAAGGTTACATTGAAATACCTTGGCTACCCGTCATTTCACCTTCCATTTCTTCCAGCTCTTTTTTTCCCTCTACTGCAAGGAGCAGGAGAGATATACCTCACTACACATGGTACAGAGACAGTTTAATGAAAATAAGGGTGTAGGAAACAAGAAAAAAAAAGACACTATTTTTTATTTGTTGTAAAATAGTGCTCAGTATCAAAGACAGAAACAAAACAATACATTAGAAACTAACTTTCATTGGATCCCAATCTTTTAGAGCCAATTATTCCTTTACATTTCAAAATACACAAGTAACATGACAGAACAAAATAATATGATTTCCTTCTTTCCTGACATACCTCAAACCTCTCCCTGGGCAAACGGTTCTTTGCAAACCAATGTCAAACATTTCCTTCACTTCTGTGTCCCTCCACACCATGATATTCCATGGAATGGCCATATGCAACTATCCTGCCTACATGTGGCCTACAGCCTGCCTCCAGTTTGCTTTGATTTTGAACACAAATCATAGTGGTATTCTCTAATTGTTATGGTACTAAGATGTGGGGAAGGTGCTGCGGGAGGAAAAGTGTATAAGTATGTTCTGGATTGATTTCTAAGGGAAAGCCAGTCTGTATTTCTTACTCTTCCACTCTTTTTTTTTACTTCCAGTCTGTCCTTTCTACCCTCCTGGCAGACAGTGTGTGCTTTAGAAAAAAAAAAAAAAAGGAAAGAGAAACTCCCATATTTCTGTTTTCTTCCTATTACCACAAGTCTTACATGCAAATTGAGACTTGCACAACTTCTACATTTCTCCAAGAAAAATTAAATTTGAGTTGACGTGTCATGAACAGATTTTGAGATAATGACCCAGATGTAGACTCTAGATCATTTGTTGCAAAAAATAAATAAATACCTACCATTTATTGATTAATTTCTGTTGAAAAGTACCTTACATGTTTCCTCTCATTTCATCTTCACTACTTATGATTATTATCTGCACTTTACAGTTTAGGAAACTGATGAATTGAGAAGTTGTTTAACTTCTAGGAATGGAATTAAGACTTAAAACCAGATATGTATACCTCCAAAGCCCATACTTTTGATCACTATATTTTACTGCCACTCATAGTCAGATCAACTTTGCCAAGAGATAAAAAAAAATCATTTAAAAAGGAAAATAGTTTGAAAATTATTATTGTACTTTTCTCTTTTGCCTTTTAGAGTACTTAGCTTACACCCTAGTCTGCCTGAGGTAATCATTTGGGGAGAGGGTGGGAGTGTATGGCAGAGACATTAGCATTTACGACTGAAGGAGAAGAAATAAAAAGAAAAAAACAAGGCAATATTTGCTTCTGACATACAAAATATGATCATACAGTAGGACAACATCCTTACAAGCCAGGCTTTTTTCTTATGACAATAATAATAGCATAATTTTTACTATTGCCCAAACATCCCTATTCTTTTATATTTCTTGCTAAGAATTAATAGACACACACATCTACAAATGGTATGTAATTCTGTGTAAATATTTCTATATCTACATATATACAATTCCTTTACCTCCTACTTTAGCAAATCAAAGGTTAAGTTTTAAGGATCCAAGTAATAGAGTGCCCCAGAAAAAAAATCCTTTGCCCTGTGACAATTAGGACAACTCTATGGTATAAGAAAGATACAATCTAGTATGGGTAAAAGAACATTTCCACCCTTCCATTCTTGAAGAATTGTCAGGGGAGGAAGGGAGAGACAAAGACAGGAAAGAGATTGGAGTCTACAGAGAGAATCACAGTAAGATAAGCAAAGGTAACACTACTCCCCAAGTGAAACTATGAAAGAAGCCTACCTCACAGACTCCCCTATAACTTCCAGTCTAAGTAAACTACATCAAAGTCTCTTTTGTCAGGGATAGTGACCCCTGAAGTTTAGTTTTCTCCAACTTCTCTCAGTTTCCATGAAGAATGGACACTGAGTGTGAGACATTGGGTTTGTTATGAGAAGCACTGTGGCAAAGAAATAAGACCACTCCAGAGACTGGCCAGTGGGCTAGATGGAAGATCTAGCAGAGTCTTGGAGCCTAGAAACAATGGGGACTAAGAGGAAGCAGAGGCTCTGACCAAATCAAGAAAAGGAAGTCAAATCACAATTGGTGAAACTAACCTTCAGCTGTACACACCAATATAGCAAGCAGTAAACAGGAAACAAGAGACATTAGTCAACCATCAAACAGAGCATAGTCCAAAGGCTACATAGATCCAATAACCTCCATCTTCTCCTTAGAACCAAGAGTTTCCATAAGCCCTTACCTCATATACTTAGATATCATTTTATGGAAAAAAAATTAAGGAAAGGTTATCTGACACAACATTTTTATCCAAGAGAAACTGAAATCCATCTAAAGGGATTATTTAAATTGGAAGTTGCAAACTATGACCCATGGGCCTAATCTCCTACCTATTTGGTAAATAAAATTTTATTGAAATTTATTTTCATTTGCATACTGTCTGTTGCACGATTTGCTCTCAGAGTTGAGTATTTACAGCAGAGAACATGAGGCTCACAAAGCCAATATATTTATTATCTAGTCTTCTATGGAAAAGCTTGCCAATCCCTTGCTTAAATTACCAAATAAGACATCAGGAACATAGTGGAGTGAGAGATGTCCCCAGATCTCTCCTCTTGAAACAATAAACTGAATATCTAAAACTTAACACCCAACCTGCATGCCAGCACATATGAGTGTGAGATCTATGCATAAAAGCTAACAAGGGTCAGAATCTTGGGAGTCTAGTAGTAGACTTGGAGAAACAAAGAAGCTGCCTCTCACAGTGGAATCTCCCAACAGGAAAAGGGGGAGGGAAGAAGGTGCAGCAGGTTCCTGAGAGACTGAGTATTCCACAAAGATAGCAGCAGTACCCAGGGATCAGGGCAAATGCAGAGAAAAGGGGATGGCAGAAAAGTGGGGATGGCAGAGAAGCAATAGGCTAAGCTGCAGACCCCATCCCCAAACCAGAGGGCCCCTCACCACATACCCATCGAGACCAAACACCACGGAGCCCTAGGAAATCCAAGCAAACCCTACCAAAACTATTGTTAACAATGACAGAGACTGAGAACGAGAGTAGCAAGTGTGATTGAATATCTATAAGATAAAAAAAAAGCATTCTTAAGACGTTATATAAAGCAGGGATGCAAGAGGCTTAGGTGCCACTTTCTGGAAACCAAAAGAAAAAGAGCTTTCTTTGCAACAGGCTAAAGAGAAACCTTTATATAATAAATCTTTCTGGCCAAAAGCAGAATACACTTCCATTAATGCCCAGGGGGAGAAATAGTCCATTAAACACCATGAACAACCAAAATGACAGGCAGCTCAGAAAGAAAGAGAAAAATCTCCAGAAAATAAGCTTAAAAACATAGAAATATGTGATTTAAATGACAGAGAATTCAGAATGGTACTTCTGAAAAAACTCAATAAGATCCAAAAGAATTCATATCGACAGTTTCAGGAATTGAAAAAAGAACTAGATGAGCAGAATAAGTTCTTTAGCAAGGAGATTGAAACCCTCAGAAAGAACCAAATAGAACTTCTGGAGATGAAGAACACACTGAAAGATATGAAAAATGAAATATCAAGCTAGGGAAATAGGGTCAAACAAATGGAGGAAAAGATCAGTGATATTGAAGACAGAAATTAAGAAATAAATCAGAAGGAAGAAGAGAGAAACCAAAGAATGAAAAATGATGAACAAAATACAAGAATTAGCTGATACCATCAGGAGAGGAAAAATAAGAATAATGGGCATTCTGGAAGGGGAGGAAAAGGAGCAGGGCTAGAAAACATTTTCAGAGAAATAGTTGATGAGAATTTCCCAAATATAAAGAATGAACTACAGTTTGGAATTCAAGAAGCCAAAAGAATACGCAATTATCTCAATCCAAAAAAGCCTTCTCCACAACACATTGTATTAAAATTATCAAAAACCAATGACAAAGAAAAATTTCTCAGAGCAACCAGGGAAAAGAAGATGGTAACCTACAAAGGAAAATGCATTACATTCTGGATGGACTTCTCAACACAAAACTTTTAAGCCAGAAAGGAGTGGAATCAAATATGCAAACTATTAAATAAAAGAAACTACCAGCCAAGAATAATGTATCTAGCTAAGCTCTTCTTTAGATATGAAAGAGAAATAAATACCTTTCAAACATACAAAAATTGAGGGAATTTTCTACTTTGAGGCCTGTATTACAGGAAATACTGAAAGGTATCAGCTCACCTAAAACAAAATGACAAAAAAAAAATGCATAACTAGGAGTAAGGTGACTAGCAGGCAGATAAAAGCAGAGGACTGAAATCTGTACTAAGAATAGGGCATCATAAGCTTAAACAATAAGAAAAGATTTGTTATTGCATGATAATAATAAATGTATAGCACACGTAGGGACAAGTTGAGAAAACAATGACTGAAAAAGAGAGGATTCAAACATCAAAATTCGCAGAAGGGAACGGACATAATGCATGCGTATATATATATATATATATATATATATATACACACACACACACATATATATATATATACACACATATATACACATATACACACACACATATATAGTTTATATATAGTTTATATACATATATAGTTTATGCACATACACACACACACACACACACACACATACATATATATAGTTAAAGGTAACTATACACCAAAGATTCAGAACTGAAGTATGTAACATAAAACAAGAAGAACCACAGGGAAAAATCCACAAAACCCAACCAAATAAACACACACACACACACACACACACACACACACACACACACACACACAGATGAGAAAGCAATGGAAACTCCAAGCTACCGGAAAGTAAAGATAAAATGGTTATAGGAAAACTTCATATTTTGATAATCACCCTAAATGTAAATGAATTGAATTCACCAATAAAAAGGCACAGAGTTGCAGATTGAACCAAAAAACAAAACTCAATCATATGCTGCCTCCAGGAGCCAATCTCAGTTCCAAAGACAAATACAGAATCAATGAGAAAGGGTAAAAAAAATAATAATTTAAGCAAATAGCATTCAGAGAAAAGTGGGAGTTGTGGTAATATATCAGACAAAATAGACTTCAAAATAAAAAAAATGTAAAGAAAGATACTCAGGGACACTTCATAATGATAAAGGTAAACATAAATTAAGAAGATATAACACATTAATATTTATGATCTCAATCAGGGAAACATGAAATATACAAAGCAATTACTAACAGTACTAAAGAGAAAAACAGACCAAAGCACTTTCATAGTAGGGGACCTAAATACTCCACTTTTGGAGATGGGTAGATCATCCAAACAGAAAATCAATGAGGAAATAACATCCTTAAATGACACATTAGATCAACTGGACAGATGGACATTGACAGAGCCTTCCATCCCAAAATATCTGCTTATACAGTCTTTTCTAGTGCACATGGAACATTCTCAAAAATTGGCTACATACAGGAACACAGAGATAGCCTCAACAAACATAAGAGGATTGAAATCATACCAACCATATACTCTGATCATGATGCTTTGAAACTGAAGATCAACTGTAAAAAGAAAGAGAGAAGAACAAATACATGTATATTAAACAACATGCTACTGAAGAATGACTGGGTTAGAGAAGAAAAAAAAAAGAGATTGAGGGATACATATAAATGAATGATAATGACACTAAAACATACCAAAATTTGTACGACATGGCAAAAGCAGTATTAAGAGGAAAGTTCATATCATTACAGGCCTATCTCCAAAAACAAGAACGATCTCGAATAAAAACCTAACACTTCATCTTAAAAAACTAGAATTGGAAGAACCGATGAAGGCTAATGTCAGCAGAAGGAAAGAAATAATCAAAAGAAGAGCAATAAATGAAATTGAAAACAAAAAAAAAAAAAACAATAGAAAAAATAAATGCAACAAAGAGCTTGTTCTTTGAGAAGTTTAATAGAATTGACAAACCTCTGTCTAGACTCACTAAAGAAAAAAGAAAAAGGGCAATAATAAAATTGTGGATGAAAGAGGGGAAATTATGACAGACACTGCAGAAATACAAAGTATCATACAAGAATACTATGAAAAAGTATGTAACACCAAATTTAATAACCTATATATACCAGTACTTATAAATATACAACCTTCTGAGACTGAATTGAGAAGAACTGGAAAATCTAAATAGACCGATCAACAGTATGGAAATTGAAACAATCATCAAAGACCTACCAAAAAGTAAAAGTCTGGGACCAGATGGCTTCACCAGTAAATTCTACCAAATATTTAAAGAAGATTTAATACATATTCTCTTCATACTCTTCCAAAAAATGGAAGAGGTGGCAATACTTCCTAACTCATTTTATGAAGCCAGTATTACTCTGAAACCAAAACCTGATAAGGATAATACACAAAAAAGAAAACTGCAGACCAATATCTCTCATGAACACAGATACAAAAATCCTAAAAGAGATACTAGCAAACCAAATACAGCAACATATTTAAATGATTATATACCACTGTCAATTGAGCTTCATCCCACAGGCACAGGGATGGTTCAACATGTGCAAATTGATTAATGTGATATACCACATAAACAAATTAAAAAAATAAGAATCATATGATCATATCAATAAATGTAGAAAAAACCTTCTACAAGCATCCACTTATGATCGAATCACTTAACAAAGTTCGTATAGAAAAAATGCACCTTAACATAATAAAAGCTATATATGAAAAATCCTCAGCTAACATTATACTTGATGGTGAAAAACTAAAAACCTTTCTTCTAAAGATCAGAACAAGGCCAGCCTGTCCACTATTTCCACTGTTATTCGATATAACATTGGAGGTCCTAGTGAATACAATCAGGCAAGAGAAAGATATAAAGGGCAGTAAAGTCTCTGGATACAAAATCAATGTTTGAAACTCCATAGCATTCCTATACTCTAATAATGAAGTGTTAGAATAAAAAGGGGAAAAAATACTTCCTTTTGCAATTGCAACAAAAAGAATAAAATACTTAGGAATAAATCTAACGAAACAAGTGAAGGACCTATATAATGAAAACTATAAGACCTTATGAAAAAAAATCAAAGAAGAACAAAGAAATGGAAAGATATGTCATGTTCTTGGACTAGAAGAATTGACATAGTTAAAATGATCATATTACCTAAAGCATTATACAGATTTAATGCAATCCCTATCCAAAGTCCCATCAACATTTTTTAAAGAATAAAAGAGTCATCAGATTTCTATGAAAGCAAATAAGACCCCGAATTGCCAAAGCCATCCTGAGATAAAAGAATGAGGCTGGAGGCATCACTCTGCCCAACTTCAAAGTATACTAAAAAGCGACAGTAATCAAAATGGCATGGAATTGGCAGAAAAACAGACACACTGACCAGTGGAACAGAATCAAGATTCCACAAGTAAACCCATATTTATATGGGCAAATAAATTTTGGAAAAGAAGCCAAAAACATGCAGTAGAGAAAAGAAATCCTCTTCAATAAATGGTGCTGGGAAACCTGGAAAGCCACTTTCAAAAGAATGAAACTAGACTGTTGTCTATCACCACACACCAAAAGTAACACAAAATGGATTAAGAACCTGAATATAAGACCTGAAACAATAAAGTGCATAGCAGAAAACATGGGAACTAAACTCAAGGACCGTGGGCTTAAAGAGAGTTTTATGAATTTGACCTCAAAGGCAAGGAAAGTAAAAGTAAAAATAAATGAATGAGACTACATCAAACTAAAAAGCCTCTGCACAGCAAAAGAAACTGTCAACAAGGTAAAGAAACAATCATCCAAATGGGAAAGTATATTTTCAAGCAACACCTTTGATAAGGGCCTAATATCCAAAATATATAAAGAACTCATATGACTCAATAACAACAACAACAACAACAACAACAACAACAACAACAACAAATCTTTCAAAAAATTGCCAGAGCTCATGAACAAACACTTCTCCCTAGAGGTTGTACAAATGGCCAATGAATATATGAAAAGATGTTAAACATCACTAGCTTTAGTGAAATGCAAATCAAAATATCTATAAAGATATTTGCACACCAATGTTCATAGCAGCATTATTCACAGTGGCCAGGACATGGAAGTAACCAAAGTGTCCCATGATAGATGATTGGCTAATGAAGCTGTGGTATATATATATACAATGGAATATTACTCAGCCATAAGAAGAGATGAAATACTGCCATTCGTGACAACATGGATGGACATCGCGGTAATCATGCTAAGCGAAATAAGCCAGACAGAAAAAGTTGAAAATCACATGATATCACTTGTATGTGGAATATAAACCTAAAAGCAACCAATGAACAGGACAAACAAACAGAGACTCATGAACATGAGTTTAGTTCCTATGTTTTCTTCTATGCATTTTATTGTTTCAGGTCTTATATTTAGGTCCTTAATCCATTTTGAGTTAATTTTGGTGTGTGGTGATAAACAAAAGTCTAATTTCATTCTTTTGCAGGTGGCTCTCCAGCTTTCCCAGAATCATTTATTGAAAGAGCTTTTTTTTCTCCACTATGTTTTTGGCTTTTTTTGTCGAAAATTATTTGTGCATATAAATATGGGTTTACTTCTGGAGTCTTGATTCGTTACATGTGTCTGTTTTTCTGCCAATACCATGCCATTTTGATTATAGTCACTTTGTAGTATAATTTGAAGTCAGACAGAGTGATGCCTCTGGCCTTGTTCTTTTTTCTCAGGATGGCTTTGTTGATTCAGGGTCTTTTGTGCTTTCATAAAAATCTGATGATTTTTTTTGTTTTATTTCATTAAAAATTGCCGATGAGATTTTGATGGGGATTGCATTAAATCTATATAATGCTTTAGGTAATGCAATATGGTCATTTTAACTATGTTAATTCTTCCATTACAAGAACATGGAATATCTTTTCCTTTCTTTTTATCTTCTTTGATTTTTTTTTCATAGAGTCTTATAGTTTTCATTATATAGGTCCTTCACTTGTTTTATTAAGTTTATTCCTAGGTATTTTATTCTATTTGCTGCAATTGCAAAAGAAATTTTTTTCCACTTCTTTTCTGATGCTTCATTATTAAAGTATAGGAAGGTTATGGAGTTTCAAACGTTGATTTTGTATCCAGAGATTTTACTGTATTTGCTTATTGTTTCTAGTAGTGTTCTTATGGAGTCTTTAAGGGTTTTTATATAGAGAATCATTCCATCTGCAAAGAATGACAGTTTGATTTCTTCATTTTCTATTTGGATGCCTTTTATATCTTTCTCTTGCCTGATTGCACTGGCTAGGACCTCCAATGTTATATTGAATAACAGTGGTGCTAGTGGACAGCCTTGCTTATTTCCTGATCTTAGAGGGAAGATTTTTAGATTTTTACCATTAAGTGAAAATGTTGGCTGAGGGTTTTTCATATGTGGCATTTATTACATTAAAGTACTTTCTTTCTACACCAATTCTGTTAAGTGTTTTGAACATAAATGAATGTTGTATCTTGTCGAAGGCATTTTCTGCATCTATTGATATGATCTTAGGATACTTATTTTTTTAATTTGTTTATGTGGTGTATCATATTAATTGATTTGCATATGTTGAACTATCCCTGTGCCCCTGGGATGAAGCTCACTTGATCGTGGTGTATAATCTTTTTAATATGTTTCTGTATTAGGTTTGCTAGTATCTTTTTTAGGATTTTTGCATCTGTGTTCATGAGAGATATTGGTTTGTAGTTTTCTTTTTTCGTGTTATATATTCCCGGTTATGGTATCAGTGTAATATTGGCCTCATAAATGAGTTGGGAAGTATTGCCTTCTCTTTGAGTTTTTTGTCAGAATTTGAGGATAGTAGGTATTAAAACTTCTTTGAATGTTTGGTAGAATTCATTGGTGAAAACAACAAGTGTTAGAGAGAATGCAGAGGAAAGCAACCCTCCATACATTGTTGGCAGAGTGGCAAATTTTTACAGCCTCTATGGAAACCAGTCTGGAGGTTTCTCAAAAAATTTAAAATGGATATGCCTTTTGACCCAGCAATTGCACTTCTGGGTATTTATCCAAAGAAGACCAAAACAATAATTTGTAAATATCTATGCACCCCAATATTCATGGCTGCACAATTTACAATAGCCAAGATATGGAAGCAACCGAAATGCTCATCAACAGATGATTGGATAAAGAAATTATGGTTCATATATACAATGGAATATTACTGAGCCATTAAAAAAAATGAGTGAAATAAGTCAGACAGAGAAAGATAAATGCCATATGATTTCACTTAAATGCAGAATCTAAGGAACAAAAAGAACAAACTAATCAAAAGCAGACTCACAAATATAGTGGACAATTTGGTGATGGACAGAGGGGAGAGGTTTGGGGGGCTGGGAGAATGGAGTGAAGGGTTAAAGTACAAATTACTAGTTGATAGATTGTCATGGGGATGGGGAACATGGCATAGGGAATGCAGTTAGCATTAATATATTGGCTAAATGGAAAACCAGAGGAGAGAAGGAGTAATTAGCTGATCGTTTTATAAACTATATAAATGTGGAACCAATGTACTGTTTACTTGAAGCTAATTAAAATAAATAAGCAAATTTATTTTAAAAAAACTGTGTCAATGCATACCATGGAATGCTACTCAGTAAAAAAAAAAAAAAAGGAAACAAACTATTGATACACAAAACAACTTAGATGAATCTCTAGGGAATTGTGCTGAGTGAAAAAGCCAATTTTCACTCAGCTCAAAATGGAGAACAGAGGAGTGATTGCTAAGAGTTAGGAGGGGGAGCAGAAGAGAGTCTGTGATTATAAAAGAATAGCACAAGAGGTCCTTGTGATGATGGAACTGTCCTGTAACTTGATTTTGGTGGTAGTCACAAGAATCTACATATGTGATAAAATTACACTGAAGAAAATACATTCAAATGCATACAAATAAGCACATGTAAAACTAATGTATCTGAATAAAATCGATGGATTATGGCAATGTTAATTTCTTCATTGTAATATAGATTATAGATAATAGATGATAGATGATAGATAGATGGATAGATAGATAGATAGATAGATAGATAGATAGATAGATAGATAGATATACACATACATGCACACACATATGCTATAGTACAATAACACTATTGCAAGATATTTGAGGGGGGAAACTGGGTAAAATGCACACAGGATCTCACTTTTTAGTTCTTACAGCTGCATATGAATCTGCAGTTATCTTAAAATAAACATTTAAAAATGAGTTAATACCTTTCTTCTAAAAAAAGCATAGTTCAATATAAGCTGCTGCTGTATATAGTAAGGCCCCTTCTGCACCTGGGTGTCCTTATATTTTACAATAAACAAAAGAAAAACTTTTAAATACTTTCTCGGGATCCTGAATTCATGCTTTCACCACAACTTATAAACAATCTGGTGGGAAAGGGAGATGGTTCCCACTTCCAACTTAACATTCAAAATCTGTGTAAAGAAGCCTATGAACCATCACCCTGTTCACAAATCAGCAGATACAGATCTGGGATGTGTAGTCATCCAGACCTCTATTTGAACTCTTGATCTGTAGCCTCACATACTAGCTTTGTGATAATGACCAAATCACTCAACTTCATTATACAGGGTTGGTATGAAGTTGAAATTTAAAAAAAAAGACATTAGCAGAGAAATATAGAGCAGTTTAGGTGGCAACTATGTTTCTTCTACCATCCCTTATAACAGCACTGAGCCCTATCACAGTCCCCATGCATGTACATATGATTTAATATGTACATACAAAAATGAAGAAAACATTCTCTGGAGACTTCAGACTCTTTAAGGGAAGTAAACATTTTTAATGAAAGCACCATATCAATTCCCTGGTTGTATTATTGTACTGCAGTTGTGGAAGATGTAACCATTGGGGAAAACTGAATAAGGGGTACATGGGACTTCTTTGTACTATCTTTCCAATTTATGTGAATACATAATTATTTTAAATGTTTTTAATAAGGGAGAAATGTGTCATGATTCCGAAAGGTTCTTGAAAATTTATATTCGCCAGCTCTTAAAACTTTGTAAAAATTTGATTCCTTCCCTCCAAAAACATATTTTAAAATATTGTAAAAAGAAATCATACAGTTGAGTGGGACTACTTAGGATACCTTAGTAGTTATCCAGATTAGCCAATACAGAAATCTCTTGCAAAATTTTCCTAACACTACTATTAGATATGAATATCTCCATTGACAGGAACTCACTCCTTACTAAAAAAAAAAAAAAAAAAAAAAAAAAAAAAAAAAAAAAAAAAAAGCCCTGTTTGCAAGCAGAACTAATACTTTAAAAACTTTCCCATATGTTGACCTGAAATCTGCCTTCCTCCAATTTTCGCCTTTGGTTCATATTTTTCACTATTCCTCATACCCAAGGAAGTAGAAAGTGTTTTTGGTGGACTTTTCATATATTAAAATGAATCATTCTTTCTTCTTGTAAATAAGACCAGTAAATAAGACAGGTAGCTGATATCTCTTAATAATATCAGAGCAATAATGGGCATAATTTAAAAAATTCAACAACATATAGTGATAAATAGGAAATAACAAGACTGTGCCTTGAATTTACCTAACACCTTTTCTCCGAACAGCAGCTAATAACAAAGTTGATGCCAGTATCTCTTCTGTCTTGGAAGCAAGGAGCTTCTTACAAACACCTTGTCTTTATTTTAACTTATGTCATTTGGATGGGCAATTTTCCAAATTTATGCTTCTTATTATCCACTGTGTCATAAAAAACTAAGAGGGAAAAAAGATTTCTCAGAGCACCATCCAGGTGTAAAAATTAACGCTCCTTTGGATTTGTTGGAAATTTACATGAGAAATCCTCATTAATGCTAATGTAAGTTCTGGAACTATGTAAATTTCCCATACCAAGGGAAAAATATGCTACATGGAGGACTGCAATTGACATATTCTATTAACTCTCTGAGATTCCTAACTAATTGATTTTCATTTTAAACACTGTCCTGTCCCAACTGCTGCCCCCACAATGAAAAAATAATGTATTTTTCATTATAAAAATGAATGTAGCTCTTTCTCCTTGACCAAGTTCAGAATGGGAACTATAAGTGTAACATGACCCTTTAAAATCTTCTTTTGCAGCCAAATCTTCTGCTCTCTCTGGTTCCCATGTAATGGCAAGAACTTCTGGCCCCTAGGACACTAAGCACTTATAAAAAATTCCTCCTTAGTAATTATTGTTATTATTTCCCATTTGGTATGTAGCAATATTGTCCATCTAAGCTAAGAGGCCACATTCTGTGTCTTCCTCCCACCAGTTCACACAAAGGTACTGACACAATTCAAAATATAAACTTCTGTCATTGGTTGTTTTTGGTAGTGGCCGGGTAATGGGATGGGGGAGAGGTCTACTAGATTACAAGCTTCGGGGAACATGTATGGTAATGTGTCATGGGTGCAAAGTGGGAGTCAGGATCAGGAAAGCTGAGGTAAGTATGAAGACAAAGGAAAGGGGTTTAGCACAAGAGTGAGGCAGTCCTAGGGAAGGCCCTGGGACCCAAGATGGAGGCTACTGTGAGCATTCCAGAATTTGGGTAAAGGTGGGAAGCCAGAAACAGAAAATCAGAGTAAAGGAGCAAGTCAAAAGCAGTCAAGCAGGATGGAATCAGGGCTCAAAGGCAATATGAGCCACAGAGTGTTCAGGAAATCAGAAGTCCAGTATTTAGATTAGCACCAGGAAGCAGAGCAAGGTGGAAAAATGAAAATTCAAGCCAATAGGTTGACCCCAGGAGGACTACAGGAAGAAAATAAGGGTAGGGGTAAGGCAACAGCCATGGAAAAAATCTGGAAAACTGAGGCATTTTACTTTGCTTTATGTAAAAGTTTTATATCATTCTCATGAAGGCAGAAACCAATTCTTGCATAGTCAACTCTAGCTGAGCACATAACTTAGAATTTGTGACTGAGATAAGTACCAACTTCTAGCGAAAAGATCTTGGCTTAAATATAAACATAAGCACTAAAAAAAAATCTGAGGATACACAAAATCCTGCATTGTGAAAGGCAAATCCCATATTTTATTATTTTGGATTCAGCTGGGCAAGACAACTTTAAGTTGAGCTATCTTTAACCCCCCAAATTTTTTGATCTCTGAAGTAGCTACTAGTTATGGAGTAAAGAAGCCACAATTTTCTAAAGTAGTGTTGAGCAACCAAAAGTAGATGTGGATTTTAGCAATTCAGAACATGTAGATTAAATCTGGGGAAAATACCCATTTCTAATTTTACTAGACATGGGATTTTCACAAGGGCATAAAACCCTACATTCCTTATGCTGAAAACTGAGATGTCAAAAGCATCATAAGAGCTTGTGAATAATGCAATTTTGAAATAAGAACCTGAGCATTTAAAAGCAAAACAATACAATATAGAAACCATTAATCCATGTGGTAATCTACTGTCTATGCTGTGCACCCAAAATATTGGTCATTTTTTTCTCTCTAGAAAATATTCTATGATTTCATTAGCAGATAATATGTTTCAAAAAAGTGATTTTACATGTAGACAAATTCCAACTAGATAGCAAGCAATTGTATATCAATGTTTCTGAAAGGAATTAAAGGTTAAAAAATTATGAGTCCTTTTCTTGTGAGTAGATATTTAAAAAAATTTCCCCCAGGAGCTTCCTCAGTACATTATCCATTACAGAAAAATGGAATTTTACCTCATCTATTATGCCAGGCAGGTTCAAAGGGCTTTTAGGAGAAGCAAAGACTTAAGGTCTTTATTTTTCATGGATTAAATTACTTTCCTTATAACATCTACAATTCCTAGATGTTTGGCATTTGAAATAGTAATATCACACAATATTATTCTCTGGGTCTTTAGAGTAGTTGGAAGGCACCTCAGCACAGTCTTACTAAGTACTCATAGGATCCTTACAGATAATGTCAAACTCCAGCAAAGATTAAATTAGGTTGAGATCTATCTACCCCTGGATCTATTTCTTACCATTTGAGTTTTGTGGGATCTATGGGATAAAATGTTTCTCTTGGAAATTATTACTTAAAATAGCAATCCCATTATAGGGTTAGAAGTCTAGAAGTGAGGGGTATAGGACTTTCCCTTGAAACAATCAGATAATACTACTGAAGCCAATAGCTCCCAAGTGCTTGTCTGTGAACTCATGCCAGTCCATGCTGATTTTACTTGGCCATGGTGAAATGAGACAAACTTGAGAAATGTGTGTTTTCCAAAACACACACATATATATGTATATATATATGTATATATATACATGTATATATATGTATATATACATGTATATATGTGTATATATATCTCTACACACACACACACACACACACACACACACACACACACACACACACACATATATATATATATATATATATATATATATATATATATATATACACTCTTTCCTCTGAGCTCTCACAGCATTTATTATGGCACTAAGCACTTTAACCTCTCTCTATCTTCTGTTAATGTGAAGTAAAAGACAGAATAAGCACTCTCCTTAATTCTTCCAGTGTGGTTCTGCAACTGATTTTGCCTGTATACTGGCCATGACCACAACTCAAAGCTCCCCACCACAGAAATGACATCTGCATCTATCTAGTATAAAGGAAAAATGGCTGCCTATGAACCCAGCCAAACTACTATGCAAGGCCACTCATTCCACTGTTGGGCAGCCCAGGTGGTTAGAAAGTGTTTCTTTATATTGAGTCAGATAGACCACCCTGTAATTTTCATTTATTGGTCTTAGCTCTGTACAGTGCGGCAACATAGATCAAGCCTAATACTTCCCTTATATCAGAAAACAACTAGTATGTCTACCTCCATCAAAGTATTTTTTCTTCCAGATGCCATCATTGCTTCTCAACACACAATTTGTAGGCTTTTCTAAATTGGAAATTAGCCTTCTTTGAGGAAGACTTCTCAAAACCCTCTTTATGCCCAGATCTGAACCCAGGTGGGGTTTGGCCAATTCCTAATCATCCATTGCCTCTTTTTATGTAGACATTTGCTTTAATTTTGCCTTGATTATATTTTATTCAACATATTGGCTATATTGGGGACATAATATACATACATCTGGAATCATCACAATGATCTATCCATTTGTTCATTATTTCAGGAAACACTACAGACCTCCTATATACATGGTATTATGGGCATAGAGGTAGTGTATTAATTAGAGTTCTCCAGAGAAACAGAACCAATGGGATATAAAAGGAGTTTTATTGTAAAGAATTGGCTAATACAATTATGAAAGCTAGGAAGTCTCATGATCTGCCATCTGCAAGCTGGAGACCCAGAAAAGCCATTAGTGTAATTCAGTCCAAGTCTGAAGGCCTGAGAACCAAATGTTTAAGTGCTAGTTTAAGGGAAGGAGAAGATACGATGAGATGTCCCAGCTCAAGCAATAAGGCAGAAAAAAAAGGAGCAAATTATTCCTTCCTGTGCCTTTTTTTTCTCTGCAGACCCTCAATGGATTGGGTGATGCCTGCCCACATTGGAGAGGGTCATCTCCTTTAATGAGCCCACCAATTCAAATGATAATCTCATCCAGAAACATTCTCACAGTCACATGCAGAAATAATGCCTAACCAGATATTTGGATTTCTCCTAATCCAGTCAAGTTGACACATAAAATTAACTATCACAGGGGGTATGTGAATATTTAAAACATACTTCTTGCCCTCAAAAGGCCTTAAAAATGATTCAGAAATGAGTAATATCAAAAAACTTAACAAGATAGCTAATATTTCTATAACTCTGTGGCTGAGTACATACTAAATGCTATACACATTCAAAATTTAATCCTCACACTCCAATGAGGGAGATGCTATTATTACCATCTCCATTTTGCAGAAAAGGAAACTGAGATATTGAATCAGTTAAGTAAATCACTGCAAATCACAGTGCTATCACATGGCAGAGAAAGCACCAAATTCTTACAGTCTGACTCCAGAGCTCAAGATATTAACTACTGCAATATAAAGCAGAATATATGTATATAAAACATATCTTTCAAGTTAGAACTGTACTTAAATGCCAAGAAACACAAATAAAAGTAGAATAATATCAAAGGGCAAGGATGGGAGGCTATGGGTGGAGAGAGGGTTGTGGCTATTTTTGAAGAGGTAGTTGGTCAGAGAAGTCTTCTTAGAATTAATGAGTTTTGTGTCAGACCTTGAATGAAAAGGAACACAGTTGTTTGTCAGACATGCTATTCCTAACCTCAGCCATTTTAATACAGAAGAAAACCTTAATAGTATTTAAAACAATTATCCCATGATAAGGTTGTCTGGTTCTTGATAAATCACAGATAAATCTGAAGCAGTGTGGGTACATTCATTCTGCAGGGAGACATAATTAAAAGGAAGTAAGGGCTGATTTACAAGACTTTATGAAATGGACCATAAGCTTCAGAAATTGGCCATAGCAGTTGAAGATGTAGTTAATCTTATAAGATTGAAGAGTGAGTTAGCTATTCCGAAGAAATCACTGATAGAAAAACCAATGCATCCTGGGATAAGATCCTGGGGTAAGAACAGTGAAAAAGTGGCAGGGGGCAGGTATAAAGTAAACTCCTTACAATAGCAAAAGCATTGGGCATTTATCACCCCCACATTTTATTTACAAATAGCAATAAAAATTACTAGAACTTTTTCTCCCTACGAAGATGATTTACTTAAAATTGATAAAGCTTACCTAGTTTAATCATTATTTTGATCCCCTTTATCCTAGTTTATATTTTTAATCACTAAATGGCATTATGCTTACTTTCTATCTTCTATTTGAAATTTTCTATACTACACATGGAAATTTTTTCTAAAGAAAACAAAATAGAAATGACTTATCTTAAAAATACAGTTCCATTTGCTTTCAGAATGATTCTTCTGTAAGTAGTTTATACAAATAATCAAGCAATTGCTTTTCATCAGACCATGGTTTTGATCTTGGTGCTTTGCACTCCTTTTCAGCTAATTTTATGCTAAAATTAACTATAAAGACTAAAATCACACTTTATGAAGTTATTCATGGTATGCTCTTTTACCTATTATTAGTGCATGAAAAAATAACTGATTCAGCAAAGAATTTCTTTTAAAAACCATTAGGTTTTTAGGCTCTTCAGAGATAATTTATGCATTGAAGATATTTAAAAGAGGTGAACATTCAGCACCTAACACAATGTGGCTGGTCCTATAACAAACATTCCAATAAAAGTGAAAATTTTCCATTATCCAAGATATTTCAAATAACTAGATTACTAGATGACTTATAGCCTTAAGTGGAACATCTTGGCTATAATTTTTACTATTACCTGAGTTTTTCTTGTTCATCCTTGCTCATTGAGTACTTGGAATCTGTGACATGTTGTACTGTTCCATAGACATGTCTTGCATCCCAGCTCCTAAGAAATAAGAAAGGTATCTCTATATGGCATCACTATAGTCTAGCATAAAGTTGATCTCAGTCAAGGTTGATGAAAAAGATGTGAGTATATTAATGTGTCCTTCAAGGCTCCCAGATCAACAAATGAGTACAAAATTACCAAATAAAACTACATTTGCACAGATTAATATAGAGGATTATATATATTCAGGCATATTCTTTAGCTGTATCCTGCAAATAGCACTGACTCTGAAATATGTATCCAAAATGTTTAAAGTCCAACAAGGTTTCCATTACTGTACAAGTTTCAGAGCAATACAACCAAACATGTAAGAAACTAATTTTTTCTGAGCACCAATTATATACCAAATCCTGTGTTGGGTACTGGGGATAGGAAAAGAAATCAAAATATAATCCATTTTCTCAAAGCATTTTCAAACCAGTGAAGAGACAGACAAGTAAATGAGCAATTATTGACAATATCTCATGGAGTCAATCATATGAAGGCCGTATTGCAGAAGAATGTCAAAGCATACAGACCTCAGTCCCAGTCTATTTTGACCTAAACATATCTGCCCCTGCACCTTCTGAACACTCTCCACAAATAGAGAAAACTCCCACCGGGGAAGAACGCTCCAGCTTAGTTACACCCATGAGTTAAAACAGCTAATCAATTTTGTAAAAAGTGAGGTAGAGATGGAGATTACAAAAGCAGACTGATAATGCCCAGTATATCACATTTCTACTGCATTTGATTAAGATAGAATTGTACAAGTCATATGAGACTCCTCAAAACGGTTACTAGAGTTGATAGATCCAATTGTTAGAAATTCTCCTACACTGACATTATAGTCAACAGATGGTGTTTTTCAATCTATAGTTCAGTTAGAAGTTAACCATATTCTGGGAAAATTGAATTTACGAACTTTGGCTTTTAAATTTTTATCAGCATCTGGACCAGGCTTGCTAGATTCCCTGTTTAGCTTATCTCCAGTCTAAGAAAAGTGCTGCCACCTACTGATAAGAATGAAAAATAAATCCCTTCCCCACCACGCAAATAACAGATAAAATCCCCCAAAGAGTTTGAATTTTCCATGTTGCAAATTATAGGCAATTCTTTTCTTTACCTTTTATTTATTATATCCCCATTTCCTTCTCAGAGATATTTTTCTGTGGGAAATGGTTTTGTTCTGGTTTGGTTTTAGGGGTTATATTTTAAAAGTCTCAGCCAATTAATTATTTATTTGCTATTAATTATTTCTGTCATCGCTGAGTTGAGAATAAGCACAGGTAAAAAACAGAGAGCTTTAACTTTCTATTGTTAATCTTGTTAAATAGAAAAACTAAGTACAGAAAGAAAGCACCAATATGGATTAGTCAAAGGATCCAAGACTTTGGAGGTGCTTAGATACACGAGATTGAATTCCACCTCTGGCACTTAGTCATTCAACAACTATGAACAACAGATGCCAACTATATGCCTCAGCCTGTTCTAGATGTGAGGGAAATATGGATGAATTTAACAAAATCTCTGCCCTCATGGCATTTTTATTCTAGTGTGGGAGGAAAACAATAAACAATTAAACAAACACATAAACAAAAATAATTTCAGACACTTAGTGGTAATGGCTGTGAGGAGAAATAGGTGGAAAGCTTTTAAGAAGGTTTGTGACTAGCTGCATGATAAATCACTAATCTCTGAAGGTCAGTTTTCTCATCTAGAAAATGAGGATAATAATATTTCTTACTTCATAAAATTATTGAGAGTGATCAATGATACATATAAATATATATATTTTAGATGTGTTTATGACAGCATACCCTCTGTCATATTACAAGCACAAAATGAATGGTAAACATTGTTATTCTTGTTTTGTTATTGTAATAAAACTATGATGAACAAAGTGGATACCAAATGTCCCATTGAGTCAAAGAACATCTTTTTGAGGTGAGAAAAAAATGGCAAAGATGATAGAGGCTCTGTTCATATCATATCATATCATATCATATTGTATCATAATTAAAATGCCAAAAGTTAAATAAAAAGAGAGAATTTTAAAAGCAGCAAGAGAAAAGAAGTTAGTTACCTTCAAGGGAGCACCCATAAGACTGGCAGCTGACTTCTCAAAATAAACCATACAGTACAGAAAGGCTTGGCACAAAATATTCAAGTGGTGAAAACTCAGGATATACAACCAAGAATACTTTATCCAGGAAAGCTATCATTTTGAGTGGAAGAATAGATAAAGAGCTTCCCAGACAAAAATAAGCTAAAGGAATTTATCATCACCAAGCCAGTATTACAGGAAATGTTGGAGGGACTTCTTTAAGAGGAAAAAACATGTATCAAAAACAGGAATAAAGAATGGTAATAACTACTGTCCTATCAACGAGTGCCTCAAATGGAAAAGAATTAAGTGCTCCAACCAAAAGATAGAGTGGCTGAATGGATCAGAAAACAAGACCCCTACATATGCTGCCTGCAAGAGACTCACTTCAGGTTAAAAGACACACACATACTAAAAAGAAGGGAATGGAAAAGGATATTGCTTTGATGGACCTGGAGGGTATTGTGCTGAATGAAATGGGTCAGATAGAGAAAGAAAAATATCACATGATTTCACGTACGTGTGGAATTTAAAGAACAAAATCAACAACATCTACAACAAAAGCAGAAATAAACTCATAGATATAGAGAATATTTAGAGGGATACTTGATGGGAAGGGTTGAGGAAACAAAAAAAATGACAAAGGTATTAAGAGGTATGAGTGGATAGTTGCAAAATAGACATGGAGATGTATAGTGTAGCATGGGGAAGATGGTTAATAATGTTGTAATAAATATGTAAGGGAGAAGAGGGGTACTAGATATAGTGGTGTGATTACTCTGGGAGTTACATGGATCTCTGATCACTATGCTATATAACTGAAACTGGTATATTATTGTTTGCCAACTATAATTTAAAAAAAAAACTCATTGACTTGTACAACATAAATGCAAGCAGCTAATTGTCTATTATATTTCAATAAGGACAAAAAAAAAAAAAAAAACCTCTAAGAATCTGACCGGGGAACTATGAAAAAAAAAAAAAGAGCATTTTTTTTTCCTGTAATGAACATTGAGCATTTTGTCTTTTCAGAACACTGTTTGGATATAATGTGATTTTCTGTAGGACAAAATAATTTTAATATAGTTCATTCCTCTAATTCCACCATGTTCCTCTGAGGTCCTGAGTGACTCTATCCCTTTCCCACTTTGGCCAAATGCCATGACTATTTTATCAGTAGAGAAATTATGTCATGAAGGAGTGATTTCATCTGAGTATTTAGTCTTAGCATGGGAGTTCCTCCATGTATCTGTTGCTCTCTGCAGTGAATGTTACACACTTTCACAGCCTCATGCATAATGCACTCTGATTTCCACCTCTATTCTTTCTCCCTTCAAATAATGCCGTTTTTTAAGATAAGGGCAAACAAATAAAATCAACAAGAAAAATGCCCACTCACTCTCAAATCTGCCTTTCCTCTTTGTTCCTCCGATGCTGACTTGTCAATCTGCTTTTTAGTTTAAGTTCCCTCGGTGTGTGTGGAGGTCAATTTCCTTTCTCTTTTCCCTGGCCTGAACTTTCTTTTAACTCAGAGCCTGTGCTGTGTCTTACCTTCATTGCTGCTGAAAATTTGAGACTCACCAAACTGCAGACAGAGAAATTAAACAGGAACAGGTTTTAAATGATAAATTTCTTTAAAAGAACATTTTATTGCACATCTCACAACAACTTAGGTAGGTGGGTTGAGTAAATATTTTTAGTCGCAGTTTTAGATGTAGAAACGGGGGCTTGGGAAGTCAAGTGAGCTACAAAGTTCACACAGCAAGTCAATGGTGGAACCTAAACTACTTCTAAATTGGTCGAAGAACTTCTAAACCCAGACATGATTCCATATGAGAAAGATGAAATATGAGTCAAAAAACCTATTTGAGTTAAAAAAAACTATTTCCACTTTCCTCTCTGATAGCAACAAGTAATCAGTATACATGGTGATTAAGAACTTAGATGCCAGAGCCAGATTCCCAAGATGTAGAAATCATAAATCACAGCACTGCCACTGTACTAGCTGTGTGATCTTGAGAAAGTGACTTCACCTCTCTGGGCATAGGTTTTCTCTTTATAAACTAAGGGAAATAACAGTACCACCTCACTGCACTGTGGTGAAGATTATATAAGTTATACCTACTTGCTTAAACCAATGTCTGGCACATAGTAAGAGCTCAATAAATGTTAGCTATTATTAGTTATTATAGACACCTCAGACTCTAATATTTCCACTGTTGATTCAATTCTCTCAAAGCAGATTCTATATTAAATTGATCATTTTTGGTCCTTAGTTCAAGTCAGCTTAGCCCACCAGGGTGTAACTATAGCTGTGAGTCTTTGTTCGCTGGTGAACACTCCACTGGTTGTTCCATCCATATCAATAAATCTATTTGAAAGGCCTGGAAGCTTACGATGATGTCAGCTGTGCATAACATAGCAAAACACAATAACGAGGCAATGCTTGTGACCTAACAATAATGACAGAACTCTTATAAGTAATGGTGGGCAGGTGCCAACCTAGCTCCTAGCCAGAAAATCTCCCCATGTGCCATGGACACCAGCACATTTGCTTGGATACTATGTCTGCCTGAAATCTTAGACTCTGGATACTCATGATCAAGATAATATTACTATGTTTTAGACATATTGCAGGTCAAATCCTGTTGCTCAAGACATAATGACTCCAGTCAAAGTTTTCTATTACAGCCTGAGTCCAATAAGAATATTGATCCTATCCCCCAACCCAGTATTATGAAGGTGGCCCACAGCAAACTAAAAGATCAAGACTCTCCAAATCAAATTCCAACACTTCACATCACTTCAAGTACTCTTACTCAATAAGAAAACATTCTATATTCATTTCAGAGGAAAAGTATTTGCAATATTTTACTGTGATAGGAATTTGCCTCCATAGTGCAGTTATGCCAGGTGAACTTCCAAAGGGAATTGCAGCTGCAGTACTCACAGAGGTACATTTTCAAGAAATTTACTAGGCAGGAGGAAAAAATCTTCATGACCTTCTCTCCAATGGGAAATTTCTGTAACCTTTTTCTGACAGGTGAGTAATAAGTATTCACACCAGAGCATATTGTTTATATTCCCCTGACAGGGAAGAAAGTTTTTTATTTAACCCTGGCAAAAACTATGGAGGGTAAACTACAGGTATATTTCTTGTGCTAATCCAGGTGCAAGATTTCACTGCTTGAGTGAAGCCAAAGGCAAAGTCAATAAAGTACTCGAAGAGTATAAAAGAAGAAAAAAAAAGTAGATCTTGAGGTGAAAACAAAAGACAGATCTTCAGGGTTCCTTGGTACTTAAGCTAGCTTCAGTCTCTAGAAAGCAAATGAAACTTTTGGGTATCTCTCTGCTTATCTCTAAACCAGGAAAATGTACCTGTGAAGAATGATATTATCCTACAAGTCATGGCTACTATCCATCAATGAGCAGCACATATTGGCATTTTCTTCTTGTAATGATATTCTATTTTATTAAAAATAAGATTGATTGAATAGATAGATGTAACAGCAGCAATAATACTAATAATTGCCTTTAGAACTAAAAAGGAAACAGTCCCAATTTATTGGCCAGTCTCAGTAAACCTTATTTTGAGTTTCCAATGTTCCATAACACTGGAAACCACCAGTTAACAGAAGGATTTCTACAGTGAAGAGAAATGTCAGCAGAAATTTCATGGTGACTGACAGGCATTAGTCATAAATGTACTTTTTATCTCTGACTATGTGTGATAGTGCCTGTAGTCTTAGGTATTCATTGAAAGGATGCACTGAATGTATACAAATTGCTTATCTAGGCACCACCATGTCCACCTCTGTGAGGGTAATGGTATGAGCTTTAGTGACACTCTAGCTGGTTGTAGGATGGCTTCAGCAAGCTCAAGATAGACAATAAGAACCAATGGGTAACATTATATCTTTGCATCATATATGAGTCAAAGAAAACTGGGTTAATGAGGCAGTGAGGATAGGAACTGTCTGGTCTGGTGGAGATGAACAACAAATATGCTTTTATTCTCAGGGATATGGCTTGGTCTATTATTCTGTTCTCTCCAGTGATTCTCTCCAGAAACGTAGCTTGATCTGTTGATGTCTCACTTTTCAAATTCTTGCTCTACTTTCCATTTGAAGCTTCTCATGCCTTTGCCATTCTCTGTACTTTTTCTGTCCCATTCCAAATTCCTTTTCTTATGGTAATTCCTATGGTTGTCCACAATTTCTGATTCTTTGGAGAATATACCCTCTCTGGGGCTCCTTGAGTGTAGATCAAAGGTGCACTTGCCCCAGATTGCCAGGGGTCTCACTTGGCCCCAGAGATTCTTAGCAATCCTTTCCCCTCTACCGGGACACTCCACGGAAGCAGAGAGTGCTCTATTTGCTCTGCTTTTTCCCCTTGAATACCATTATATTGATGTCCTGTTTTGTTTATGCAATGCTAATAAGCTCACTTTTGTTAGTGGATAATGGGTTACTCTCTTATAATTTATTGCATTTTAACTGGAAACTTTCTTAGAGATAATGTCATGGCCCATAAATAGTTACTTCAATAATGAAAATACTAGACACTTTGTCAGGCCAGGGAGAGATCCTTCTGGTCACGGGAAACCTTAGGGTAAGACAGTGGCCTCCAGATCAGGCTTTCAACAGCATCCAGTAGCAGGATTGGTGCAGATCACAAGCCCAGTACACACTAGCAATCAGCAAGGTTCTGCTGCATCCATCTCTAATGAGAAGAAAACCATGTGAGAAGGTGCTGGGCAACCTGAACTCTGAATTTCACAGGGCTAGATGCCACCCATCCCACTGAAAATGATTAATAAACAAAAGTGATAAATTCTGTGAAAAAATATACATAAGACTACTAGGAACAATTAAGTAACCCACTAATTATGGGAATTTAAATGATAAGACCTTTGCAAGTTTCTAAGCCAATTGCTAATATCTTTTCAGCTCCCTTTCATGGAGTAGGAGCAGAAACATCACTATGCCAAAGCTGTTTCTTACCAAGAGCTTGAGGAGGTGCTTGAGTTTAATTGCAGCCAGTCAACCTACTTCCTAGGTGTCTTGACGCAAGTGTGGAGCAGGAGAAAGACAGGATATGGGTGGGAGATGAGTTAAGTCCTTCTCAATGCATGCTAATATGCTTTCAGCTACCTTTGGTTGATTCAGGAAGGTTTTAAAGGGTCCAAAGAAATCAAACTCCTCTATTGCAGTGCAATGTGTTTCCAGATGCTTTCCTTCTTGGCAAAAGGGTTTAGAGGTAAAGAAATGTCCAGGTAGGAGCCCTAGTCATAAAAGATAACATAGAAATATATACAAAGCATCTTGAAAATGTCAATATGATTCATGAGACAATTTTACCTAGAAGACTGTAAGATTTAGCATCTGTGCATTAATTCTGGATATAGATTTAGCATCTGTGCATTAATTCTGGATAATGGTGAAGCTGAAAAACTCATAAGAAGGACATGATGATTATCTCCAGAAATTATCTTCCTTGGTCAGCCTGGACACCTTGATGTTAATATTATACTATAAGTTCCAACAGATAAACCTTGAAATCTCTGTAACTTAACACAATGAAAGTCTTACTTAAGCAAATTCCAAAAGGGATGTTTTTATGGGTAAGGAATAGTCACAGTTATTTGGGCACCCATACTGGTGGAAGTTCTGCCAGCTTCACCACATTGATTCCAAGGTGGCCTAGAGCATTAACATTTAACCAGTAGATGGGAATTGAGAAACAGTGAAAGACCAAATGGGAGAATTATATGGGCCAGGACTAAATGTATTGCACAACTTCTACCCACATCCCATTGGCAAGAACTCAGGTAAATAGCCATGCTTCGTTGTGTGGAGGCTCATAAAGGTAGTCTGTGTGCCTAGGAAGAAATTTGGCAAATAACTAGCCAGTTTCTGCAATATATTCCATTCTCATCCCCATCTTCAGTACTCTTTTCATGAATCTCCTCCCACCACCTCTTCTCCAAATTCATCCCACTCTTCCACACTCCAATGAAACCTCCCTGGTCACTCCCAGCCCTATATGTCTCCCCATTTTCACAGATATTTTTAGCCCACTGCTTCCTAAAGTGTTGTTTAGAGAAGCCTGACAGCAGAATAACCTAGGAATCTTGATAAAATGCAGATTTCTGGGCACCACTCAAACCCTGCAGAATCAGGCTCTCTGGAGTTCAGGAATGTGTGTATTTAACACGGATCTCAGGTGATTCTGAAGCACATTAATGTATGAGATCACTGATCTAGAAGGCTTGCAGTCTTTGCTCTTGTTTATACAAGATTTATAATGCTTCTCTAATTTTTTTCCATATCCAAGTAATCTCTAATAAAATATTAGGCTTTTTATAGACTGAAGTGATGCTTTTGCTTCTAATTATCCCCCTCCCTCAGTTTCTAATGCCATGTTGGGTACATAAAAGAAGCTCAGTATTGCCAAGTTGATTGTGGATTGATCAACAGAATGGTTAGCTGCCAAGGAAAATGCCCCAGATAAAGAGCATTTTTCAAACTGGAAAGATAAAGACTGAGAAGGGAAATGACGAGAGTCCAGAAAATCATGAAAGGCATAGAAAGAGAAAATAAGAACTGGATCCATTTCTTCCTGGTAATACTAGAAATGTCTCCCCTTACCCAACAACAACAACAACCACAACAACAACAAAATAGCCAATCATATTTAAAAAATGATAAAGTGAAAGGAAGAACTACTTTGAACCATGATTAATGAATTCAAATAATTTGTTCCCTTCAAAAGAGAAGATATATATATATATATATATATATATATATATATACGTGTGTGTGTGTATAAATTTGGACATATATGCATGTATGTTTGTGTGTGCGTGTGTGTGTGTGTATATATATATATATATATATATACGTGTGTGTGTGTGTATAAATTTGGACATATATACATATATGTTTGTGTGTGCGTGTGTGTGTGTGTGTGTGTGTGTGTATATTTGCAAATTGTAGATCCAATACAGCACACTAATAGAAACTAGGAAGTTGGAGGACATCCTTAACCTATGAGAGTTTTGATGTCATTGACAAAAGACACACCTGACTATCAATTATCCCCTTGTACCCTTTGGAAAATAAAATCTTTGCCTGGATCATAGGGGAGAACATGTGTCTTTGCAGGGGCAGAGTTGTGGCAAAATTGAGTAAATGTTGTGCAGCCAACCATGTACACTTAGACCAGGTCACTAACTCATGTACTATGTATCCATGAGCTCATGAAATAAGTCATGGGTACTCTTATCCTATTTCAGTGTTCAACTTTGCTTCTTCACCTTCCCTCTGTTTTTGTTCCTGCTCTCGTGCTCCCCTGCTCCAAACAAATTCTCCCCTGCTATTGAGCCTTTGCTTTCATCTCCTGTTTCTGATTCTACTCTCATTCTTCATACTAAAAAAAATGAGCCTTAGCTTCTTTGATTTTAACTTTTGGTACTCAATAAGTGTATGACTCCCATTTCTTGTCACTTCAGAAATAAAACCTTGTAAGTCTCAAATCAAGCCCTGAGTCCCAGGTCCTGGCACCTAAACTGAGCCCACTTTAGCCTCTAGGAAGGAAGAATTGATCAATGCCTTTGACACCAGAACACTGAGCAGTTTCCAGAGATGATTTCTTCTAAAATTTAGAATTTTATTCTAAAATTATAGAATCGTGATTGCTATGAGACAATATGCAATGTCCCCTGAACTCATGTGAACAAAAGTGAGAGGAATGGAAGGAAAGTACTTTTTTTTTAGCTATTTAACATGGCAAATTTCATCTATTTCTCAGTCCCCTTGGCAAGGGCCAATATAATCAGGGATTTCATAAGTACCATCTTCCATAATAGTATCTTACACTTATGGAGTATTTATTTTGTTCCAGGCATTGTGTTACTTTACATGTATTATCTAATTTCATCCACACAAAGGCACGTGGGATAGGCAGTATCACCATACTTTACAAAAGAATAAACTGAGGCTCAAAGAAAGTAGAGAACTTTTCCAAAATCACACAGCTGGGAACTTGTTGATCTGGATTTAAACACAGACTTGTCTGACTCCAGAACATACATAATGACTACACTATAGCTGCTAAAAGACACATCACTGGTATCACTGGAAGGGGTTCACAATGGAAAATACCAAAGAATCATTTTCAATAGGCCTGCTTAACCATGACGCTATCTGCCAATGAATATAAGCTTCCTGAAGTCAAAGGCCAAATATAATCTGTGCATAAGAATTAAGGAATCAATATTACAAATATTACAATATTACTGCCTAAAATAACTTAAGTTTTAGATACTGACTGAAGAGTGGAATAAAGAGCAGAGTTAGTGGGGTAGAAGGAAGTGAAAGGGAAAAAGATTTGAACACAATATTCAGAATAGACTGAACCTGGACATTCAGAGAAAGTAGATCTCCAGATGCACTGAAGCTAGATATAGCACAATAGAATAAAATTTTTTCATAGCCTTACCTTTTAATACGTGGGAAAGGGAAAAAGTCAAATAAGAAAATAGAGCTGACATGTCATGAAGGCTATTAATTAGGAAGATATAAAACCTACATTTTCAAAGATTGGAGCAACATTTCAAAATCATTCTTAACAACTCCATTGAGTCAAGCTCTTAAAATTTCACCAGCCTAACAACAGTATTGTAGTATTTGCTCCTAAAAAAATGTGTCTCCAATTGCTTTAAGAAATTCTTTTAGTTCTAAAGTGACTGGCTAATAGTCATCACTGAATCTGTATAACATCGGTACAGGACAAGAAATGTTCTTTGCCTCCAGCAAGGATAGTGTAAAGATCAGAGCCAATTTCTGGAGAGTGAAATACAATGCCATTTAAATGAAATCAACTGACTGGTTAAAAATAAAGACTCAAGTAAAGGGTATAAATTTATTTTATTTTTATTATGATTCTCAGTATCTTAATAAATTGATAAAAAGTTAAAGGAATGGAGATATTTATTAATTCCCCATCATTGTCCAAGCAAAATAGAACAAATTCTTATATAAAACCTTCTGGATAAATTGCCACCTCACAAATTTTAAAATGTCCTTGATCCTAACTTATCATATAAAAAAAGATTTCGCTAGATATACTTATTTTTTCACATCTCTTAGTGAATGTAAAATGTTAGAAGATGCTTGGCTTTAAAACAACTTAAGTCTCCAATTCTTTATTAGAACAGATTAATAACAGTGATTAAACATTTATACAAATACTTCCATGGCAAACAATACTAGAATCATGATCACAGCAGTCCTCAGCAGAAAGTCAATTGAATTCAAGATGAAGATGCCCAAGAAAAAGCTTCTCATTGCTTTTTCAATCATCATCCTCATCATCATTACCACTGTGTGTGTGTCTGTGGTGGGGGAGGAGGGGAGAAGAGACATGAAGAGAGACAGAAAGAGAGCACTCAATCTGGCATAAATGTATTCATTTTGTTGTTATCAAGGATGTAGAGAAGTTTAAACAGATGATATTTGACATGTAACTGAATGACAATGCAATAAAAGTGATTCACAGTGTAATACCTCAACCAGTTTTCCAACTATATATCTTTATTCCAGAAAGCCCCATCTGAAATGGAAATACTAAAGGAGGGGTAAGCCACTAATCCCTTATTGCAAACTTAACAGATTTTGTTTAATCATCAAGAGTGACAGAGACTGACTAGTTGTCCATCAAATCCACTTTTTCACCATCCTAAACACACACCTAGAGTATATTTTTCAGCCTCCACTGAAGTTAGATGTGGCCATAGACTATGAGCACAAGCTATACTTCCAGTCCTGGTTCATAAAAACTTCACACACATGATTCTCCAAGCCCTTTCTTCTCCTGCCAACTTACCAAAGAAGAGCATGGCAAGTTTGGGGTACACATATTAAAGATAATAGAGCCACAAGATTAAAGCAACATAGGTCCCTGGAGAGGGGCCTCCAGCCAATCAGAAGAACCCATTTTGGACTTTTTGTGCATGAAAAATCAACTACTGTGTCAAACCACTGAGAGTTAGGAATTTAATTGTTACTGCAGTTCCATTACCCTAATACAACCAGCAAAGCCTTTAGGGAATGAAATACAGGGCAGATAAAATTTTGCTGTCAAAGGAAAGAAGTGGCATTGCATGGGTCCTACAGTAGGAACTACTGGGCAGCCATTAGACAGCTCAGGTGGTCTGGAACATTGGGAGGTGAAGAAGCAACTATGATAAAATTATTAGCTTTGCTATTTTGCCTAGGGACAGCCCTCATAACAGCAATAAACCTAAAGCCACAAGATAAATCACATCAGCATGATACTATTTATACCTCTGATCCTTACTCATGTTCCTGCTCAAAAGCACAGATTTATAATTTTAATTATATAAAATGTGTAGAGATTTAAATATGTGTTTTAAGTGTTCAATGAGTATTAGAAAAGCAATTCATTTTTCTTTAAGCCAAGTAGTGATTTACAGTTTTCTGAGACTTGTACAACCCATTGCAGCCAATATTCAAGGAAGAACTTGAAAGAGAAGCAGGGAACACTTTAATTAGCCCACAATTAATTCCATTTAGGTTATCTCCATGAAATGCAACCACCCTAAGGAACACTAAATCATTCAATTATCGATTTCGATATGTTATTTAGCCCATAAGCCAAAAGCTGTGGTACTGATATTTAGTGTTCTCAGCACTGAATTTAGCAGCAATCCAATGGCAACCTGTTCAGTTTGAAGAATATTTTAGTTATTTAGAAGCTGTTATCCAGTTCATAGGATGAGAGCTTGATCTAAGAGCCTTTGTAATTTTATACAGGAGAATTTGTGTGTCACCAGCCTCAAGAAAAGTAATTTTAAATGGGTTGGGGCATGATCTCAACCGACAACAAACAACGACAACAATGACAATGATACATAAGGAATTTAAAAAGATCTATTTCCAGAATAAAATAGCTGTCTCTTGGATTACCTTTAATTAGTATACCATGTTTCCCTTTATAGAGAACCACATTCAAACTAAAAGAAAACATCATCAGGGTCAGCTAAACTGGGACCAGTTTTGGCTGAAACCAAATAAAGTATAGTTCTCCATTCAAAATACAAATCTGATCACATTACTGCTCAAAACTTTGTAATGGCTTCCCACTACTTTTAGAATGAAATCCAAAATCTTTATCATGACCTAAAGGACCCAAATTATCTGGTCCCTCTTTACTCCCCTAGTTTCATCTATATGTTCCATTCACACTGGCCTTCTTTGAGCTGTTCATAAATGTCCAGCTTCTTCCCACCTCTGGGCCTTTGAATAGGCTCCCTGCCTAGAATGCCCTTCACCCTTGCCATCTTCATCCAGATAACCCCAACCTATGTTCAGGTTTCTGTACAAAATACCACTTTCCCATCTAGATCTTCTATGTGCCGTCAGATCAGGCTAAAGCCACCCACTACATGCTCTCACAAGACTTCCTCTATTTCTTGCATTCTTAAACTTCAATAATGTGATAATCTTATTTTTTAAATAAAAAAATTAAATTAAAAAATTATCACTACCAACACAGCATTACTATATCATATCAATGAGCTATGGGACAGAACTGTTTTTTGTTGTTGTTGTTGTTGTTGTTATTGTTGATGTTGTTGTTGTTGTTTTTTGCGGGGGTGATAAAAGACAAAGTTGGATTATAAGGCACTTTTAGAAAGGGCAACATGGAGGGGTCACCACTGGGGAGAGACAGGGATGAAGGCTTTGAATAGGCGTCTAGGAGAAAAGGAGTGGATAAGGAGAGGGAAAGGAAACTGAAGACTAATCTCATAATTTTGCTGCTTGTTTGTTCTGGTCTTCAACTCAATGTGTAAAATAAGATCACAGATGAGGTAGGAGTGAGGGAATATTAGATCTAACTGGGTGGGGGTCAGAGACATCTTGCAGTTGTTTCACATTTAATCAAGAATATCATAGTTACCGACATGTTCACCTCATAAAGGGCCATTGATCATTCTGAGCAGAGTGGGAATTCACTTGCTCTCTGCAAGATCTGCTTCTCAAATTGTTCTAGTGTTCCTTCAGAGTTACAATTTACCTTTAATGATAAATTTAACTGCTTGATAATAAAATGTATAGTTTTCCATTAAAACAGCTAAAGGATAGTCACCTCTGATTTTTATTAGGCTTCCTAATTACACAAAATTTATCCGATTAGGTGTCTGTTAGACAGTGTTATAGGACAAACAGATGAACCACAACATGATCCTTTATTTTTATTTCCAGACTGAACAACTCTTGCAGAACTCTTATTAAATATATATATTTAATATGAATACATCTCCTTATATTGATTTTAAAAAATGGGTCTAGAGACAAACCAAATTTTAATAGGCTTTTAAAAAATCTTTATTGTCTTCACTGATGATTAAGTTAATATATATTGATAAAATTTAAAAATCTATAAAGTAATAATAATAGCTGATATTTACTAATCATTTATTAAGGTATTATGCTAACTACTGTATATCCATAGAACTATTATTATCATTACCATTTATAGAAGAGAAAATTGAAGCTTAGAGAGACCATGTATTCTTCCTGATGTCACATGGCTAGTAAGTGATAGAGCCAGGACTTAGACCTAAGAAGTCTGTGTTAATATGGTTCAATCATTGTTTCACACTGCTAAATGGTAAATTATACTGTGGAAGTCTCTCAGCATTGGGTATGGGTTAGACTAGCTCAAGAGTCAGTCAAGGATGTCTCCTGTGAACGTTATTGATAATTAAAAATAAACTGTGCTTTTATAGTTTGACAGGACCCTCTTAATGTCATCTGTTTCAAAATGACTGTATAAGGATGTCCTGTTTCTCAATTCAACCCAAAATCCCTTAAAGAAGGGTCTTTGAGAATAGATAAAAGACTTAATAGCCAGCCAGTAGCTTGGCTTCCTGATACACCTGGGTTTAGAGTGACTCTTCCCTTGGTTGCTGAGGTAAGAATGTCACTACACACACCAAATCTCCAGAACTAATTAGTCCAGGAAAACCCAAAAGAGGACTAGATTGAAGGAGATGAGATTTAGCTATAGTCCAAGACCTTGTGCTTATTCAATGTGAGGAAGACTGATAGTGTTGTTGCTTGAATGGCATATAAGTTAGCTCACTTATGTTCATGTTCTTTCTCCTCTCTCTCCTCTCTCTCTTCTCTCTCTCTCTCTCTCTCTCTCTCTCTCTCTCTCTCTCTCTTTCTCTCTCTCTCCCCCTCTCCCTCTCTCTCTCCTTTCCCTCTCACTCCCTGGAAAGGAATAATGATGGCCTTTCCAAGATAAGAGAATTTCATTTCTCACCACTATCCCAGGAAATACTCTCAGGCATTTAACTCTTCAACAAATTATTTGAAGCAACTGCATTGAAGGCATTAGTTGACTGGGCCCCTTAAGGCCCAATTCTGCTCTTAGACATTCACAGAACAATCACTACAGCATTCTGACATCTCCAGACTGGTATAGGAGAGCTGCAGTACCTATAGGTCTTTTCAGGGGATTATTTTTTAAAGCTTCTTGATCTAATTCTGCTCTAACTAGAGTTCCAAAAAGAGCTGTTGAACAGCATCTAAGAAGACAATTTCTTAATTGAGTATGAGTTTATCATCTGAACTGAAATTTTTCTAAAAAATTATCAATGATTGTCTTAATTAGTCTTGTTTAGTACACATACACTCACACACATTCACACACACACACGCGCACGCACACACACACACACACACACAGCTACACACACACACACTCACCTTCATCAATATATTTAAAAAAATCAAAGGTGAAAAGAACAAGGAGGAGAACCCATAAGTATATGGGAACTGAAATAAATTATGAAATGTGGACACTGCTTCCTCTGCAGCACTCTCAAGTGGTGGCTGATTATTTTTTCACACCACAAGTACCTCAGGACCAGAATTTTAATAGGTGTCATCTTTACCCCACACTGCTATTCCTAGTGATCTTTACTCTTGTGAACCTATTTTTTTGGCTTATGTCATCTAACTATACCAAACTCTCTTTCCTTCTTTCTGTATCTGTCAACAATTCCCTCATTTATCAGACCTTGACATCATCCTTCCCAACCCAAACCCTGATATCATTCTTAGTGACATCAATATCCATATAGAAGATTCTTCCAAACCCTGTATTCTTAGTTCCTTGACTTTCAAATTTCGATTGACCTGCCCATGTACACCAGCTTAACCCTCCATCCCTAAAATCCCTTAATCTGCTTCACCTTCTATATTGCTAACTCCAGTAGCCTGTTCTCTGTATATAATCTCGTCTCTTTTGACTTTGTGTATTCAAGTACTTCCATTACAGTCATTCTTTGACTTCATTAAGATTTCCAGTTCATTGACCTCTTTACTTTCTCCCATCAGCTAATTTTTCTTTACTTTGCTTTTAATCCAGTTTAGATCTCTCAGTCCATTTTTTTCAGTAATTCTTGTCAACATCCTAAACTCTCCTGCCTCCCTGTCATTTCATTGCATCCATTTGGAAAAACCCTAACCCTATATGAATACTTTGTCCATTTTCCTCGAGTCTGTATCAGAATGATCAATAACTGCTAGACAAAGTCACACACAAGAAAGACTGGGTCTACTATGTGTTCATAACCACTAGCCTCTGACATGTTTTGAACACCACCTGCAATCCTAACATATGTCTTTGGCCAGTTCCATTTACAACTCTACACAGACTATTTAAATTTTTCCATTCTTCCCAAACTTCCATCCCTTGATGCTCTCCTCCTCTCTCTCTCAGCAAATTACTGAAAAAAATTGAAGCCATTAGATATAAACATTCTCCTCTTCTTGATTAAAACATAAAAGGCTACATATCCTTGTGTGTGTCTTTTTACAGTTAAAAGCCAGCACTACCAATTGCCTTTTGTTTTCTATAAAATATGAACAATAGTAATACCTAATTAATTCAGTTGTAAAATTTAATGAGTTAATATGTTTAAAGTGTTTAGAATAGTGTGTTGCACATGGTAAGCCCTATTTAATTATTTGCTATTTTGTGTACTATTATTATTGTCCTTTCTTCCTGTTATTATAAAGAAACTAGCATTCTTCCTAGCTAAGGTAAATTACTCCATTTGTGTTTAATATCCATTCTCTTCCCTTTATACCAGGAACCTTTCTTCATTTAACAAATTTTTGTTAAGTGCCTACTATGTGCCAAACACTTTCCTAAACATTGGTCATATAGGTAGATATAAAATTATTGTATTCAAAGTACAGAAAGAAGTCCATCAGAGCTACAGAAGAATGAAAAAGATAGTCAAATATGAGATGGGAGAGGTAGCTGGACCCATAATACAGAGGCACTTGTAAGATTAATGTTTGCTGAATATCATTGGCTGCTGTTTTGTTTCAAGATTATAGACAAAACCATAAATTGAACTTTACATAAGACCTGATAGCAGATATTAGTGAGCTATCTAAATGAGTCAAGTATGGAGGTGCTATGAAATTCTAAGATCTACATTAAAATATTGTTGAATAATAGAGCTCATTCAATGATTAAAAGAGGCTAAATCAAGAACATAAGTATGGTCTTATCAAACTTGCCTAGTGTTACCCATCTCTATTAGTTGTAACTTACATGTAGGCTTCTTAATGATCCTCTCCTCATATTCTTAGTTTATATCATCTCTTTGCTTTGGAATTTTGTTTGTCTCATGATATGTGGCTTGTGTTTATGACATAGTGGATAAAAGTGCTAGTTCTGCCATTAAATAGACAGTTTGATAGCTTCTATGTGTCTGCTTCCTTATTTATAAAGTTAGGATAATAATAGAAACTATGTCATATCACTCTGTATGTCTTCAATGGTATAGTACATGTCAAATGTTTAAAACAGTGCCTGGCCTGTAGAAAATGGTTAAAGTATAATCTCTGGAGACAAGTTTGGCCTGAGTCTCATTCCCAGCTCTACATCTTATTAGCTATGTGAACTCAGTTAAGTTAATTTACCTCTCTAAAAGTCCATTGCCTCATCTGTAAAATGGGGATAATACCACTACCTGCCTTACAAGCTGTTATGAGGGTAAAATGAAATATAATACACAGAAAGTGTTTAGCACATGGTAGTTGCTCTTGTTATTATGATTAAAGTCTCAAACTTCGCATTTAAGAAAAACAGATTTCTTGTACTCCTCTCTCCATGTAAAACTACACTGTGTGCTCCCTCATATTTCCTTCCTCACCCCTTGGCCAGTTTCCCAAATCCTAATTATCTTTCCTCTCATAGGATCTCTCCAAGGCTAATGTTTCTACCAACAATCTGACCACCTACCTAACATTAGATTACACCTTTTGTCACCCAAAACAAGGACCTCGGACAAGAGTAAACACATTTCAATTGCCACTTGTTCTATCTTTCCCCATTGGTGTTCACAGGTGATTATCACATTTTGGAATTCATCCTCAAATCAGAGTTGTTCTTTGACAGCAAGAAAGAGCAGGCCTGAGGAGGGGCCAGATGCTGACCATGGGAAACTTACCACACAGAAGATGATAAAGAAGATACAGTCAAGCATACAAGGCCTGGAGTCCAAAGCAAAACTATATCAGTCATCCAAAAGGCTAGTGCTTGGGAGGTTATGGATAGGGAATGCTATGTAGTAGAGGTTCTATCAGGGACAAGGAAACTAGGAAGAGTAAGGCAGCAATACTCTGGGATGAAAGAATAGAAAATGATCTCATCTTATCCTCAGTATGACTTCAGGCAAATCGATTATGATTTCAGAGTTTTTGTTTTTCCTTTTGTAAAAGAGTTAAGTATCCCCTCTACATGGCACTTCTCTCTATGCCATTTAACTAGAAACTTTCACCATCAGAGATTCATTCCTTTAGGTTGAATGCCTATTCCCTAAGATTACCCTTTAAAATTCCTGTTTTCATGGGAGAGATATACATGATCCCATTAGTATGAAACAGGTGAGCAATGGTTGTGTTACTTAGGGGATTCCTAAGGGAATGGGACCCAGGGCTGAGATGTTCTAGTTGGGCAAAGTTGGCTTCATGAAATGTCAAAGCAAGAAGGCAGGCTCAAATTGTAGCATTTCCATGAGGGCCAAGAGCATACATGGTAAACATAAAGGAAGAGTATGAGCCAGGAGTGGGTGGACCTTTGAAAACAAAGCACCAAAAACCAAATGGCCTCCTAATTTCCCCATTCAGTGGACATTTCGTATTTGATCTCATCATGGAATGACTTGTTTGACCTCTTCTCTTACTCACAAAACTCTCTTTTCCCTAAAGACTCATCTTTGACCTCTTCTTCTCTTTTATCTTCAGTATCAAAATAAATGTGATGTCCTATTGAGTCTGATTCTGAAGCATTTTAAAAATCTTTCCCCTCCATTCCATCCCTTCTTTTACTGCCTTAGACTTTCATCATTTAATACCAGAACACTACTGCAATCCTTTCTTAACTGATACTATTGCAAAGTTCCTATCCCATTTCTACACTATTACTACACAATAATGTCCAAAATGTCAATACGAACCATGCCTTTCCACAGCTTAAAATTCTTTTGGAAACCAAATGTCTTAACCCTTGTCAAACAATGAATACAATTGAGATCACATTATCAGTATTATCAAAATCACAATAGCTCTGAGTTCCCCACCTGTTTAAAAGCAAGCAGTTCTCCCCCAACCTGGAAGCTTGCTCTGGCTAAAGTCACTGCTACCTAGGGACTCTGAACTTTAGAAACTTCTATGTGGTCTAAGTGGTGCATTATTTGAATATACATTACTTGAATGTGATTACTACCATAGCCTCTCGCAAGTTAATTTTCAAGACACCCAGGTCAATAAGAATAGATATCAGAAAAAGAGGACCACTGGCCTCTATTCAATAGTCTTCATCCTATAGTGGAGCAAGTGACTACCCAGCCTTCCAAGCAGATACACTTACCCTCTGGGGGGATACCTCTGTAAACACTTACTTGCCTCAGAGGATCATCATCAAGGCCTTCCTTCTACACTATGAAGTCAAACATGAGTGAGAGACACCTCCTAGGTGCCCAATTCCCCTCCTCCCAGCCTACAGAGAAGCCCTTTTCATAAATACCTCTTTTCACACTAAACATCTTCAAGGGTGCTAATATTATCCTAAGAATTAGAAAAAGAGCCAGATGAATAGGGATGCCCTTGCTGAGAATTCCTTCAGGATATCTACATACCACTAGCCTAAAATGGAAATAATTTTAAAAGCTAACACTTACATGGTACATATTATATGCCAAGGAAGGTTTTAAGCACTTTAGCATCATATAAAATAGTTTAATATCATCCCCATTTTACAGATGAGAAAACTGACAAACATAGATAAGAGTTATGACAAACATAGATAAGTGACTTATCCAAGGTTATACAGCTATCACGTTGTAGAGCCAGGATTAAAATCCAGAGAGTCTGGTTCAAGAATTCATGTACTAAACTACTCATTTTACTGGAATTGTCCCAATGCATCTCTGAGGAGCAGTAATAATTTAGCTCCAGCCAAATATGTGTCCTTCTCTTCTTCCTCTACCCCAACCAACCACTATCATCCTACCTTGCTGATAATCTTTTCAGACCTTCTAGTCTGTCCCAAAATGTGTGGGTAATGGGGGCAAGTGTAAAAATAGAGGTTTATATACCATGTTTACAAATAAATTTAACAAACTGTTAAGTAAAATATTTTCTGTCCTTTTACCTTGATAAATATACCTTTATAACAACCTGGGAGTCCAGATTTGCAGAATTCCTGGACTACTTAGAGCTCTTTATAAAAATCTGGCAGCACAGGGAAAGCTGCCCAACTCCCTTCTCCTCTTATTCTTGGCTCTGCACTGCACCATCCTGTCCTGTATGTATATGGACGGAAACCCCAGTCTGAGTGTGAAAAAACAACCCACACATCGCACAAACAGTCACCATTGGGCCTAGATGTTTGCACACTCATGTTGTACTCTGCCTTTGGAAAAAGAGACCCTAGAAAGAAGTTTATGAAAGCTCTGGAATTGGAGTCCAAGCCATTGATATGAGAGAGGGAGAAAGAGAGAGAGAGAGAAAGAGTGAGAGAGAGAGAAGGGGGTAGGGAAGGAGGGACAGAGAAGTTATAACACTATCTGACACATAGTAAGCACTATAGAAATCCTAGTTATAATTAATACTCTCATGAAAATATATACATTATATGTGCAAATCAGATACTCCCCTTAAAAAGGCATAGCAACTCTAATTGACCATGCACAAAATCCAACATATTTGGGTGAGAATAGGTTTCTGAGATGTAAAAACACAATTTTCCAATCCAAATCTCCTCAGTTTCCATGTGTGAATTCAAACACATGGTGAGAAAAAGAAGTAGCACAGCATCATCACATTGTAAGCAAATTCTCAATCTGTTGGTGAAGAAAATTATGTGTAAAAATTAAGTGAAAAAATATTCTCAAGCTCATTCTGATGAACTCAACCATTTTTAAACACAAATCCAGAAGTTATTAGTTTTTTTTTTAGTCTATGTAAGAGTAAAGAGTTGGGGGGAAAAAGACATGCAATGTATGAAAATCAAATAAGTGATGTGTGGGGCTACCTAAATGGCGTGGAGAGAGAAAACTGAAAGTTTCTCTAATCCAAGTTAATTTCCCCTGGGTTCCAGAAATTCCACCCAATGAAACTTATTTTCTTGGGCTAAGGCATTGTCTTTTCCAGGAATCACACTTTGAAATATAATTATAAACTGGGAAGTCATTTATAAGCCTTAAATGATCAGTATGAAATTTATCACCAGATGACCAAGAGCTGAGAGCAAGGTCCCAGTGTATAAATTCCCCAAGGTCTTCACTGGAGTCCAGAAAAGAGCAGAGATGTGAAAACTAGTGAACCCCAGAGCTCTGGGGACAGAAACAGAAAGGCAGAGCAGGCCCAGAATTTTCTTGCATTAAGGGCTGTATCTTTACAACTCAACAACAACAAAAAACAAGTCTAGTTAAAAAAATGAGTAATGAAGTTGAATAGACATTTCTCTAAAGAAGACATGGCCAATAATCACATGGAACGATGTTCAATGTCAACAAATGATCAGAGAAATGCAAATGAAAACCACATTTAAAAGACTATTATTTAAATAAAACAGAAAATAACAAGTATTGGCGAGGATTTGGAGGAACTGGAGTTCTTGTACATTATTGGTGGTACTGTAAAATGGTAATTCCACTGTGGAAAACAGTACAGCAGTTCCTCAAAAAACTAAAGATAGAATTAGTATATAATCCAGCAATTCTACTTCTGGGAATATACCCAAGAATTGAAAATAGGAACTCAAATATATATGTACACACCCATGTTCATACCAGTATTATTCACAATACCCAAAAGGAGGAAATAATCCAAATGTCCATGAAAAGATGAATGAACAAGCAAAATGTAGTATATTCACCGAATAGAATATTATTAAGCCTTTAAAAGTAGGAAAATTACATGCTATAACATGAATGTTCCTTGAAGACATTATATTAAGTGAAATAAGCCTGTCACATAATGACAGATATTGTATAATTCCACTTCTATGAGATACCTAGAATAGGAAAGTTCATACAGAAAGGAAGTTGAATGGTGGTTTCCAGGGATTGGGAACCAAGAGGTATTCAGGAGTTAGTGTTTAATAGGTACAGAGTTTCAGTTTGGGAAAATGAAAAAACTTCTGGAGAAAGATGGTGATGACAGTTGCATATCAATGTGAATGTACTTAATGACACTGAACTGTACACTTAAAAATGTTTAAGTGGTAAATTTTATGTTATGTATATTTTATCACAATTTTAAAACTTATTATTAACTGCCTACCATAATACTTCTAGCTCTCACAAGAATACAATGTGACTGATATTTATAAAATTTAAAAAATGAGTTGTAGCTTATGTTTTGTATTCCAGATCATAGTTTGTTTCGAACTTTGAAAAGGGGTTTCAAAATCTTGGAACAAACTTGGTACTCTAGGGAGGTATGGGCTTTGAGGCTGCAAAACAGAACACATTTCCCTCTGACAGCAATTTAAGGATTGAGGGCATAGAGCAGAGTTTCTTTTTTTTTTCTTTTTTGATCTCTTATTTTTCAGTTATAGTTGGTATACAATATTTTATTAGTTTCAGATGTACAACATAGTGATTACACATTTATATAAATTATAGAGTGATCATCTCAATAAATCTATTACTCATCTGACACCATATATAGTTATTGCAATATTAATGGCTATATTCCTTATGTTGTACTTTACAATTCCATGACTATTTTGCAACAACCTATTTGTACTTCTTAAACCTTTCCCCTTTTTTACTCCCTTCTCAAAACCACCCTCCCATCTGGCAACCCTCAAAATGATCTCTGTATCTAAATTTGTTTCTGTCTTGTTTATTTTGTTCCTTAGATTCCACATGTAAGTGAAATCATACGGCATTTGTCTTTCTCTGTCTGACTCACTCCACTTAGCAAAATACTATCTAGGTCCATCCATGCTGTTATAGACAGCAATATTTCATTATCTTATTTATGTATTTTCATGCCTGAGTAATAGTCCATTGTATATGTGTACCACTTCTTCTTTATCCATTCATCCATTGATGGATACCCAGGATGCCTCCATATTTTGGTTATTGTAAATAATGCTGAAATGAACATGTGGATGTACATGTCTCTTCAAAGTAGTGTTTTGGGTTTCTTCTAATAAATACCCAGAGTGGGATTACTGGGCACTTCTTTGTTTCTTGTTATAGCCTTTGTTTTAAAGGCTATTTTGTCTGGTATAAGTATTGCTACCACAGATTGTTTTTTTTTTTTTATTTTGATTTTTGTTCTTTGTGTGTCTTTTGATCTGAAGTGAGTCTCTTGTAGGCAGCATATGTAAAGGTCATGTTATCTTATTCATTCGGTCACCCTATCTTTTGACCAGAGCATTTAATTCTTTTTCATTTGAAAAACTTGTTGGTAAATATGTAGTTTTTGCCATTTTATTATTCATATTTTTGATACATTTTTTTTATTCTTCTTAAAGAAGTTCCTCCAACATTCCCTGTAATACTGGCTTGGTGTTGATGAACCTCATTAGCTTTTTCTTATCTAGAAAGCTCTTTATTTATCCTTCAATTCTAAATGATAGCTTTGCTGTGTAGAGTAATCTTGGTTGTAGGTCCTTGCTTTACATCCCTTTGAGTATTTCGTGCAAATCCCTTTTGGCCTGCAGACTTCCTGGTGTAAAATCAGGTGACAATTTTATGGGTAACTAATTGCTTTCTGCTTGCTGCTTTTAAGATTCTCTCTTTATCTTTAATCTTTGGCACTTTAATTATGGTATTTCTTGGTGTGGACCTCTTTAGATTCCTATTGTTTGGGACTCTCTGTTCTTCCTGGACTTGTCTATTTCCTTCACCATTTTAGGGAAGTTTTCATCATTATTTCTTCAAAAAAGTTTTTAATTTTTTGCTCTCTCTCTTTTTCTTCTGATACCTCTGTGATACAAAAGTTGTTACACTTGATGTTATCACAGAGGCCTCTTAAGCTATTCTCATTTTTTTGAATTCTTTTTTCTTGTTGCTGTTCTGATTGGGTGGTTTCTGCTACTGTGTCGTCTAAATTACTGATTTGATCCTCTGCTTCATCTAATCTACTGTTAATTCCCTCTAATATTCTTCATTTCAGTTATTTATTCTTCATTTCTGACCACTTCTTTTTTCTGTTTTCTATCTCTTGGTTAAAGTTCTCACTGAGTTCCTCTACTCTTCCCCTAAGTTCATTGAGCATCCTTATATCAGTATTTTGAACTCTGCATCTAGTACATTGCTTGTATCCATCTTGTTGAGTTCTTTTTCTGGAGCTTTGTACTGTTCTTTCATGTGGGACATATTTCCTTGTATCCCCATTTTGGTTGCCTCCCTGCATTTGTTTCTATGTACTAGGTAAGGTTCCTAAGTCTTCTGGTATTAGTAGAGTGGCTTTATGCAGTAGGTGCCCTGTGGGGCCAAGTGGCACAGTCTTTCCTAGTCACCTGAGCCAGGTGCTCTAGGTGTGTCTCCTCTTATTTTAGTTGAGCCTTGGTTGCTGTTTACATGTCAATGAATGAACGGTTGACCTTTGGGTTGACTGGTTGTAAGGACTGGCCAGGGAGGGGCCAACCCTACAGAGCAGGATTCGCTTTAGCAGAGTTCTGGTGCCTGCCCAGTCTACCCTTCAGGTCTCTTCTCTTCAGATGCTGCCCTGGGTGCTGCTCCAGCTCTGGCTCTCATTGAAGCTGGCCACTAGGCATGCCAGCCCTAGGATCTCCTGGTAGAGGCCCAGCTGCAGGCCAAGTTTAGCCACAGCCTATGCACTTCTGTTGCCACCTGGCAAGAGTTACCAAGCAATCCGCAGATGGCTGCCACCCGCGCTGGGCTTAAAGGTGCCTCAAGAGGCCAAGCCAGGAACGGATGCCAGATGCCACTAGTACCAGGCTTGGGGCTGCTCAGCAAGGGGTATGGAGCATGCTGTAGCAAGATGGTGCTTCTTTGGGTTTTGTGAGCCTTTGGGAGATTTTAGAAAAATCCATAGATTGGCAAAGACAGGCCAGTTGTATGGGAAAAAAATCACTTGAAGCGGCTTGGGTGGGCTCGCAAGCTGGGAGCAGGAGGGTCTCAGGGAATCACCTGGGTGGGGTGACCTGTGTTAGCCAAGTTGATGGAGACTCAGATATGGTGGCCACCTGTGTCCACATGCTGGGAGTGGGGAGGGCTCAACAAAGGAACAAAGGATACTGCCAGCACTACTGTCCAGGAGAAAGTCATCCCTCCAGCCCTCGCCCTGAAGCTAGACAACTCAGTTCCTCCCTATATGTCCTTGGCACCTTTTGACCTGCAGTCTAAGTGCTGGAATTCTGAGCAAGCAAGTCCGTCAGTGAGTAAGTCCACATGTGGGCCCTTTAAGAGGAACATCGGTAATTCCTGCAGCCCTCCATCTCACTTGGCCACAAACTCTACTAGTTTTCACAGGCAGAGGTTGTGGGGATTTCTCTTCTTGACACCAGAAATCTGGGCTGGAGGGTCCAGTGTGAAGCTACAACCTTCTTCTCTTCTAAGGGAACCATCCCGATTCTTGATCACCACACACTGATTTGGGACTGGCCATTTTGCATCTCTGCCCCCTCCTACCAGTCTTGAGTTGGCCTCTTATGTATGTCCCCAGAACTCCCAAAGATGGTTGTTCTGTAGTTTCGTTGTAATTTTGGTGTGGTCATGAGAGGAGGCGAGCACAGCATCCATCTTTTATGCCATCTTGACTGGAAGTCTCAGAGCAGGGCAGAATTTCTTACTTGTGGAACTATTGACATTTTGCACCAGATAATTGTTTCTTATTGAAGGACTGTCCTGTACAGTGTAGAATGTTTAGCAACATCCCTGGGCAATATCTGCTAGCTGCTATTAGTAAAAGAGACAGTTAAACTGAGTCCTTGGAAAGGTGATCTTGAAAAAACAGAAAACTGAAGTACCCTGGGCAGGTAGAGGGTAGCCTGAAAATTTTAGAAGCCTGTGAGGATGAGGAAACAAACTTTGACTACTTAAAAATATGGCTGAGGGTGGTTTGGTGAGTTTAGGTAGATATGTTACTGAAAATGTTTAAAAATATTCTTAACTCATTAATACTGCTTACTCTTCAGGTAGGCATAAGAGTTATTTCTCTTTGAATTTTCTTTCTGTAACATAATTGACTTCTTTGAGATCTTGTCTGTACTTTTACTGGACTCTTTGAGTCATACAACAAAGTCAAAGTACCTCATAGCAATGCCTTGCAACTCTTCGGGGAAGGGCAAACTTTACATTTTAATATTTTTACTGTGATCCCATGCCATCCAAGAATGGGCCTTAGACCTTAAAATTTTTGTGATTATAGCTTCCACTTATTGTGTTCCCACTGTGTGCCCAGGACCATACATATGACTTAATTCATACTGTGGACCCAAAGAAAAAAAATACCTATTGAGAAGGGCTCCTGGTGGCTAACTGGTCTCTAATTGAAAAGCGGAACCTAGCAGCCATTTCTAAATAGGGGCCTCTCATGCAAACTGCACTTAAGGGAGAAGCCTGAATTAAGCTGCCTGCCTCCCTCACTGAACTGCCTGCCTGCACTGTGTTCCAGTCATCTGAGACAGCCCATATAAAGTAGTTCTTGAAATAGTATTTCAATCAACAGGACTGAGGCTTTCCCCATCCAATCAGAGCTGCACAGCTCTATCTCCATCAGCATCTTCACCAACCAATCAGAGCATATCCTTTCTGACCAATCATGACAGTTCCCTTTGGGTCAAACTGTGAGGATTTGGAATCCTCATTTGCATGAGGACAAACCAATCCGGTATCATGGATGGGAACGTCTGTCTATATAAGCCAGCTCCCCTCTGGCTCAGAGAGCTCTCTTCTTTTTCCACCAAAGATTAAAAACTGCATTTCCCCAGTCGAAGCTGAAACTCCAAAGATATCTTCTGGCCCAGAGAGGAGCAGAGCAGGGCAGAGCAGGGCAGAGCAGACCACACCAGACCAGACTGGCACAGAGAGGAGTAAAGCAGAGCTATCTAGCTGGAGAGAGGGACCTGACCCTAGGGCCTCCTTACAGCCATGCTGCCTCATATGCATGCTGCTTCATAGTTGAGTTGTGACTCTATTGAGCTGTTACACAGACATCCTGTTCTCACAGCTATGCTGTATCACAACTGAGCTGTTTGCAATGAATAAAATGTCCTTCTTCACTGCATCCCAAATTGGGGATTCCTGTTGGGGTTAAACTGACCCCAGCAACCACCAGTTGAAAATACTTTCACTTTAGTCCTCACAACAGCTCTTATAACAATGCCTGTAAAGAAGATATTATAGCTATAATTTTCTAAGTGAAACAAGCTCAAGAAGGCTGTGTGACTTAAGCAAGGCTGCATGATTAAAAAGTGATAGATTCAAACGTAGGTCTGTCTGACCCAGGAGTCTGCTCCTTTCAATGTTCCACACACAGTACTTCCTTCAGTGGCTCTATGCTCCTCACCTCAAAGCAGATTCCACCTAGATAAGTGGAAAGATCTGGACTAGAAGTCCTTTCCAATCCAGGGTAAGGCAGAGGGTCAAGAGGACATGCAGGACCACTAACACTAAATTTCCAAGTATAAGTACCTCCTCACCCTATGAGTTGGTTCAATCTCTGGATTTGGCTATCTAGAATTGAGATAATATGAGATACTGGCGTTTGAACATGTAGGCTATTCTGCTAGTTACCACACAACCTCCAAGACTAATGGTTCTCAAAGTCTTGTCCTGAACCAGTAGGATGATCAAACATCCTGGTTTGCCCAGGATTGTCCCAGTTTTAAGCACTAAAAGTCTCAAGTCCTGTAAAACTCCTCAGTCCCAAGCAAGCTAGGGTGGTTAGTCACCCTATGGCTAGCAGAATCAGCATCAACTTGGAAGTTAAAAATGCAAGTTATTGGGCACCACCCTTAGAGAACACAAGATGATTAGACCAGACCAAGTGAATCAGAAAATCTGAAGGTGTGTCTTGGCAGTCTGTGTTTTTATAAGCCCTCCAGGTGTTTCTGATGTATGCTAAAATGTAAGAACCACTGACAAGAATAAACCTTCTTGATGACTGAGAAGTTGTCCTTCAGGATAATTCCCATCTGCCTTTTTCTCTGAATCTCCAAATAAAATGTGCTATTGAGAGAAAGACTGTTGCTTTTGTTTCATTTTGTTTTGTATCTCCAATGTTAGATGGAATTACTCAATCAGAGCTTTGTGTGAAATAAATCCATTAGGCAAAAATTTATTGAACACCTACTATGTATCACTATGTTCCACCACTGTCCTTAATATTCTTCCTTCTTAATTTTGACAGTCACATTGTACATAGTATTTGAAACTAATTCTTGGTTAATATTAATGAAGAATATAGCACTTTGGGCTGAATTTTGAAGATTTTGATTAGCTAAATAAAATTTTTCTATGTTGCCACTATGCACTTAGTGTATTTCCCATGGGGTTAAGACCTTAAAATAGAAAGGGAAGTGTGTGTGTGTGTGTGTGTGTGTGTGTGTGTGTGTGTGTGTGTGTGTGAATAAGAAAAATTTTTGGTAAATTACATCATTATACCCTGCAGTCCTCAGCTTTAACCTGAGCAGATGTAAATTGTGCCATGAATATTATAAAAGGATACACTGACACAAATTAACAGGAACCATGAGATTGGGGATGTTAGAACTGAAGGCCTAACAAAATAGAGGCCCAAGAACAGATGATGTAAAGGATAGTGACTAATGAAACCATACAACAAAAAGAGCAAGGAATGACCTGGAGAAAGGAGGATTTCAGGTCATACTGGGTGCCATGCAAAGCACTGGGGATCCTGCCTGGTGATTGGAAGGAAACAGTCCTATCTCCAAGGTCTTTGCCTGGGGTACAGGGTTCTTTAAATATCTTTGTCTTTTCCAAAAGTGTCACACCAAACCCAGAATCAGGAAAGCTACCAGGTATCTTGGCTCTGCATGTGATTGTGTAAAGTCTAATTGTTCTATGAAGATCTCTGGGTAAAAATTTCTAAGTTCCTGATCCAGTAGGTTTGCTCTTATTAAGCCTGCCTAACAAAAGAGTAAGGTAGCAAGCACACAGTTTTAACTTCTGTTTAATGAAAATGAATGAAGAATAGAAATGGTTCAAAGCAACATACTTAATTCTATTCAATATTTCAATTATCTCTATTAAATTATGTTGTAAGCTAGGATGATTAGCAATTCCTTAGCTCATTAACTTTGACAGTCTAACTAACAACCTTGTGCTCTCTAAGGATGGCATCTAAGTGCCCTCATCTATATACATTAGATTCATTCATGGAGGCTTCCCTGGAAAAAAAAATAAAACTTAGAATAAAAAATAACCACTAGGAAGACAATACAATAATAATTCTGAAGAATAATATATTTTTTCCTTCAAATTCTGTCAGAAAAAAGATAAACCTACTTCAGGCAGGAACTTGTAAAAATAAAAGGCAGATGTTATGTGAATATTTATACAGCTTTAGAAAAATGCAATAATATTGTGCTTTGTGTTGACAGAGCTCCTTCTTTAAAAGGAGCTCTAATCCCCAGATGTATGCACTGTCCCTTCAGTGCAGCCTCGTGAATCTGGGTGCAGGTAGATATGTCATGGAAGGGCTGGAAAGGTAACACCCTGCATATCCTTTCAGGGCCTGAGAAAGACTTGGATCTTCTGATAAACTGACACCCCCCCTCTACTCCACACACTATGGCTGTCTGTGCTTCACAGCCAGGTAAGAGAAGCAAGGCTGACCTCTATCATCTACTCATTTGTTGATTTATTTAATCAGAGTTCACATAGACTATAGTCATTCATTCCCTTAGTGAAGAGTTTCTCAGCTAAGGCTGCATATTGGAATCACGTGGGGAGCTTTTAAAATTTCTGAAGTTTGAGTCCCACCCCCAAGAGCTTCTGATTTTCTTCATTGGAAGAATAAATATAATACCATTTAATATATAAATGTAATACCAAAGCACAGACTTTGGTGGGGGGTTTTGCTAATAGATTTGAGATACAATTCACATACTACACTATTCACTCATTTAAAGTATATAATTCAATGGCTTTTAGTATAACTACAGAGTTGTACAACCAACACCACAATCAATTTTGGAACATTTCTATCAACCCCAAAAGAAGCCCTGACCTGAGACAATCCCAGTCCTGATTCATACTATCTGTGTAACCTTGGGCAAGTTACTTAACCTTCAGTATTTTGATTCCTTAACTGTACAATGTGAATTATAATAATACATTCTTACTTGGTATTTGTGAAAATTAAATAAAATGCTACAAGTAAAAATAAAAAAACAAACCCTGCACACTTTAGCCATCAATCCACATCCCTGAACCCCTATCACAACCCTAGCCCTAGGTAAATGTGAATCTACTTTCTGTCTCTATAGATTTACTTATTCTGAATATTTCATATAAATGAAATTATACAATATGTGGTCTTTCATATTTGGCTTCTTTCACTTACCATGAATTATTCAAGGTTCACCCATATTATAGCATGAATCAGTACTTCAGTCCTTTTATGACCAAATAATATTCCATTATATAAATATACCACATTGTGTTTATCCATTCATAATTGATAAAATTCATATTATTTCCCCCTTGTGGCTATTTTGAACATTGCACACAAGTTTTTGCATAGACATATGTTTTCAACTTTCTTGGGTATATACCTAGAAGTAGAATTGCTGTGTCAAATGATAACTCTTTATTTAACTTTTTGAAGAACTTCCAGAATGTTTTCCAAAGTGGCTATACCAACTTACATTCCCACCAATAATGTATGAGGTTTCCAATTTCTCCACATCCTCACCAATACTCTTTTTAATTATAGCTATTCTAGTGGGTATGAAGCGGTATCTCATATTGGTTGTAATTAACATTTCTTTTATGATTAATGATTTGAACATCTTTTCATGCACTCATTGGCCACTTGTTTATTTTTTTTTTGGAGGAATGTCTTTCTATCCTTTGTCCATTTTAACTTAGTTACTTATCTTTTTATTATTAACGTTGTATTTTTAATATATTCTAGATAAAAGTCCTTTGTCAGATACAATTTACAAAATCTTCTCCCACTCTGTTGGGTGTTTCTTGATAGTCCTTTGAGTCACAAAAGTTTCAGTGTCATTTCAAATAATTTATTACTAAGTTCAATGTCATGAAGATTCACCCCTATGGTTTCTAAGAATTTTGTAGTTTTAGTACTTACATTTATGCGTTTGATTCATTTGAGTTAATTTTTGTGCATGGTATGAAGTAAGGAGCCAGCTTTTCCTTTGCACATGGATATCCAGTTGTCTTGGCCCATCTGTTGGAGAGAATATACTTTCTCCCCCATTGAATAGCCTTGTTGAAAAGAAATTGACCATAAGTGCATGAGTTTATCTCTGAATTCTATTCCATTGATCTATATGTCCAACTTTATGCTGGAAACACACTATTTTTATTACTACAGCTTTTTAGTAAGTTTTGAAATAGAGAAGTGGGAATCCTCTATTTTGTTCTTTTTCAAGACAGTTTTGGCTATTTGGGGTTCCTTACAATTCCATATGAATTTTAGGATCAGCCTATTTCTACTAAGAATTCAACTGAGATTCTGATAGTACAGAGCTTCTTATTTAATTGGTAACTCCAAAAGATTTACTGAACAATTACTGTGAATAAGGGACTGTGTCAGGTACTAGGGATACATCACTAAATGCAACACAATGCTTAGCTTTGGGTAATTTACAGTTCAGCAGTCACTCATGGATATTTACAGTAAACCTAAGAATGATGTCAGACACATTATTAAGGTCCAATTTAGCCCAACACATGGCTCTAATTTGGATACTGCTTAGTTCTCTCCCCAGAGTTAACAAGGGGAGATAGGAACCATGTTGGATGGAATGAACAGCAGGCATTTTACCAACAAAGACTACAAAGTTTTAAGAGAAGAAAGGATCCTGGTCAGTCATCACCTCACATAAAATACACTGCCTTTATTACCACAGCTATTTATTTAGTATTTTCTGGGGACTTCAGCACTGCACTAGGCATTTCAGTGGATATGAAAGAGAGAGAAGAGAATGAGAAAAAGAAGGATAGAAAAGAGAAAGGAGAGGAAATATGGAAAGAAAAAAACATAGTTTGAGCTCCTACTTTGTGTCAGACACTACACTAAATACATTTATATACCTCATATTATTTTTTCTTTTTATTTTTCCAGCTTTATTGAGAAATAATTGACATATAACATTGTATAATTTTAAGGTGCACTATGTGACAATTTGATACACACATATGTTGTGAAATGGTTACCACAATAAGATTACTTAACATCTCCATCACCTCACATAATTACCTTTTTTGTGGTGAGAACATTTAAGATATTTTTAGCAACTTTCAAGTATCTAATACAGTATTGTTAACCCTAGTTACCATGTTTTATATCTCATATTATTTTAAGGAAATAAGAGTTGAGCCCCTGTCCCCAAAGAGCCCAGCTATATTCTAGTTGAAAACAACCATGTAATGATACATACCATTGATTAAGCAATCATATGAAATTGTCTGCTACAGCCTGTAAGTGCAGGCGCCTAAAGAAAAAAAAAAGCACTGGGCCAGCTGCTTTGGTTAACTAAATTCACATTCCATAAGGTATAGGGTTTCAATTAGCAGAGAAATAGGGCTTTCAGGAAGCAGAGATGCAGAGAACAGCATGAGAAATCATAGAAACCATTAACTAAGAACTTATTCTAGGACAGGCACTATCTTAAGCACTTTATACCTCATAGCATTCTCAACCCAGCCCTATGAGATATGTGCTATTACACTTATTCTACAGATGAGAAAACTGGGGCTTAGAGAGATAATTTGTCCAAAGTCATATAGCCCAGAAGAGGTAGAGCTAAAATTGGAATACAAATGTGTTTAATGCTGCCCAATCACCCCTAAGGTTGATAGAATGAAGAGGCCTCTGGGAGGTAGTGGCAAAAACAAGAACAGTAGAACTCATGATTAGTTTGTTTTATGACCCTGGGTAGAAGTACACAACTGCTGGCTGCTGCTATCACTGTCCCTGTGATCTGACATTTGCAGATTCTGATGGCCTCAAAATGATTCCCTAAGAGAAACATGACAGGGTTAGATTCACTCAAAAAAGCATGCACCCACAGATCATATGTTTGTTTAGAAACAGGAATGAGCAACCATGGCAGGAATTCCCCAAAACACTATGCCATGGAACTTGGCCCAATGTTAGAGAAGGCCATTCTTCCCTACTCCTAGTTTCCAGAAAAGTGTTGCTCTAACACCTTGATCTCTCATTTACTGTTCTGTCAGAGGAGATCTTAACTGGATGCTAAAAACGAGGGAGAATAAATGAAACAAGATTGACTTGACTTCTCCCTCCTTCTTCTTTGTGAAACAGCCTTCCCTCTAAGAGTACTTTTTGGGCCAGGCTCCAGGTTCAGCACTGAAGGTTCTGCCCTTGCAGGATATATCTGTGGTAGTACACAGTGCTTGTTGTTGATGTATGATACATCTATCTAACTCTGAAATTTATTCAGTTAACAAGCCTGTTTGGCCCTCACAATTAGCTATCTCTCCCAAGTTCTACTTTATTAGGAACAAAGGCAATGCTTTGTTCTCCATCTGCTTTATAATTCAATTGCTTCAGAACATGAGTAGGGAATATTTATTTTTCCCCCTCAAAATCTCAACTCCCATATTGCTTGGGCTCCCACACTCTGAAAGTAACCACCAAATTATAGGGCTCTCTTTCTTAAATCCACAGGTGAGGCTCTAGGGCAGAAAGAACACTATTAAACACAGTCTACATGTCCTGAAAGCCCAGACTACACTACTCTCTGGGACAGCAAGCAAGTATGATTAATAAGGCACTCAGCAAAATTCTCTTTAGCCTGTGTTTTGGCGAGGCAACATAGTATAGTATCTTAAGAGCACCAACTTTGGAGCCTGAATGCTTGGGTTTGAATCCCATATCGTTATTACTTATGTGGCTTTGAGCAAGTTATTTTACTTATTTCCTCAATTTCCTTTTGTGGAAAATTAAATGAGCTGTTATGAAAATTAAATGCATTGTTTAGGATAGTGCTTGGCATGTAGCAAGCATTGTTTCAGTGTTTGTTAGCATTGTCAGTAGATGGATTTTCCACATGAATCTATGGAATAAGAGTTGGCCCCTGCTGCAAAGAGTGACAATCACTTATTCTGGTGGAAATTCAAAAATAAACTTGCTCGCTGACATTATTAATGACAGCAGTGAAAGTAAGAGAGCTTAGGTCAGAGAGTGATTACGATTCACCACAGAAGTATATTCAAGACTCTAATGAATGAATCGTTTCATTATTCTTCCCAGATAGAAGATCCAGACTGTCCATCCTTCACTGAGATGAAATCTAAGATCCAGGACCTATCCTCAAATCCTGTGGAGTTGGTTTCTGAGGATAATCATTTTCAAATTAAACTGTGGTTTCAACTAATATCCTATTATTTTCCAAAATTCTATTTTCTTTGTTTAAAACAAAAGAGCACATCCTTTATATTTAAGATAACAATGAGCATTTATCCTGTGGCTACTCAGTATTCAATTTTTAACTCATACATTTCCCATTCCATATTGTAACTTTGCATTTTCCAACAAAATTTAGAGCTTTCAAAATGCACAGCCTTTTATTAAAATTAAGTCAGGCATACATGTGCATGTTTGTGCACATATGTGTTTATCTATCTTCCAAAATAAGTGAACTGAGTTTTATGTATCTTCTACACATTCTTGCTTTTGGAAGGACTTTGAGATAAGGATCTTTGGAGGTTGCTTGGATGTCATCAAGTTCCTAACTAAACTTAGTAGTAGTAGTAGTAGTAGTAGTAGTAGTAGTAATATAATATAGCAATAATAGTAATAGCCAACAGTTCTTGAATGCCTGCTCTATGCCAGACCAAGTGCTATGTGCATATTTCATTTGATTCTCATAACAACCCCATGAGGTGGATACCATTATGATCTACAACTTGACATGTGTCAAAACTGAAGCATAACAAGGTTAAGCAAATTTCCCAAAGTCAGAGAGCTAGCAAGGAACATAACTGAGATTGAAACCCAGCCTCTCCCTATACTGACTTCTGTCAACAGTGTTCTTGCTTTCCATTCTAATAGGACTTGGCTATATGTACTCTGGCCATTTGCTAAGCACAAAAGGTTTAGGAGATAGAAAGAGTGCTCAGCTTAATTCATATCCCTGTCAGGGACCTGCTAAGTCTCTCATTGCATCTAACAAATATGAATTGAGAATCTGCAATGTTTCAGACACTGTGCCAAGCACCCCACACAAATGTCCTCCTCTCTGCTAAATGATGCTTCTCTTGTTCTTCACAAGCTCCTTTCCAGACTTCTCTTTCAGATGTTGAGCCTGATTCAACTCATTTAGCTCTGCTGAGCAGGCTCTCAACACTCCTTTTTACTCTGCATGCTCCCAAACAGCACAGAAGACTCTAAACACAGTAAGAACTCATCAAATGCATATAGATAGCCTCCCCATTAAATTAAAAGTAGAGAAGAGTTAGACATTTATATAATTTACAAAATGATGAAATGCCCACAGGTCCTTTTCAGGAGCACACCACAGGCAGGTGAACTGTCTAGCTTCCTTAGGGTAGACACAACATAGAAGGAGGGCACAGGAATTGATGAGATACAAATGCACTGGCCACTACCTGACCAGAAGTGAGTGTTTTTGAACATTACAGTTCACCAACTACAAAATAGTGAGAAAGGGGCCTGAGGCCATGCACAAGTACAGCCCTTAGGCTCTCAACACCTCCAAAAGACAAAGGCACAATGTCAACTGTTGAAATACCTCCTTTTGCCAGTAATGTAATGCCAACGATTTCTCTGTTCCTAAGAATGGTTCTTAAGAGAGCTCCATAAAGAAAGTCCCACAGTGGGGCTCATCTTTTACACGGTGAGTCCAGTACTTTTTCAGGCATCAGTCCCTGAAACCCAAGGTTGTTAAGGACTATTCTTGACTCATTGCATTTAAACTGCCTACTCTTAGCTATCTATGAAGGGGCAGCCATCAGACCTAAAGTCTCATTCTGACAACTCCCACTGTGTTCATCTGTACAAGAATGGCTACATATTAAGCAGCAGGAGTACACGGTCATCACCTCAGCTGGTCCTTAGTATCCATTACTTTTCAGATCATCGAAGTTATTTTTACAACCTAACACTCCATCAATGGACTCTCTGACCAAAAACAGTAACTTGGTAGTCTGTCCACATTTTTCATTGTGTATACTGTTATCAGGTTAACAGTATTGTCCTTAGACCCAGGCAAGAGGCCCTAACCTAAGGGCCACATTTTAGACAACCCCTCTCTGGCTCTTCTCTGGCTGCACCTCTCTCCACAAAGTGAAGAGTCTATGGGGCCAAAGGGACATGCCCACTTAGAGTACTGACTCTCAATTTCTAGACCAGAGTCCAGGTAATTAGATCCCACAGTTCTCTGTCCAAACAGACAGAGAAGGTTCAAGGGCTCATGCAGGCCTCTTCTCCAGGGCTATCCTCCCAGGGGCAGACAGCACTACTGTTGCGCACACTCCTTGCCTGTTGGGTGAGCTAGGGCTAGTTGTTTGGGATGGGGGAGTGCTGCATGGAGATTGGACATACAGTCTGGGACGTCCATGTACATGTGCATGAAGCCTCTGATGGTACAAAAAGGGAGCTGGGGTAGGAAAGAGTGAATATTATAAAGATGAGGGGACAGGAGTGTGCATGCTATAAGCCAGAAGCCTGCATTTGTAACTTTGCCCTGTACTCTACACATATTAGAAGCAAGACTGCATCTTGCTACTTCTTTGTTCTTATAAATTACATGGAAATGGTAGAGGAGTGGTAGCCTTCATATCCTACCCTCCAGAGAGCAGGCAGCTCTCTAAGTAGAATTCCCTTTTGGGTTGGAGAGAGTAATATATAGCAGAATCAACTATAATGCTGAGAACTGCCAGAATAGGCCTAATTTCAACATTCTCTCCTAAGTTAAATATGTGTCAGTCCATATGTTCCACTTTGGAGCTCAGTAAAGGATTCCACATCCACAATTAGTTCTCTATGTAAGCTCTGTTCCCAGTATCTCTCTTCCGTGACTGTCACTGGACAGATCTGCTTTAGAGATGAACTCTAAGCCCCTCTCAATAGGATAGCATCAGGCAGCCCAAGTGTCCTCGTGACTGTCTTTAACCCTTGGAACCTGTCCTTTTCCTTCACACACAGTCAAAACACTTTCCTGTCCTTCATTCAACACTTGGTTCCCCCCCCCAGGAGAACATTAGCATTTACGAGCTCCAGATCCCTACTACCCTGGTGCTCACCCTCCTTGGGGAATGTGATTAGTGCTCAACATTGACTATTAACTTTCACAGGGCTGTTGATCTTTTCCAGGGTAAATCTTTAAGCATAAAACTTCTTTAACGCCAAACTCTTAAACTAGATCAGAGAAAATTTAAACCTTTAAAAGCTGATGGTCTCCAGTACAATGAGACCCTCTCCAAGAGTCTGGGCATTGTTAATATTGTCTGCAGAAGCTTATTCAGCTTCAAGAACATTTTAAATGGGGATTGTCTCACTGTGAGTAGCTACTGTATGTTCCATGTACCACACTTCTGAATAATAAGAAAATCATTCACCCATTTCTATGCTAAAAAAATTGATGGATCTGTGAACAGTCTGGCCAGCAGAAGCCTCAGGAATCACAGAGAGAATTGGTAGTTTGCTGATTGGCATTTCATCTAAGTACCAAGGACTTCTACTAAAGGGAAGATGCTGGATTGTACTTCTATTGGCAGTATGGTGAAAGTCTCTCAAGGTTGAAGCTTTTACAGAGCTATGCCCTGCCCTCTCGTTTTCTGTCCCTTGGAGAGTGACTTACCAAACTTGGCATTTTGGGACACAGTCCTGGCATTTCTACTGCAGGGCTGGCCACCTCAAGATAAGCCCTGTGTACACAGGCAAGGGCGAGGAAAGAAAGTTCCTTCATTAGTGAGGCGGTCATGACTTCAAGCTCATTTCCCAAGCTTCAATCTCTTCTCCTACTCCGTCTCCCTAAATATGAACCAGCTCTCAACAGAAAGATAAATTAGGACAAATTTACTTCTGATTTTGCCATCTCTTAGCATCTAATATGAGGATCCAAACTTGACCCTTCAGCACTACCCTCTTGCTTGATCTCTTTCTAAAAGTTCACCAAGCCCAGATTCCCTTCTCCATTAAAATGCTCATCACTATCACTTTCTAATAATCCACACCCATCTCATACTGGGCTTTCTTAGATGATAAGAACAAATAAGCGAATGTGTACAACAATCAGTCATGAACAGGGGATAATAAATTAATACTCTTTCTCCAAGCATCACACCTAGAATTTAACAGGGACCTTCAATATCTTTAGAGGAAAAAAGTAATTAGTTAAACATTTACCTAAAGAATCTATAACTATGGCAACTGATATGATAGCCACTAGATGCTAGCTGGCCTATTTTAAATTAAATCAAATTAAATTAAATTAAATTAAATATCAGTTTTTAAGTGCTAAATAGCTACCTGTGGCTAGTGGCTATGGTTTTGAATGGTGTACATATGAAACATTTCCATCTTTGCAGGATTGTTCTGAATGATAAATAAAGATGGGTCTTTCAGGGATTGTGCCATGATAGCAAGGCTGGTAGTAGAAATGTAGGGAGCAAAAGGATCATTATGAATCCTTTGTGAGATACCTTCTGCCTGAAAAAAAAAATTTACTTTCTCATACTGCTGCCTCAAAAGACTTAGTCTTTGCCAAAATGTCATTTTATGCTCCACTAAACTATAAGAATAAATGGAGAAAGTGACACACAGCTGCCTCACCTTTCTGTTTAGAAATAGAGCAACCTTCAACTAAGTTCCTACCTTAAAGATATAAAAATTATAAAGCCATTAACTTTTCCCTGTATTATAGGTTACTAAAACCATGAAAAACAGTCCTTAGCAAAGTCTAAACAGAAAACTAGAAATTCTGAGGATTCTATGGCATTTGGGGACCACCATGCTCACTGCAATCACAGTTAAACTACCTAACATCAAACCTATCACTTGGTGATTGGAGAGGACCCTTTCCTCTACTGAAGACTTGGAGATAGTCACTAGACTCTATTTACTAAAGTCTGAAAGTAGCTACATGCATTAAAGAAAGATTTCCAACCACAAGGATTGAAATTAATAGGGTGTTCTACTCAGCCTTTGGTTAATTAACTAAAAAATTAAGGTCAGCATAATACCCCATATTGGATAATCAAGGTTTTGCTGTAAGCAGAGTACAGTCAAAAAGTAAACATTACCTCAAGATTCAATCAATTCTATAACTAATTTAGGAACCTTTTCCCAACCTCCAAATTTATGTTCTTTCTATTAGTGCTAGTGAGAGAGCAAACCATAATAATGGTAACTACTAAAACTTATTGAGTGATAACTGTGTTTCAGACACTATCCTAAATATGTAGCATCTTTTAATTCATTTAATTTTTATAAAAATTCACTGATCTAAGCACTATTATTATCCTTATTTTATAGATGAGGGAAATAAAACCTGCCAAAAACACATAAGCAGAAAATGACAGATTAGATTTGAGCCTAAGTGACCTAGTGTCAGAACCTGTGCTCTAAGCTATTACACTACACTGCTCTGAAACTGTGGGTGATGATAAGTGAGTCATTGAAGCTCCTTGAAAGCTGGCCTTATCTCCAACTAGCACAGAGCATGGCAAACAGCAGATTTTCACTAGATGTTTGGCAAATGAATAATAGCAAAATCTATGAAGCACTTCCTATCTCATTCAATCTTCAAATGAATCCTATTGCTGTTATAATAATATCCAGTCTTTCACTCTTAGTTTTTACAGGTGAGGAAAATGAGACACAAAGAGATTAAGTCACTTTCCCAAGGTGACAGAGCTAGAGGATGATGGAGAAAGAATTTGAGTCCAAATCTAGAGTCCACTCTTGAATGAATGAATGAATGAGCTCTAGTAAAATGTATAGTCTGCCCTGTCTCACTCTTAATCATGTGCTGCATCAAGTGTGAACTGTAGCTGCCTCAGCACAAGTCTTACCTCATCAAGGTGACTGTGAGAACTTTGAAGCAGGAACCATGCCCGACTACTCTTTTCTCAAGCTCTTAACCCAATGTTGAGAAAGAAAACAGTGTTCAGTAAATACTTGCTAATTGATCAAGCTGAGGACCTTTTCTAGTCTAAAGCCTGTTGACTTGTTTCCTGTCTTCCCATCTGTCCTTAAGCAGTATTTCTTGTACTGGATTGACAGCCTGAGGAGCCTTATCTTCTAGGAGGGAGTGGCGATAGTGGCTTACTTCAGCAGGGAAAATTATTTTATTATTTATACTGTTTAAAGTTTCCAAGGCATCAAATTAATAAAAAGAAGACTGACTTCAAGTTGGTTTTACTACTGCTTTCTAAATTTTCTACAATGTACCCCCTTATTTTCTACACCTAGACAGATCATTCCCACTGTCTTCTTCCCAATCACAGTGTGCCATTGTGGCTTCCCAGAAAGAGTTTAGAGGAGCAGAGTTGTAATTATTCCAATCAAGCACTAGACTTGGAGACCAAAGGCTAGGATTAGAGTCTCAGTTCAGCCAATGACTAACTGCCCTTGAACAAATCACTAGACTTCTTAATATTCTAATCTGTAAAATGGAGGTACCATACAATGCTCACACTACTGATCCAAAGAGCAGAATAAATTTATGCTACAAATATGCTACAAAAAGTAAAGGGAAAGTTACTTTTGTTCTCTACCAAACTAGTGGTCACTATTATATTATGCTCATTTACTCTTTAGCCTTCCTTTTGCAATTCAAAGAAATACTTAGATTTTTTTTTTTTAAGAATAAAAGATTTTACTAAAGAAAATCCTTGGCTCAAGCTGATTTAGATTTATCATGAGTAAGAACCACAGAGCCATTAATGGACAAGGTTACCAAATATCAGTACAATATCATAGCCACATCTCCCCATTGTTGCTAAAGAGACTCATTGCCATAATGACTCTGGGCCAGAAAGCAGACTTACAAGGTAGAGTGTGAAGAAGGAAATTCTGCTTTGCCAGAGACTCCATGGCTTCTCTCAATCATCACTGCTCAGCATGCAGCAGTCAGAATCAAATCAGGTGTTTTTTGTTTGTTTGTTTGTTTGTTTGTTTGTTTAATAATATAAACAGCAATAGCTTCAAAAGAAATGAAGTGTGGTAGGGTGTGGTTTCCCTGGAGATTCCTTCACTAACAGAATTGGTGAAAACACTTCAGTCATGTTCATGTACATCTTCCACTACAGCTGATAGGACTGCTCTGTTGAAGTTAATTCCAAAGAAAGAAGCCCAATATACTATCATATGAGAAAATATTTCCAAAGCTTACCATCACTGGCTAATGCAGAAATGCATCAAAAGACCTTTATTTTTGATAAAAAGTAGTCAATCTATTTCAATTTCATTAAAATTTCATTTCAATGAAAACTGATGTCTCAAATTTTAATCTGGCTCTACAAATGGGTGAGGGTTCATCAGAGAGCTTTATTTCTCCCTCATATATCATAAATGGCTGCCTCAGAGTAAGGCTCCAGGCAGTAACAATTAATAGAATATTCAGGCTAAAGGGATATTTGAATTCATCAAGTCCAGTCTTGGCAAATCACGCAAGAGAAAAATGAGGCCCAGAGAGTTTGACTGATGAATCCAAAGTCAGTAACAGAATGGACCCAAAACTGTTCTTCTGATGGTCAAGCAAATATTATTTTACAAAAACACATGGCTTCATTATTTCTTTTGAATTCTCTCATAAAGCTACCACCTTGATTGGTCAAACAGATAATTCTACACCCCCTCTCACTTCACCACACTCTCATATAGACAATTTTTAATTATATGTTTGAAAGTAATTAAAAACCTATATTTCCCTCTCAGATCAGGTTCTCATTAGTACCAAATATATCCTGAATTTCTCACACCAGTATAAATTACAAATTCATATTATTATTCATTTAAATGGATTATAATATAGAAGGCAAATCTGCTGTCTATAAAAATATACTAAGATTATTCATTTTTCATTATTTGAATGATCCCTGAGAGCATATCAATAACTCACGGTGCTGGAAATTGAGAATTCAATGTATTTTACAAACCACGTGTTGTATGTAAGAGGAGGCATTCTGGTTCAATATTGTTTTTGGTTACATACAGTTAATCTTTCTTTGAAGCTGTATTTGATACAATAAGATGGTGTCACTTGTAGGGATTTTTAGACATATAAAGTCCCATACTCACATTACTTTATTCCTAACTGTTTCTTGGGAACACAACTCTGTACTACCTCTGTGAAAGAGAGAATATATTTATATTTGACAGTGGATAAAAACATAATTTCATGCATATAGACTAAGAATTGAGCCTACTTAGAATTCTATCAGAGTCTCTAGAGGGTTTCTTTCAAGCTATAGATTCCCCAAAAGGGAGTCTGATATGCCTCCTATGAGTGTGAGTACTCCTGCAGGGTGACGATCACTGTGTTCCAAGAGTCTAATTACTCACTAAAATAGTATGGAGGCAGAAAATAAGGTTGATCACTATCAAATATAATACCTTATATTTTCCAAACCATTTTTTGATGTTTCCAAACAATTTATTGAGTATTTATATGTCAGATATGACTCTACATTTTTTACATTTTTTTAATTCACTATATCCCAGATACAACTTGTGAGGTAGGTATTGCTATTTTCATCATTTTACTGATGAGAAAACTGAGGCAGAGAGAAGTGAGAAGTGAAATCATCTGCCTAAGGTCACAAAGCTAGTAACTGGCTAAGTCAGAATTGAACCAAGGTGGGCTAAAATCAAAAGTCCTTCTTGACTCTACCTTCACCTCTGTGGTACTAATCTCCTCAAAGGAAGCTTGAGTCATCTTTTTGGTGTTTAGCTTTCCAGAATTCATTCCATGCTTTTACATACACATACCCTTGGTAAATAAATATTTTTGTTTTATTCTTTCTTTTTTGTCTACATAAACCATACCATCTGATGTTCTTTCTTTTACTACCTCTTGAAGAAAGGTAAGCCAAGCACTATTTTAAAATGATTCAGTTACTTACCTGGCAGGGGAAATACCTCATTCATGAAGGTGATTTTCCCAGGGTGAGCCTCATTCATTGCATTCCAGGTGAGCTGACCTCTGCAATTTCCCCAAATTTGGAAAACTTGATTGCGTAATTTGTGGCACTGGTGGACCACATTCATGCTCTCCCCTGTTTAAAAATGATTCAAAAAGTTGAATTTGATGTCAAATTTTTCCCATGGAGTATGTTGAGACCCTTAAGAATTTGCAGTTCCACAATTTACAAAAGATCTGGACTAAACCTGAAGCTAGAAAACACAACTCTAGACCAGTAGTTCTTCTCAACCATGGCTGCACAGTAGAATCACCTGTGGAGTTTTTAATAAGAACTTATGTCCAAGCATGACTCTAGACAAACTGAGTCAGAACCAAAAGAGACAGAGCCCAGTATATTTCTTAAAGGATCCCCAGGTAACCTTCATGTGCAGCCAAAGCTGAAAACTGCTAGTGTAGGGCATGGGTTGGCAAACTATGGCTCTTGGGCCAAATCCAACTGGCCACCTGTTTTCCTACTACCCACAAGTGAAGAATGCTTTCTTTTTAACATTTTAAATGGTTGGAAAAAGATCAAAAGAACAATTATATTTCATAACATAAAATATATAAAATTCAAATCTGTATTCATAAATAAAACTTTATTGGAACACAGCCATGCCCATTCATTTATGTATTATCTATGGCTGCATTATTAATATATAGACGTGAAACTGCAACAGAAACCCTGTGGCTTGTAAAGCTGAAAATACTATCTGGCCCTTTACAGAAAAAATAATGGTGACTCCTGGTTAGGCCATCACTTTCCTAAGAAAGCCACCTTCACATAGTCTGTAATCTCAAAAGGAACAGGTATACCACTGTCTAATTGAGAGGTTCTAAACTTAGGTCATGGCTTCCTTAGGATCACTCTATGAATGAAATTGTAACAAAATTTTGAATGAATTTGCATTTTTCTGGACAAAAGATCCATAGCAGGAACAATTTCTTCAAAAATTTTTCTGGATAATTGGTAAGCCTAATAGCATAGGTAGAAGACAAAAAGTAGTCATGAGTGGGTTGAAAACGAGCAGCAACTGAAATGAAATATTAAAGTTGCACCAGATTCAAGTTATTAATGTGTGCCAATTAGAAATATCAATACCTCAAAGCCTAGGCATTAGCCTAAATGTCACTAAATTTCCTCACCTGGGCAAAGGAAATGACCAATTCCAATTTCAGAAGCGTTATGAGGACCAGGTAGGTCAGATTGTGTGCGGTAAAATACTTAGAAAAATAATAAAGCATGATCATTAATTATTTATGTTTAATGGTTCATTTCCTTTAATTAAAAAAAAAAGCTGATCAGATCAAGGGATAAAAGGAAGAAGAGGGAAAACAGAATATCCAGAGGAGTGCTAGAAAATAATTGATTTCAACTATGGCCTTAGGACTGTGAATTGGATTTTTCAAATATTTGGAAAGTTGTCTAAGACATACATAGACATCATTGGTGTAGGACCCCTCATGGCCACATTCAAATTGTTTCTGAAATTTCCCAAAGGTTTTAACAACAAAAGTTTCTCTTGGGCCCTCATCAATGGCAGTGGAGAAGGGTAAAATGACCATGTTCTTCTTCAAATCTCTTTCATAAATAGCTTGGAAAACATCCTACTCCCTACTCACCAAAAATGCAAGCAAACAAACAAATGGAAAAGATTCTCCATCTCAGAAAGGATGGCACACTGATTTCAGGAAAAAGCATTCTAATGCTGTTGGCATGTTCAATTTTTTGCAAAATGTTCTCTGTGTTCTGATTTTTTAATAGAGCTAATTCTTACTTCATAGACAGTGAGTGTCTAGGGAAAGACTTGTGAATGTCAGTTCTTAAGATTTACCATGTCACGGTGCTTTTTATACATAAATACTGTCATGGGCATGTAACACAATGTGGTTGCCTTATTTAGCCCCATCCATTGGAACCGTGACCCCCTCTCCTGGTCATAATTCAAGAGTCATGACAACCCCAATTTAAGGAAAAGAAAGAGCTACTGGACTAGTCTCCCTACACATATGACTGTGGGATACTTACATTAATGTTTCAGATTCCTTGACCCCATTATAACTCTCAGATACAATTTACCTACGGGGACCCTCAACTTCAGTTAAACTATCTTTCTCTGAGTAGAACACTCATGCCCATAAATAAATCCCTAATGAAAATCTGGCTCAAGTATAATTTTTAAAAAGCTCACACCTCAGGTTCCTGGAAAATTTATGGTATATGTGTGCTAAACTTTGTTATTGCTGAAGTAAGACAAGCAAAATCAGCACATGGCTCATTAAGAAAAACCAAATGGTATAGATGTTAGCATTTCAATTGTAGGCAGGTTTTCAGGTTTCACAGAATGGCCTATTTTAAATCAGATATATGAAATACAAGGTGAATTTACAAGGTGTCTCCTTTAACTGGATCACCCCCTTCTTGCTCTATACCTGTGAAAGGGAACAATTAAGTATTGAGGCTACATTTCACAAGTGGTTTACAGGTGACCTTGTTACTTTATAGTCATAACTCAAATATCTGGTCATTGAGGGGAAATTTAAGAGCAAGGAGGTTTTCTGAAGCCCACACCATTTTCTATTTTGATCCACTGCAAATGTTCTCTCCCCAAGGCACAGGAAGGACACATGGAGCACATCTTGGCTAAAACATATGGTGCTGAAACAGCAAGCTGATAAGTCTTTAGCAGTACTTGATAGTGGTAAGAGATCAATTATTGTCACATAAATATGAAAAAGCTCTGCTAGTACTCTGTTGAAATGAGAGTATATTTAACTATGATAACTACCTCCCTGTTAATAGAAACCTAATTTGCCTTGGAAACAAAATGTCACCCCATCAAGTGTAGCTCAATTAAATGCTCAGTTGGTCCAAGGTTGTGTTGCTGCTATTGATGCTGCTGCCTCCATCTGTCATAAAAGCCAAAACATGAAATAAGTACCTATTATTTTCCTTTGGGAGCATGATTCTTCCATCCTGAAGGTGACAGGAAGTTTGTGGAGACTGCCCACTGTGGATTTTTGTCTAGGAAACTGGATCTCCTAAATCTTATGAGAACATTGAAACTTTCCCTGGAATCTCTTTAGCTCTTGAGGTTCCAGAAGTTCCTCTGTAGCAGATTCCAGCAATTAATCCACTAACAAGCACTGACTGAGTGCAACCTGATAGTTAGTTCAAACTCCTACTCCTCAAAGCCCAGCCTTTTCCTAGGCAGGATGAGGGAAGGTAATGAAGAAAAATAGAATTATCTAGGAGGTTGAAAATTCTAAGATTTGGATGGTTACATAATCTCTTATGATTCCAAGAGAATCATGTGGTCTGGAGAGCTCAGGTATAGAATTTCTCAGTTAGGACACTAGCAAATACCCTCCTACTTTTCCAAAGCTAAAATGGCAAGGAATTCCCTAAAAACTGAGTGCACTTCCCCTAACATTTTGTTGTAATTTGGTTACAGTGCCCTCATAAGCAACACCAGCTCCAAAGAGAACAAGTTCCACTTACTAAAACAAGAAGAAAAATATTTTAATTATTTGACAGTGTGTGTGCAATTGTGAATAGATAGGAAGGCATTCAAAGCATCAAGAGATTCTTGACCAAAGAAAAATAAATCCCAATATACACAGTTGTATAAAGGATATTTACATGCTAAAATCACAACCTTTGGCTATACATGAGAAGGAAGCTCTTCCTCTGTGAAGGGGAAAGAGCAAAATAGAGAAAACAGAATGTATAATGGTTGAGAGCATGTGTGTTGGAGCTGGACTGCCTGGGTTCAATTTCTGGCTATGCTACTTATTCAAACAAATCATTTAGGCTTCCTGGGCCTCCTTTTTTTCATCAAAAAAAATCTGAGAACAGACTCCACAACTGCCACTGAGCAGATTGGACTCACTTGTTCTTTTGCCTCACTCCGCTTCCTCTGCAACCATGTCTGACAAACTCGATATGGCTGAGATCAAGAAATTCAATTAGTTGAAGTTGAAGAAGACAGAAACACAGGAGAAAAAAAATCCACTGTCTTCAAAAGAAACAATTGAACAGGAGAAGCAAGCAGGAGAATCATAATACAAGACATGCACTGCTGATATGCACTGTACATCTCACAAGCATTGCCTTTTTGTTTTATTTATTTTAGCTGTTTAACTTTGTAAGATACAAAGAGGCTGGATCAAGTTTAAATGACTGTGCTGCTCCCTTTTCACATCCAAGAACTACTGACAATGAAGGCCGCACCTGCCTCTCCCACCTGCCTGTCTGGCTGGCAGAGAAGAAAAAGAACTTGCATGTTGGTGAAGGCAAAAGCTGGGTTGGATGACAGTGAAATCTAGAGTGAAAACCAAGCTGATCCAAGGTGTCCTGCAGGCTGTAAAATGCAGTTTAATCATAGTGTGTGTGTGTCTATGTGTGTATAGACATAGATATAGATATATATAGTTGTTATCCAAATGGTTTTAATTATTTGAATGCACACTTTTTAATATGCAAATAAACTTTTGAAACTTGAAAAATTAGAATAATAATAGTTCATATGTTTGCTATGAAGATTAATGAATTTTTAAAATATCAATCCAATTTAAATTTAAAATAAAAAATGTCTCAGTTTTCAACTCTAGAATTTACCTTTATTTCTAATTAATTTTCATAGAACAGCAGCTCCCACCATTTTAGTCCCCTGTCTGCCACTGCATTTCTCTGGGCAGAAAAGTGCAAAGACTTACAAAGCAAAGATTTAGTTTTGTGGGCATGTCAGGTACTGCAAGGAAGGCTGAGGGTGAGTACTTTGAAAAGACAAACCTTTACCCCCATATTCAATGGGCTATGCAGTGCATCTGCAGATTAGTATTAAATGTTACTGCGTAGACCTACACCATTGCTTTGGCTGGGAGTGTAGCTTCACAAGAAGCTTTCCCAAGGAGTAGACTTCCCTGGACTGATAAAGTTACATAAAGATTATTCATTTCCAGAAATGTTATAAATTGTTTTGACCCCTGCCTCTGCCATCTGCACTTTTTGGTGTAAATATATGATTGGCTAGGACCAGAGCATTGTCCACAACAAGATGATTAGAAGAAGCGGTACCTTGGTGAAACTCTGCTCAGCTCTTCTCAACAGCCCCTCCACATCAAGAACACATTTTTTCCCTGTCCCCACTACCATACTCTTTTTTTATGAGGAAAAAAAACCTGTCTTTTCTTTATATTCTCATCCCAGCTGGTGTTTATTCTCTCTCCCTTTCCCTTCCCCCTCACCCTACTTAGGGGAAAAACAAAAGGAAATGCTGTTTCCAAGCAGTTAAAAGAATGCCTTGTCCTGTCGTAGGGTCAGCAATTTGGGTAGTGGTCAGGGGAGAATTCAGTGAAACCACAGGAGTGAGTAATAGACATTGGACTGAATGCAACCTCCCGGTCCCTTCCGCCTGCATTTGGTTTGTGTTTCTATATTTTATCTCACTTTGGTTACAAGTCCTCAGAGGTCAAGGATGTGGTTTCCTTTACATTGTGACCAGCTTCTAGCATAATCATGGTAATAAGTGTTAACATTTGTTGAGTGCCAACTATATGCCAGGCAGAGATAAACATATGCCCATTACGTCCTTCAAACTCCCTATCAGCCCTATGGGTTTGGTACTCATGATCCATCCTTGACAGATGCAGAAACTGAATCAGAGAGATGACTGAACTGTCTAAGGTCACAGAGTGAGTGGGAGGAGGAGTCTCCAAAGCCTGTATAAATGACCACACCTCAGAATGATGGTTTAGTTGTCCTTAGGCCACATATGAGCTCATTATGAGTGTAAGTCTTCAGAAGGCAAGCTGCAGCTACTCTTCTGCTAGTAACTAGCTTATCGGAGCCTTCCAAACCACATAAAAATCTTTCTCATGCTTAAAAATAGCAGTTATTTTTTAGAGTTTTTTAATGGGTTTAGAAAAGGCCATTAATTCTAAGTTACTCTCCTGCTGTGTGCCTGAAAATTAGAGGTGAACTACGAGGCTGATAAGATGGTTCTGAGAATAAGAACAACCCCTTTGTACAGGAGTATTCTTAAATTCCTCTGAATGCAAAGGGAAAAAAATAAGTGAAATTATGAAGCCATTTTTTTAAAAATGGGGAGAGTAAATTTAGTTCTCAAGAGTGAGGAACTCAACAGGATGATCTGGAGCAGACCATTGTGTTTAACATCTCAGACTCTGCCAATCTTTTCCGTAAATACCCAGGCTATTCCAGGCATGCTTCCTCTCTGGCACAGATGCCACCAGTCTCAGAACGTCATGGGGCTAGAGATGTAATTGGCAAAAGAGGCAAAATACCATGTGTTGACACCACTGAACATTCATCTAGGGCTTTATAGTTTGCAAAGTGCCATGGCCTACATGATATCGTTTGTTCCCTTTAAGTTTGTGGCCAATTAGTACCAACCCCATTTTCTACAACAGGATCACGAGACTCCATCCAGTGACATACTAGCTCCCACAGCTACTGAAGTAAGAGAATTGGGGTTAGAAACCAGGTCAGCTGACTCCAAACTCTGCATTTTCTGATAATGTGATTTAAGAACTAGGAATTTAGTTTCTGCTTGTTAAGGTGCACCACAGTATTCCCAGATACCAAGGAACATCCTAATTCCAATGTAGATGTTAAGGGCCTGGCACACACCCTATAGGCTCCCTGAGAAGGCACACTTATTGGGTGTTGTTACTACATTACCGGGACATGTATCACCCAGTCAAATGTCTTTCAATCTCTGGTTCTAGCCTTCCTCTTCTCTGAAGTCCTAGAGAATACAAATACAGAGTGTCTAACTCTGTGCAGTATTGCACATATATACTCAACTTGATTTAGTAGTTATACTCCATCTTACCAAGTTTAATGTTGTTTCACATGTGAGTCCTGCCTCTCTAGACAGATTGAAAGCTCTTATGTGTTTCGCTACTGTGCCCAGGACTGTATGACTACATGAATGACTGCTAACACATGTGTTTTTCCTCGTAAATAAACATGTGTATGTTCACAGTACAGTTAATAAGGAGGTTAGCTGTAGATCCCCAACAAATCCAGAAAAAAGTAGAAAATCAATAACGATGACATTGAAAATCATTACTGTTTACTGAGCATCTACTTACTATATGCTAGGCATTGGGCTAGGAACTTTCTGTGCATTATCTAATTTAATTGCCTAACAATTTTACAGATTGATATTGTTATTATTTCTAATCTGCAGAAGAAACTAAAGCTTAAAGCAGTTGTCCTCAAACTTTATGATCTCAAGAACACTTTACACTCATAAAAATCGTGAAGGAATCCAATGAGCTTTTTTTATGAGGGGTATATGTATCTCAATATTTAGCATTTTATAAATTGAAACTGAAAATTTTAAAACCCAAGCACACATCCCATTAGTCATTAAAGTGATGACATCATCACTCATCATGGAGCCTCTGGAAAACTTCACTGAGACAATAGAAGTGAAACAGAGGAATTGCATCTTAGTATTATTATTAAAATAGTCCTGACCTTATGGACCTCCTTGGACTCTCAAACCACTGAAAACTATTAGCCTAGAAGGTTGAATAAGAGTTCAAGATGACTCAAAAAGTGATCAGATTTGAAGCACAGAAGTCTGAGTCCATAGACCCTACTTTTAATTACTGGATTATATTGTCTCCCTTAAAGAGATTTCTTTAGTTTGCTGTCAAGTCAGGAAGAAAGAGGAGTAAGTAGCTACATTCTATAGGAAGCAATAATCATGGTGGAAATGAGTATAAATGTTAGAAACACTCAGTGGCATGCTACATTCCTTGCTTAGCTGAGGGGGGTGGTGGCTGATTGTCCAGGGTTCTTGGGCTTCCCTTTTCAGTCTACCCTGAGGACAGAGCAAGTATTTTGCCTGGAGCTTTGACATCCCTCCCTCTTCTCTACAGCCTCCTCCCTTCTTCCCATGAATTATGAAGAGAGGAGGCTCTACTAATTACTGGTTGTGTGACCCTGGACAAGTGACTTAACCTCCCACAGTCTCAGTTTTCTCACCTATAGAACAAAGATAAAAATAATACCTATTTTATAGCCATGATTGTGAGGACTAAATAAGATAATGCATGTAAGGCTTTTAGTATAGAGATAGCCATGTAGTTAATAAATTATCTAAAAGGAAATAAAAAAGAGGAAGAAGATACTACTAATAATAACTTGTGGAGCATTTACCCTATGTGATGCAGTGTACTAAAGCTTTATAAATATAACTCAATCTTTGCAACAACCTTTGAGATTGAGGTCATTTTCCCAATGGAAAAACTGAAACAGAGAGGTTAGGTAGCATTGCCAAAGTGACAGAACTCATAAGTGATGGGACTAGAACTCAAACCCAGGCTGTCTCATTCCAGGACCTGAGCTTGGAATCACAGAGCTCTCCTCAAACAAAAGTCAAAGCTGCTATACCTATTGGAAGCAGAAAACCAAACATTTATCCTAACATCTCTGGATCCAACAAAAGCATTAATAAAAGGGAGTCATTTTCATCAACAGTGCATGAAGGGTCAAGGAGATGAGGATTTGCAGATGGGACACACACCATGATTGCCTATGGATGGCAGGATCAGAATAGGAGGCACAATGTCCTACTTATCATCATATATTTGTTTCAAAGCCTGGGAAACTCATGCATGAACTCTCTGCACTGAATAAATGGAAAGTCCTTGCTTCATTCGATTCCTCTCCATTGCCTGATGAAATGACCAATGGACTGAACCACAAGCACCTAGCAGGCTCTGAGGCAGTCTTGAGGAAATCAGAAACCCTCATCGGTGATTTGCAGAGAAATTAGTGGTGGATGGGCTGCTTATTTTCTTGTCATTTTGAAGTGACACAAAACAAAGAAATGCACAAGACACATCTCATTGTAACCAGGCAGTCCAGGCAGTTGTCAGATTTATGCTTTGCCTTCACGGTTATCCCTCCTCCAGAAACATTAGTGACATTCACAAAGACCCCTTTATTAACTGTCTCGGTGACATCAAATCAAGTAATGGGGTGAAACAGAGAATGTGTGGGGGGTAGGGGTTAAGGAGTGGACCCATGGAGTATGAATCAAAACGCATTACAAAATCTCTGACACTGGAGTCAGAAGACATAATTTGTATGTAGAGCACCTTGTGCAATTACTTAGTGTAGTCTGAAGCAAAGGCTTTAATAAAATAATAGTTCACATTTATTGAATGTAGTGAATGTGCCAAGCATGTACTATATATGCATTAACTCATTTAGTCCTTACAACAGCATTGTGACATAGGTGTGATTTTTCTCCCCATTTTGCAGATGAAAAAAATGGAGACAGTGACCCTTAAGTGATTTTACTAAGGTGAAATAACTAGTAAATGGGAAAGCTGGGACTTGAACTCAAGTATTTTGACTCCAGAACCACATTCATATGTTATACTACCTCTCTTGACAGAGGAAATGGTGAAAAATATTCTAATTCTATATGATGGATCTTGTTTGATGAGTCATTCATTTATTCAGCAAACCATTGCTGAGCACCTAATGTGTGGCAGGAATTATGTCAACACTGAAGAACCTGAAGGTCAGGGGAAAAAGTCTTTGCCCTATAAAACTTCCAGTCTAATGTAGGAGACAGATATTCACCCAAAAAATCACGCCAGTAAGAGTAAAATCACAATGGTGACAGGTGACACCAAAGGAAACTATATGGTTCTCTGAAAACATGTAATAAGTAGCTGTAAACTTGAAGGAGGGGGTAGTGTGCCACTGGAAGTGATGAATAAGTGAAAATTGAGCTGCAATCTCAAGAGGTGGAGGAAGAGCATTCCAGACAGAAGGAATAGCATGTGAAAAACATTTTTTCTCCTTTTTTCTCCCAAGCTTCTTTGATAGCTACACTGGGCTTGTTGTCTGGCCTCACTTTGAATTAAATGGTTCACTTTATCATGGTAAGACAAACATGACAAACCTAAAAATAATGGCTTCCTTTAAAAAAAAACAACCTGATTACATAAAAAGGTTTTGAACTCACAGCTTACTATTTTTTCTCTTTTCTCTAAATGCTCAAAGATAAACAGGGGTTTCAACAAAGACTAATTTTTCCAGTCGAAGCTTAATTTGCCTTCTTCTTATGAACTGATTCTGAAAGTTCTCCATGACAAAGGAAGAAGGGTGAGTCAGAATAAGAAGGTAGAGGCTCTGAAGGATGGTAGGGAATAAGAAGGAAGCTCAGGAGAGGTGCTATCTGCTGGACTGCATCACAGTGCCCCTCTCCATCTTCTCCCCACTCACTCAAGCACATTGCTCTTTCACATCTTCCTGCTCCCATCACCCCACCAATCTTGGAGCCTGATTCATGAGCAGGGACCTCTTAGAATCTATGCAAACTTGAGCTGCCAGCCTCAACTGGAACTTGAAATCAGGCTGGCCTTCCAATCAGAGAATGACAAATACCATATGATTTCACGTATATATAGAACAAATAAAACCATAAACAGATATATAGAAACAAAACAAACTGATGGTCACCAGATGGGAAGGGCATAGGGTGATGGGTGGAAAAGGTGAAGGGGAATATAGTCTATAATATTATGACAACTTTGCACAATGAGAAATGATTACCAGACAGTGTGGTGATCATATCATAAGGTATTTAAATGTCAAATCACTATATTGTACACCTGAAACTAATATAACTAATTGTATGCTAACTATACTTAAATAAGTTTAAGAAAAGAAGGATTAGTACAGCCTAGGAACAAAGACAGGTCACACAAGCCTCAAACTCATTGTGCCCCTCCTTATGCACTAACCACAGAGCCTTGGAAGTACCCTGCATACAGGTCATTAAATGTGGTGCCACAGGATGTTACCAAGCAACCATGAGCTGGTTTGCTTACTTACTTACTTATTTTGGCCATAAATGTAGACTAAGGATAATCTCCCTCTGTTAGACCATGATAAGCTTAGCAATTCTTACCCCAACAGCAGCCACAGCCCTTAGGATATTGATCTCCTCACTCTGGGCCTCAGATTCACTATCCTCACAATATAGATGGATATGGGGGAGAGGGATGGACTTGTTGGTAATTATCTATACAGTCCCTTCTAGTAGAGTATGATGAGCAGCAACCCCTATTCCCATGTAGTGGTGATAAACATAAAATTAGCCTGGATTTAAATCCCAGCTCCACCTCTTGCTAATTGTAATACTGGTAAAGTCTTTTTTAGTCTTGGTTACCTCTTCTGTAAAATAGGGATAATAATGTAAAATGGGAATTACATTAGTACTTACTCATAATGTAAAGTTGTTGTAAGTCTCCAATGAGGCAACACATGTAGAAGAGTACCATCCATTAAACTCTCAATACTTCTTAACTATTATTCTTTATGAACTCATTTGTTTTAGTGTCATGAGGATAATTAAAACATTTAATGAAAACTCTACAAATACACATCTAGCGTTACCTGTTATTCTCTTTGCCTCAGTTATACAATATATAATTATATATATAATTACCTTGTCCCATTCAACATTTTGACAATTTTTGCTATAAATATTCCACTTTGGCACCTGTTTTGTTTCTGAGCTTAGACTCTGTATCTTTTCCTTTCTTCATTTTTAACCTCTTAAGCATATTTCAAACCATTTCTTCTCAAATACAATTATACAATAGATTTCTCTTATATAATCTCATGTATAAAATTAAGAGTTAAAATATGCTAACCCTGAAGGAACTTTTTTCTTCCTTTTAAAGAAGTCATATTACAAGCATATATTTAAACCCCAATGTTGAAGTTTTCCTCATTTTCTCTTAACACCTGGAAATCAATGAGAACAGTCTGTGAAGGTTCATTTTTTTCCCCTGAATCTACAGTGACATTGATTTATCACTTAATAGTGATTCCCTGGAGTACTTAATAACATAGATTACACCCTAATAAATTCATTTCATGTAGGCTTCAGTGACTAAAAGCTGATCTATTAGACTGGTATAAAATAAGAACTTTCTTCTTGGTTACTGAGAAGATTTCTAAGGAATTGGCACCTTTTAAAATAGGAGTATTAAATAAACAATTTTCTACTGGTAGATTCTTCCTATAAATTAATTATTATCAGGGAAACAGAAATGTATAATTCCATATTCTCAGAATATGCTCACCATGTGTATTTTAAAGAGCAGGCCCTTTTATTTTACTTAGTTTAATTATCTTTATAACATTCATGATCATTAAGAGAATTAAGACATTTAGTGCTCTTCAAATGTAGTTCATAATGTCAAGATTCCCATTTTGCATTTTATTTTCTGGTTCCTGAATCTGGGTCAAATCCACATGTACTACACATCCCAAAATATACTTTATCTTTTATTTTCCCCACTCCTTGGGTCTCATTATGTGTTGATCAGTAAAAGAAAAATCTTAACATACAGATGCTTGTACTAAGCATCTGTCAGAAACCTCATAATTAATAACTCTGACATTGCTTAGCATGTCCAAACATCATAAGGTTTGGCTAAAGTTTTGATCAGACAACAGCAGTGTGTTTAAGAGTTTCTATTATGAACAGCTAGGGGGGTAGGAAATAATCACATTGAATGAAAAGTTCAAGTTCTTGCAACTTGTGGTGAAATCTTTCTGAATATTGATTCCCTTTGCTAATAAGCTCAGAAGTTCAAAGCAAGGACCAGAGGCCACGGCTCCCCATTCCCTCCTTCAGACAAACTGCTTCTCCTCCTCCTTCTAAATGGACAGGATTACGAAACAATTATTTAAAGCTACATTACCCTCTTGACCTCTTTTCAAGAGGCTCTGTTATTAACTTAAATTCTTTCTGCCAAAACCAAGTTTTCAAATTGTTACACTGAGATCATTCCTCCCCACCTCATCCTAGTGGTGTTTAAAAAATGATGCAATGTGGATAATTTTGTATCTTAGAATGAGGCTTTTAAAATTCATCCTCAGATAAGTTAGCATTATTCTCCATGAGTAGCAGGCAGGTGTGACAACTGATTGCTGAGCATACAGAAGATCTGGCACTGGTAACACAGATATTAAGACAATTTGAGGGTCTGCCCATCCCTTGGTCCTTATATGAGCAGAAAGATGCCTTACCACATCCCAGAGAGTTGGGGGCTGCTATTGTGTCACATGATAGATATACAAAAGTATACGCCAAATAAGCAAATGAAAGAATGAATGCTTATTTGATTTTAATCACAGCAAGGAAAGAAAGCCAACAGATCTTCTCCACCCCCACCAACTCCATACCCTGGTGTCATTCCAGAAACAAGCTGTGTCATCATGAGTTCTCCTTTATTCTTCAGAAAAGAGACTGGGCCTTTTGTATTTGGCCAGTGACTGAGAACATCAATTTACCTAGGAAACCTGCCTTAATTCAACTAAAGGCTTAAAAAGAGGCCACTAGATTGGACATGCAGGAGGCTACTGGTGGCTCTTAAAAGAGAAGTTCCAGTGGAGTGGTGAAGACAGAAACCACCATGCAGTGTGTGGGTGTGAGTGGGTAGGAAGCAATAGAGGCAGGAAATGTAGGCCAATCTTTTAAAAAAATGTCAGCGAAGGGAAGGATGGAGAGGAAGAATAGCAGCTTTCGGGGATAGCTATTCCCTGTATTTTCCCTAACAGGGAAGGTGTTTTTAGGGAAGGCATCTATTTTATTTGGACTAGGTCATCCTCGAGCCTTCTTTTAACCCAAGAGTAAATAACTTTTGGAATCAGAAAGGTTGAAGATATAGGAAAAAGAAGGAATAAAATCAAGAGAAGTTTCCAAAGAGCACTTGGTGGTTATTCTTGTTCAAATGGGCAAGATTGCTGCTTACCTCTTCCTCTGTGAGGATACAGAATGGGGAAAGGATACATAGAGAAATATTGAAAAGAGGCAGAAGTGGTGATAGAGATGTGGTTAGGACATTATGAAGAGATTCAAAAGGGAAGACAAGGATTATGAAGCTCAAAGGGGGGTTTCACGATGGTGGTGACTGGAAGACAACAAGAGGCCCTCCTGATGAAGGGTAGTCAAGGGGGCACTTGAAGCATTTTCTTATTGGTTCCAATAAGAACAAGGTTCTGGCTTCAGTAAAGGCAAATGTTGTTTGACCAGATGCTGTTCTCTGGGTTTCTGCTTCAAGAGTTTCTACAGAGACGAATAACCCAATGGAGCAATCAGCTAGCTGTCATTTTTCCATAGGAAAAACTAAGAGAGTAATACTGTTTAGCCTGCAGGGCTCATCAGTTCTAGAACTGTCTTCCTACCACTGGAGAGGAAAAGGCTAGAGTTGTGCGATTTTCATAAAGAACAAGCCCCAGTCCATAAGTGGAGAGTTATTAGAAGTCACTCAAGCCTCCTAGGAAGTTTTAACACCAGGCTAATAACATTTCAAATCCCACATGTCTTACCCCAAATCCTAAAACTTCAGCACTGTATTTGGACTGTGTTGTCTCCCTGACTATTTATCCAAAAGATTCTCCCCTACGGCCAGCCATCATGCTTGAAATGCCCAACTACTAGAGTCATTTATTTGAGTTAATGCTATATTTTATGAAGATATATTGAAATGAGAGAGATCACCTAGCAACACATGGGTACCCAGTGACATCTACAAATACATTTGCATGGAGCTCGGGGTCAGATTAGCTGATGTCACCTTGGGAGCATGTTGCCTTGAGGAAATGAAGCAGCAGAAAGTTCTGGAAGATTGTAGCATGCAGTATACTGCCAAGAAGACAGAACAGAATGGAACAATACACTGTGGGAAAAAAAAAACAGGGCTGTGGGCTCTGAAAACAGCTCTCATAAGGTGACAGGAAAAGGGTTTAGAGGCTTTCCCAGAAGACAATGTTTACCCATATTGTATCTTTCTAGGTCCAATATGGGGCCCTGCAATATGTTATTTCTATGAGAGTACATGGAAAAAGGATTTATTTCCCTGCTGACACTAACATCTTCTAGGTTACTCTTTTAACAGCACCAAAGCAAAGCTATAATTCCCATGGAAAGAGATCAGTTAGTTCAAAAGTCTCAACCCATAAATGACCTCAATTCAGGCCCAGGCCTGAAGAATTACTCAGAAGATCAGGGAAGGTTCCACTGCTGAAAGGTCTTGCCCTGACTCAAGATGACAAAGATCCTTTCTCCTTGGGTAAGATTTGTTGCTTTGCACTGAAGTAGATGCCTTAGGATGCATATACCCCTGAGAGGGGATCTCTGGGAGGGGCATACATATATAGAGGTTTTAATGACTGACAGTAGTGTCTATTCTGGGAGTAAAATTTTCTTTTTTAAAAGTGGAAGTATCTTTATTGTTATTGTGATTATAGAAATAATACATGTTTTTGTAAACATTCAAATAATACAAACATATAGAAAATAAATAGTAAAAGTCCTTCATAATGTCACTTTTCTACAAATAAAAAGTTGTATATACCCTTCCAGATTTTATTAAGCTATAGAATCATTTCATTTATGCTATTTTGTATCTTTGTTTTTTTTCACTTAACAATATGATATGGCCAGTATGGTGAAGCTCCTCACAAGCTGACCCTCCTGCAGATAATAATGACAAACTCCAGACAAACCTACAAAAAACAACTACCTGACAGATCTGGACAGTAAACAAGAGCAGTCAGAAAATAAAAAGCATTCCCCCAAGAATTTGTAACCACAAGCTGGCCTCCATGTGAGTTTCTGGTTGGGATTCATGCTACATGTTCAAAACCCTTAAGCAAAAATTTCAACTTCAAGTGATTCGAGGTTGATAATATCCTTCAGACTACTGATGGAAGCAAATGCAAATAATCATAGGAAGAATTCTAACTGAACTGAGGTTGAATGTGTACATATCATGTAGCCAACCCAGAATTCCTTTCCTAGATTATACCTAGAGAAACTCTTATACATGTGCAATGGCAAACACGCATAAGAATGTCTATAGCACCAATAATTTTAATATCAAAAAACCTGGCAATAACCCACACATTCATTAACAGAATAGATAAATTCTAATGTAATTAGAATTTACAATTATACAATTGAATATCATACAGTAGTTAAAATGAACTACCACCACTCACATAAACATGAATGAATCTGAAAACATAATATTGAACAAAAGAACATGATATTATTTAATTTATGAATTTAAAAAATATAATGAAATAATGTTGAAGAATACACACATGTGTGATAAAATAATAAAAACCAAGAGAATAATTTATCCAAATTTGAGCTAGCAATTATCTCTGGGTGGGAGGAAGGGGGATGCACTCAGGAGCAGACAAGTAAGTTCACAATTACTGGCAATTTGCACTTTAATAAGCTGTTTGTTGATGAGTTAAGTATTCATTTTATTTCACCACTTTTTCATTCTTCAAAACGCACATAGAGAAATTGAGGAATACACAAATAAATGGAAATATATCCTGTGTTCATGGATTGGAAGAATTAATATTATTAAAATGTCCAAACTACCCAAAGAGATCTACAGAATCAATGCAATCCTTATCAAAGTTCCATTGACAATTTCACAGAAATTTAAAAAAAATCCTCACATTTGTATGAAACTACAAAAGACCTCAAATATCCAAAACAATATTGAGAAAATACAACAAAGCTGGAGGCATCACACTTCCTGATTTCAAGATATATTACAAAGCTATAGCAATCTAAAAAGTGTAGTACTACCATAAAACAGTTACATAGACCAATGGAACAGAACAGAGAGCCCAGAAGTAAAACCATACCAAAATGGTCAACTAAACTTTGACACAAGTGCCAAGAATACACAATAGGAAAAGAATAGTTTCTTCAACAAATGGTGTTAGGAAAACTGGATAGACACATGCAAAAGAATAAAACTGGACACCTATCTTATGCCACTTCCAAAAATTAACTTGATTAAGACTTTAATATAACACCTGAAAATATAAAACTCCTAAAAGAAAACATAGGGGAAAAATTTCTCAACAATGTTCTTGGCGATAACATTATAGTTATTACACCAAAAGCACACACACACACACACACAAAAATGGAATCCCGTCAAACTAAAAAGTTTCCGTACAGTAAATAAAATAATCAACAAAATAAAAAGGCAATGTACGAAATGGGAGAAAATGTTTGCAAATCTTATATCTGGTAAGAAGTTCATATCCAAAATATATAAGGAGCTTACACCACTTAATAGCAAAGAAAACCAAGTAATTCAATTTAAAAATTAACAAAGGATCTGAATAGTCATTTTTCCAAAGAAGACATACAAATGACCAACAGGCATATGAAAAGGTTCTCAGTATCACTAATCAGCAAGAAAATGCAAATCAAAAACACGAGATATTACCTCACACCTGTTAGGATGAGTATTATCATAAAGACAAAAGAGAAGTGTTGCCAAGAGAGTGGAGAAAAGGGAACCCTTGTACACTGTTGCTGGGAATATAAATTGGTGCAGTCATTATGGAAAACAGTATGGAGATTCATCCAAAAATTAAAAATAGATCATAGAACATATGATCCAGTAATCCTACTTCTGGGTATATATACAAAGGAAATGAAATCAGGATCTCGAAGAGGTATCTGTACTCCCATGTTCATTGAAGCATTATTCACAATTGCCAAGATATGGAAACAGACTAAGTGTCTTTTGATAGAAGAATGACAGATGAATGGACAAAAAATGTTTTATATATATATATAGATACAGATACATATGTAGATATATCACATAGCTATCCCTTTTTTCTTTATTTCTCAAGTATTTCAAAACAAATCTCAAGCATGTCCTTTTAGCCCCTACACACTTCAGTATGCATCTCTAAATATTATATACATTTTCATTACACAGTCCCAATTAAATATGATTTGGCCATAAAAAAAGAAGGAAATCTTGTAATTTACAACAACATGGATGAACCTGGAGGACATTATGCTAAGTTAAATAAGTCAGACAAAGAAGGACGAATACCGTATGACCTCATTTATATGTGGAATATAAAAAAAATCAAACTCATATAAACAGGGAGTAGAATGGTGGTTGCCAGAGGCTGGAGGAGTGTGGGAAATGGGAAGGTGCTGGTCAAAGGGTATGAGCATTCAGTTATAAGATGAAAAAGTTCTGGTGATCTAATGTACAGCATGGTGACTATAGTTAATGATACTGTATAATATACTTGAAATTTTCTGAGAGTAGATCTTAATCATTCTTATCACACATAAAAAATGGTAACTATGTGAGGTGATGGATGTGTTAATTAACCTGATGGTGGTAATCATTTCACAAAGTGTATGTATATTAAAACATCACATCGTACACTTTAAATATATACAATTTGTCAATTAAAACTAAATAACATGTAGTTGTTACATATACTCATAAGTATTTGACTATTAATCCAGTAACTAAGGGGCAACTAGCTACTTAAATGAGTAATGAAATGAATTTTCAATTTTAAAAAATGTGCTTTATACATGTTATATGTCAAATATATTCAATAAAAAAGAAAAAGAAAAAAATACCAAATGTTGTATCTATAAAATTTCAGATAATCTTACCTTAAGTTTGAATATAAACACCTGTCCCTAGAGTACAATGGAATAGTAATACCAGAGTAGACCTTCACATGTCACCTCATCCAACCCCAGTCTTTTTGACAAACTGAATTAAATCTCATCAGAGAATAGAATATAAGACTGCACATTAAAAATTATCTCAAGGGATGAATCCATAGTCTCCTTTGGTGGTTTGTTTTGGATGTGCTTTTCCTCCAAGTGGCTCTTTATCATGCCTTCTTTATAAACATGCATTATGGACATTTTCAATCATACAAAAATGTAAAGAATCATATAATGAACCCCATGTAGATCACCACAAGCAACAAGTAACAAAATGCTGCAATCTTCACTTTAGCCATCCTTTTTTTTCTTTATTTATAAAGTATTTTAAAACAAACCTCAAACATGTCCTTTGGCCCCTACTTGCATCAGTATGGATCTCTAAATAGTATAGACATTTTTATTACACATTGTCAATGACATTATCACACCAAACACCAAAAATTAACACTTCCTTAGTATCATCTAAGACCTAACACAAATTTCATATTCATATTTCCAAGGTTGCCTCAAATTTATATTTTATAATTATTTTACTTGAAATGCATTTATTTTATTTCTTTCTTTCTTTATTATTTTTTATTGTAACATTGGTTAACAAAATACAATGAGTTTCAGCTGTACACTTTAACAATAAGGCATACATTGTTAACACTGTGTGTTCACCTCCAATAGTTAGATTTCTTTCTGTTACCACATATTGACCCCCTTTACCCCATCTACCACTCCCCTCCCTACTGACCTTTGGTAACCACTAGCCTATCATCCATGTCCATGAGTCTCTGTTTGTTTGTCCTGTTCACTTGTTGTTTTTTAGGTTTATATCCCAATATAAGTGATATCATGTGATTTTCAACTTTTTCTGTCTGTATTATTTTGCTTAGCATGATTATCTCGAGGCCCATCCATGTTGTTGTAAATGATAGTATTTTATCTCTTCATATGAATGAGTAATATTCCATTGTATATATGTACCACAGCTTCTTTAGACAATCATCTATTGTGGGGCACATAACTTGCTTCCATGTCCTGGCCACCATGAATAATGCTGCTATGAATATGGGTATGCAAATATCTTTTAGGATATAGGTTCTCAAGTCTTTGGGATAAATACCCAGTAGAGGGATTCCTGGATCATATGGTAGATCAATTCTTAACCTTTTGAGGAAACTCCACACTGTTTCCCATAGTGGCTGTACCAATTTTCAGTCCCACCAACAGTGTATGAGGATTCCTTTTTCTACATATCCTCTCCAACATATGTTACTACTTGTCCTCTTGATTATAGCTATTCTAACAGGTGTGAAATGGTATCTCATTGTGGTTTTGATTTCCATTTCCCTAATAGCTAGTGATGTTGAGCATCTTTTCAAATATTTGATGGACATTTGTATATCCTCTAGAGAGGAGTACTTGTTCAAGTCCTCTACCCATTTTTTGACTGGATTTTTTTTTTTTAGAGAAACACTCACCTGTGTACTTAGGGAGCTATGTATATGGATTTTTATCATACTTTTATTTGCAATAATTAAGCCAAGATTAGGAAATTAAAACATCAGCATTTATAGGGTATCAATATATCCATTCTGTGAAAACACATCAGTTTAAAAGAATGAAGTAAATCTGTATTATTAACCTGATTAGACCTCAAAATATGTCATTAAATTTAAAAACCAAGCTGTAGAATAATATGTCACCCACTTGCAGTAAAACACACACAAATCTATGTCCATGTATGTCGATGCAGAGAAAAATGTTTGGAGGGATATCCACCAAACTCAAACTATTATTATCTCGAGAAAGAGAACTAAGTTGTGGAAGGTGGTAAAGGTCAAAGGAAATTTAACACCATCCGCATTATTTGAAATTTTATAATGACAACGTTGCTACATGTTGTGTGTGTAATTTATAATAAATAAAATGTTAAAATAAAGGAAAGCCTGGCATGTATTTTCAGAGGCATAGGTGAAACTGCAGATTTGCTTAGACAAGGTTTCAAGCATTTACTGAGAGCTAACTCTGTGGCAAATGCTGTGGGACTAGAAACATGAATGAACAATGGGCCCTGTCCTTCAAGGGCTTCTCCCCCAGGCAGAGACAGTACATGAATACATGAAAATATTCTCTAAAATCAAATAGCCATCTATACCCAGCATGAAGATTACAGAAGGAAAGAGCAGTATAAATGTGGTGGACGAGAAAGGCCTGAGAGAAGACAAGGTGAGACTTGAGTAAGAGTGGGAAAAAGTTCTGTTCTGTTTGGAGTTCAGTTGAAGAACAGACAGATGCAGGAAATTCCAAGCATTTCTTGCAGTCTTTGTAGGCTCCCTGGTTAGGTCTGCCCAACGATGGACTCCACTCCTTGGGCTCATGACCAAAAGAAGCACAGCCAATGTACAGCTCATCTAAAACTGTGAATAATTCAAAAATTATTTCAATTTGTCTTTGGAAGGTATTATGTTTCCCCCAGCATATTTAATAGCCCTAAATATGTTCTGCTCATCAGATGCAAAAATGAGTTTCCATTGTCTAAGCCCACACTGTCAAAACTGTCCCTGCCTGATTCTCCCTACCTCCCCTCTCCTCACTCTGTACCACTACCTGCATCAAACCTTACCTCTCTCAGGTATAACCTAAATGTGGGTCTCACAGGTCCCCATTCTCTGCTGGTGAGTCAGTGGATGCCAATGAATTAGTAACTAAATAATCCCTATTAATGTGTTATCTTTCCCAAATATACTGGCTTAATCAGGCTAAAATCAGTAAGCATCCAAAAACGCCATGAGAAATAATTAATGGTGGGAATTTTAGACAATAGCTTCAAGACTGAAGCAGAGCTATTTGGAGATTTTGATTCATCCTAAAAGTACAGGCCTCTGTGTTGGGTCATCTCTGTCTGGGCAAGCAGGATTTCTAGGCAGCAGATGAGAAAGGCCTCCCAATAAGCTAGGCTTCTGGCATATAACTACCTGGAATGCTGGAACACCCCAGTAGGAATCTACGAGCTGGACTCAGAAGATTTCTGGGCTACTTGGTTCCAAGGTGAGAGCCTTTTGCTAATGAATCCTGGGCCTACCCTGTGAGTAAGCTCTATTTTGTGGGCTGGTCCTGAACTTACCGTTGACACTAAAGCAAGGTGTTTTTTTTTTTTTTTCATCTCATTTGCCCTAGTATCCAACATAGTCTCTATCAAGTACACAGCAGAGAATTTATGGGTCTCCCCTCCCTCTGCCTTATTACTGAAATTCAAAAGATGTCTAGTGAGGAAAAAAATGAGATCTTTCTTTTCCTTCTAGAGAAGTCATTTCAATTTTCAGAAGAAGCAAGCTTTTCTTTCCCCAAATTGAGGGGAAAAGTTAGTTGGTTCAGAATCACAGGTTTGCCAGGTACTCACAACCAAGCAGAGGCTGGGCTAGACCCATTTCCTTGCTCTTCTTTTCTAGCCCCTTGAGCAAGAAAGAAAGGGTAGCCTTATCTATTAATAGTGACAGAATTAAGTGCATCAGGTGAGAGAATTGGGAAGATGATACAAAACCATCTGGGCATAATAGGTGCTACAGGAATTTCCCAGTGTAATAGCCAGTGTTTATTGAGTACTCAAAAATATATGCCAGATACTCCAATTAGTAGTTTTCACAACAGCTTCACAAGTTAGATGCTGTTATTATCATTTAAAGATAAAGGCTAAAATTAAGTTCAGAAATGTTCAGTAACTTGACAAGGATCACCTAGCAACTTAGTAGCAGATTCAAATCTAGAGAGTCTGACTCTAGAGCCAGTACCCTTAACTGCTATATCATGCCACTGTAGATGCCAGGAGAATGGCTGGGCCTGCAGGGGAAGAAGCAGTAGGAAACTGACAGAAGAGCAGTTGATTAATAGGTAACTGACATCATGGAAGTCTAACAGTGTGTAGGAGAAGTAAAGTAGAGCCCAGCAAGGATCCTATCTATCATCAGGCCTAGAATCAAGAGGCAAGCACAAGACAAGAGCAAAACTACATTGAGACAGGCATTTAGACAGGAAGAATCCATCATCAGGAAGCAGAAGACAAGGCTGGCTCAATGTGAGCTGTATTCTTTGGGTCAAGGGCTCCATAAATCTACCCTAACTAGAGAGAACACATGAGATAGGGCTGAGCCCTCATGTATGTAGAAACTAAGTGGTCCCATCCACAGGGCCAAGACTCCAACTAGGATTAGATAAAAGGGGAAGAAGGGTAAATTTAAGAGCTCTTAGCTCAGAGCATAGCAAGGAAGAACTAGGATTACTTAAGCTTTTCATTATATACTACATCTGTCTTAATCTATATTAAAACAAAGCTACTTTTTTTACTTGGCTTTATGTTGAGATTAAAATGATGTTTTTATGCAGAGAATGCCCCTTTACTCATAGGCAGCAGTGGATACAAGCTGGTGAAGGATGTCTTCTCAATATATTCTATATCACTTTCAAATTTAGCACTATAACATGCAATCTGTTTTTTTTTTTTTTTTTTGCTTCTTTTTAGGTCCTGAGATGGAAATTAAACTCAATAGCCTTCATGCAAGATGTGGAGAAAAGAGTCCATTGCCTAAAAACACTAAATCCAAGAGCTCACAGCAGGGCAGGACCCAGAAAATGGTACAGAAGCAGTACCGTTTACTTTTTTTCCAATGACCTCTATTTCCCCAATCTCCCCAACCAGACCTAAACCCTCCGGCAACAGCAAGACTTTGGTCCCAATCCCATGAAAATTGAATAGCCTCAAGGCTCAGATGCTAAATTAAACTCTTTTGAAATTTGAATCGCAGTAAGTGTAATCGTCACAGGTGGGGGGGGATTATATTCCACTTTTGACTACTCTGGGGGCCAGAATCTTGACTGCAAAGGACAGCTGGGTTCACCCTGAAATCACTCTTACAAAATTCATGCAAAGATTCTTTTATAAATGCAGGTAATTAAGAACGTCCATATGAAATGATTTAGAGTGTATTAAACAGTATAGTGGATACTATAATATGACTCTCAGATCTACTATTTAGGACTAAGACACTCATTTCCATCTGCTGAAAGTATTGATGGCCTGATAGCTCTGAGCTAAACCCTCTCCCAAATTTGCATGATGCTGAGAGGTAGTGCCCCTTTGTCTCACCCTAGTCTTGGTCCTGATATGAATAGTCTTATATCTATTAAAGAAGCTGAATTTGTAATTTAAAGACTTCCCATAAAGAAAACTCCATTTCTAGATGGCTTCACTGGTGATTTTTATCAAATGTTTAAAGAATAAATAATGCCAATTCTAGTCAAACTCTAGCAAAAAATGGAAGAGGGAAGAATATTTCCTACCTCATTTTGAAAGACCAGTATTATTCTGATATGATACCAAAACTGGACAAATATATTATAAGAAGCAAACCAAATACCAATATTCCTTTTGAACAGAGATGCAAAATTCTAAATGAAATGTTAGCAAATAGAATTCAACAATATAGAAAAGATTGATACTTCATGCCAAATGGGGTTTATCCAAGGGATTCATGATTGATGTAATATTTCAAAATCAATGTGATTCGCCATATTAACAAATTTTTAAAACATCACGATAATCTCAACAGAGGCAGAAAAAGTATTTGATATATGTAACATCTATTTCTGAAAAAGATTCTCATGATGCTAAGATCAGAAGGTAATTTCTTCAGCCTGATAAAGAGCATCTATGGAAATAAACTACAGTTAACATCATAATTAATGATAGAAAACTTAATAATTTCTTCCTTAAATCAGAATCAAGGTAAGAATTTCCATTCTCATTATTTCTATTCAACATTGTACTGTAGGGCTTAGTTAGTACAATGAGGCAAGAAAGAATTCAAATTGGAAAGAAATAAGTAAAACACTCTTTGTTTAAGAATGACATGATTGTCTGTGTAGACAATCCTATGTAATCTACATAAAAGCTACCACAATGAATAAGTGAATTTAGCAAGATTGAAGGATACAAGGTGAATATACAAAAAAATATATCAAACACATATCTATATACTAGCAATAAAAATTAGAAACTGAAGTTTAAAAATAATACAATTTAAATAGAATCAAAAATATAAAAAAACTCATGGATAAACATAATAAAATATGCTTAGGATCTATATGCTAAAAATTACAAAAAGTGATGAAAGAAATCAAGAAGACCTAAATAAATGATGGAAATATACTGTGCTCATGGATCAGAAAATGCAAAATGGTAAGTTGTCAGTTTTCTCCAATTTGATCTATAGATTTAACAAAATCACAATCTAAATTCCAGCAGGCTCTTTTTTTAGATATTAACAAGCTGGCTCTAAAATTCATATGGAACTAAATACAACCTATAAATAGTTAAAACAACTTAGAATAAAAGAACAATGATGAAGGACTTCCAGTATCTGATTTCAAGATTTATAAAACTACTGTAATCCAAACATTGGTTTTGACATAAAGATTGACAAATATATCAATAAAACTAAATAAAAGTTTAGAAATGGACCTACATATATATAGATAATAAAGTTTGACTATCTGTAAAGGCAATTCAGGGGAAATGGGATTTTTTTTAAACAAATGGTGCTGGAAAATGGAGGGGTCATATAGTAAGGAATGTGAGTAGCCTCTGTAAACTGGGAGTGGCTCCTGAATAACAGTGAACAAGGAAGTGGGGACCTCAGTGCTACAACCACAAGGAGCTGAACTCTGCCAACAAGAAAGATCCTGGAAGCGGATTTTTTCCCCCAAAGACTCCAGACAAATCTTAGCTCATACACCACCTTAACTTGAGCTTTGTGAGACCCTGAGCAGAGAATCTAACCATGCTGGGTTCTTATTGACACGAGATAAATGGAAACATGTTCATACAGAAATTGAACACAAATGTTCATAAACACTTTATTTGTAATGGCCAAAAACTTTAATCAACCCAATGTCCATCAACAAATGAATGAATAAACTACTCATCAGTAAAAAAGAATGATCTATTGATAACACTCAACAACATGGATGAATCGCAAAATAATCTTACTGAAAAAAGTCTGACAAAAAATCATACATGTTGGACATCAGAAACATGGTGGAATGAGAGACATCCCTAAAAATAACAAAAAGCTGAACATCTAAAACTCAACAAAAACACCCAAGCTGCACACGAGCATGTCTGAGTGTGGGATCTGCACGTAAGGCATACCACAGGTCAAAACCCCAGGGTGGTAGACTGAGAGAAGCAAAGAAGCTGCCTCTCAAAGCCAGAGCTCCCTGAAGGAGGAGGGGGAGGGGAGAAGGTGCAGTGGGTTCCCTGAACAAGCCTGCCTGGGAGAGTTGTGAGCTCCACACGGCCCGTGGCAATGTCCAGGTACCAGGACAGAAAGCAGAGAAGCAGGGACAGTAGAAAAACAGCAGTTAATTATTACCAGCTGTGGTTGCAAACCACAAGACTGAGCTGCAGGCCCTACCCCTAAATCCAGAAGGCTCCGCTCCCCATATCCACCAAGACCAAAAACCATGGAAGCCCAGGGAAATCAGAGCAAACACTACCAAAACTGTCACTAACATTGACAGGGACTGAGACTGAGGGTAGCAAGGGTGATTTAATATCTGCAAGGAAAAAAAAGGCATTATTAAGACTTTATATAAAGCAGGGATCCAAGACACTTAGGCGCCACCTACTGGAAACCAAAAGAAAAACAACTTCTTTGCAACAGGCTATAGAGAGACATTTATATAATCTTTCTACATAAAAAGCAGAATACACTTCAATTAATGCCTTGGCAGAGAAATAGTCCATTAAAAACCATGAAATACCAAGGTAGCAAGGCACCTCAGAAAGAAAGGAAAAATCTCAAGAAAATAAGCAGAAATAAAATATGCAACTTGAATGATAGAATTCAGGAAGGTACTTATAAAAAAATTCAATGATATCTGAAATGATTCATATCAACAATTTCAGGAATTGAAAAAACAAGTAGATGAGCAGAATGAGTTATTTAGCAAAGAGACTGAAACCCTCAAAAAGAACCAAATAGAACTTCTGGAGATGAAAAATAAACAATGAAAGAGATAAAAAATGAAATAGCAAGCTTAGAAAATTGAGTCGACCAAATGGAGGAAGGGATGAGTGATATCAAAGACAGAAATCTAGAAATAAATCAGAAAGAAGAAGAGAGAAACTGAAGAATGAAAAATATGAAAGAAATATAAGAACTAGCTGATACCATCAAGAGAGGAAACATAAGAATAATGGGCATTATCAAAGGCGAGGAAAAGAGGGGAGACAAGAAAGCATTTTCAGACAAATACCTGACAAGAATTTTCAAACTCTAAGGAATGAGCTGGAGCTTGGAATTCAAGTCAACAGAACACCCAATTATCTGAACTCACAGAGGCCTTCTCCAAGAAATTTTGTATTAAAATTATCAAAAATCAATGACAGAGAAAGAGAAGTCAGGCAGCCAGGGAATAGAAGAAGGTAAACTATACAGAAAAAACCATTAGATTATCATCGGACTTCTCAGCACAAACCTTACAAGCCAGAAAGGAGTGGATTCAAATATTCAATCTATTAAATGAAAGGAACTAACAGCAAAGAATAATGTAACCAGCAAAGCTCTCCTTTAGATATAAAGGAGAAATAAAGACCTTTCCCGATATACAAAAATTGAAGGAATTCTCCACTACATTGCCTGAATTACAGGAAATACTGAAAGCAGTCAGGTCACCTAAAACAAAATGACAAAAAAAATACATAACTAGGAGTAAAGTGACTAGGAGGCAGAAGCAGAGGAGTGTAACCCTTACTAAACAGGGCATTATAAGCTTAAACAATAAGGAGAGAATTGTTGCAACAAGATAGTAATGCATATTCAGCATACATAGGGAAAAATTGAGATAACAATGACTGAAAAGGGGAGGATTCAAAGATCCAAATTCGCAAAGGGAATGGAGATAAGGCACACACAAAGGAAATTGGATGACTGTGTGTGTGTGTGTGTGTGTGTGTGTGTGTGTGTCTGTATGACTTCATTTACATATATACAAATCTATCTTTTACATAATTGTAATAGTAACCACATGCCAAAGATTCAGAAGTATATAACACAAACAAGAAGACCCACAGGGAAAACCCACAAAAGCCAACCAAAGTGTAGAAAACAGAAACATAAGGACAAGGAAGCAATAGGAACACTGAACTACCAGAAAGCAAAAGATAAAATGGCATAAGAAGACCTCATATTTCAATAATCACCCAAAATGTAGGTGTACTGATTCCCCTTATCATTATCAGGGAGCTCCAAAATATGTAAGGAAATTGCTAACAGAACTAAAGGGAGAAACAGACCAAAACACAATCAAGTAAGGGACCTAAATACCCTACTGTCGGGTATGGACAGATCATCCAAACAGAATATCCATAAGGAAATAAAATCTTTATATGACACATTAGACCAACTGGACATAATTAACATTTACAGAGCCTTCCATGCCAAAACAGCTGCTTAAACATTCTTCTCTAGTTCACATGGAACATTCTCAAGGATTGACCACATACTGGGACACAGATATATCATTAATAAATATAAGAGGGTTGAAATCATACCAACCATATTCTCTGATCATAATGCTTTGACATTAGAGATCAACTGCAGAAGGGAATCAGGAAGAACTTCAAATACATGGAGATCAAACAACATGCTACTGAAGAATAACTGGGTCAGAGAAGAAATAAAAAGACAGGTCAAGAAGTACATAGAAATGAATGATAATGATAGTACAACATATCAAAACTTTTGGGACACCACAAAAGCAATCATAAGAGGGAAGTTCATATCATTACAGGCCTATCTCCAAAAACAAGAATGAGCCTTACATTTCATCTTAAAAAAAACTAGAAAGAGAAGAACAAATGAAGCCTAAAGTCAGCAGAAGGAAAGAAATAATCAAAATTAGAGCAGAATTAAATGAAATTGAAAACAAAAAAATAGAAAAATGAATGTAACAAAGAACTTGTTCTTTGAGAAAGTTAATAAAATTGATAAAGCCCTGGCTAGACTCACTTAAGAATAAAGGGAAAGGACACAAATAAATGAAATCAGGGATGAAAGAGGGGAAATTATGACAGACACAAGAATACTATGAAAAAGTATATGAAACCAAATTTAATAACCTAAAAGTATGGGCCAGTACTTGGAAAAATACAACCTTCCATTACTAAACCAAGAAGAACTGCAAAATCTAGATAGACCAATCAGCAGTATGGAAATTGAAACAATCATCAAAATCCTACCAAAAAGTAAAAGTCCAGGACCAGATGGCTTCACTAGTGAACTCTACCAAACGTTCAAAGAAGATTTAAAATCTATTCTCCTCACACTCTTCCAAAAAATCGAAGAGGAGGCAATACTTCTCAACTCATTTTATGAGGCCAATATTACCCTGATACCCATACCTGGTAAAGATAACACACACACGCGCGCACACACACACACACACACACACACACACACTACAGACCGATATCTCTCATGAACATAGATGCAAAAATTCTAAATAAGACACTAGTGAACTGAATACAGCAACATATTAAAAAGATTATACACCATGATCAAGTGGGCTTCATCCCAGAGGCACAAGGATGGTTCAACATACACAAATCTATTAATGTGATAGACCACATAAACAAATTAAAAAATAGGAATCATATGATCATATCAATAAATGCAGGTAAAGCATTTGACAAGATACAGCATCCATTTATGATTAAAATACTTAATAAAATGGGATTAGAAGGAAAGCACCTTAACATAATAAAGGCCATATATGACAAACCCTCAGCTAATTATATATTTGACAATGAAAAACTAAAAATATTTCCTTTAAGATCAGGAATAACACAAGGCTGTCCACTGTTACCACTGTTATTCAATATAACATTGGAGGTTCTAGCAAGTGCAATCAGGCAAGAGAAAGAAATAAAAGGCATCGAAATAGGAAATGAAGAAGTCAAACTGTCCCTATTTGTGGATGACTTTATTTTCTATATAGAAAACCCTAAAGACTCCACAAGAAAAATATTAAAAACAATAAGCAAACACAGTAGAGATTCTGGATACAAAATCTACATTCAAAAATCCATAGCGTTCCTTTACTCTAATAATGAAATGTCAAGAAAAGAAGCGGAAAAAATAATTCCTTTTTCACTTGTAACAAAAAGAGTAATATACCTCGGAATAAATCTAATGAAACGTGAAAGACCTATATAATGAAAATTATAAGACACTATTAAAAGAAATTGAAGAAGATACAAAGAAATACAAAGTCATTCCATCCTTGGATTAGAAGAATCAACATAAGTTAAAATAACATATTACCTAAAGCATTATACATATTTAATGCAATCCTTATCAAAATCTCATCAACAACTTTAAAGAAATAGAATAAAAAATCATCAGATTTGTATGGAAGCAAGAAAGACCCCGAATTGTCAAAGCCATCCTGAGAAAAAAGAATGAAGCTGGAGGCTTCACTCTGCCCACCTTCAAATTATATTACAAAGCAACTGTAGTCAAAACGGCATGGTATTGGCAGCAAAACAGACACATGGACCAGTGGAATAGAATCAAGAGTCCAGAAGTGAACCCATATTTATATGTGCAAATAATTTTTGACAAAAAAGCCAAAAACATACAGTGGAGAAAGAAAAGCCCCTTCAATAAGTGGTGCTGGGAAAACTGGAGAGCCACCTACAAAAGAAAGAAACTACACTGTTGTCTATGACCGCACACCAAAAATAACTCAAAATGGATTAAGGACCTGAATATAAGACCTGAAACAATAAATTGCATAGAAGAAAACTTAGGATTTAAACTTGAGTACCTTGGACTTAAAGAGAATTTTATGAATTTGACCTCAAAAGCACAGGAAGTAAAATCTAAAAGAAATAAATGAGACTACGTCAAACTAAAAAGCTTCTGCTCAGCAAAAGAAGTCATCAACATGATAAAGAGAAAAACATCTGAATGGGAAAATATATTTGCAAGGAATACTTCTAATGAGGGCCTAATATCCAAAATATACAAAGAAGTCATATAACTCAATAACAACAGAAAAACAGATGATCCAATCAAAAATGGCTAGAGGACCTGAACAGACACTTCTCCTTAGAGGACACACAAATGTTCATCAAATGTTTGAAAAGATGCTCAAAATCGCTAGCTATTAGGGAAATGCAAATCAAAACCACAATGAGATGCTATCTCACACCTGTTAGAATAACTATAATCAACAGAAAAAGTAATAATAAATGTTGGAAAGGATACAAAGAAAAATGAACCCTCATACATTGCTGGTGGGACTGCAAATTGATGCAGTTACTGTGGAAAAGAATATGGAGTTTCCTCAAAAACCTAAGAATTGATCTACCACATGATCTAGCAACCCTTCTACTGGGTATTTACCCCAAAGACTTGAAAACCCATATCCGAAAAGATATTTGCACACTGATGTTCATAACAGCATTATTCTCTGTGGCCAGGATATAAAGCAATGGAAGTATCCTATGATAGACGATTGGCTAAAGAAGCTGTGGTACATATATACAATGGAATATTTCTCAGCCATAAGAAGTGATGAAACACTGCCATTTGCTACATGTATGGACCTTGAGATAGTCATGCTAAGTGAAATAAGCCAGACAGAAAAAGTTGAAAATCACATGATATCACTTATATGTGGGATATAAACTTAAAGCAACAAATGAACAGAACAAACAGAGACTTATGGACATGGACTATAGTCTAGTGGTTACCAGAGTTGAGGTGTGAGCATGCAGTGGGGAGGTAGATGGGGTATAGGGGATCAAATATGTGGTGACCAAAAGAAATCTAACTATGGAAGTTGAACACACAGTGTAAATATATATATGCCTTACTTTTAAAGTGTATAGTTGCAACTTATTAGTTTTCATTAACCAATTTCACCATAAAAATAAATAAATAAAATTTATTAATAAATAAATATTCTAGAATGCTGAGGTAATTCCAAGTATTGAAGTTTTCAAGTCCCAAATTTGAGCTGTTGAGGGGATGTAGTGCAGAGGAGTGGATCCTTGGGACATGATAAGGCAAGAAGCCTGAAAATGGAATCAGATTCCAGGTGAAGGCAAGTCTGGAAGCTGAGATCATCATAGCTAAACCCTAAAGTCAGGAAAGAAGCCTGGTTCAAAAAGAATGGCAGACATGGTGACAGAATCCTGAAAGTCAAGGTAGATCAAACCAGGCAGGTATGGGATGGCCTGTCAGAGCAAATGCACAGCAGCAGAAAATGCCAAAGGAAGTTGAAGATCAATGTCAAGGTGATTGTCAAAAATCAAACAAGGGACTAAGGAACAAGAACAACAACAAAAAAATTCTGGCAGCTTAGCTGATTTTCCAACTTGCTTGATTTTTTATTCCCCAGAGAGCCATTAAGACAGATGTCCTGTGTTCTCCACATTGGCTGACCATCAGAATCAGCTTGTAACAAAGCCCAAGCTCCACCAGACCAACTAAATCAGAATCTCTAGGGTGGAGCTCAGGCAACAGTATTTTTAAAAGGTCCCTTGGTGATTACAATGATTAGTGAGGGCTGAGCACCACTGTTTCAAGATTCTGAACAGCTTCAACAGATTAGCATAGGATAACCTTAGTCAGAAAGGCTTCTGAGAGAATATGAATGCTAATCAGAGAATTCAAGGATGTGCATTAATCAGGGTTCTCTAGAAAAATTAACCAATAAAAGATTAGACTGATAGACAGATAGTTTTTAAAGGAGATGTATTATGAGGAGTGGGTTCATGCAGTTATATAGGCTGAGAAATCCCACAATGTCCCATGTTAAAGCTGGAGGCCTAGGAAAGCCAGTAGTATAATTCAGTCTGAGTTCAAAGATCTGAGAACCTTGGAAGCCAATGGTTTAAATCTCAGTGTGAGGACCAGAGATGAAGAGATGAGATGTCAAGCAGTGTGGCAGGAAGCAAAAAAGGGTGAATTCCTCCTCCTTCTACTTTTTGTTCTATCCAGCTTTCAAAAATAGGATGAAGCTCACCCACACTTGGGAGGACAATCTACTATACTGAGTCCATCAATTCAAATGCTAATGTCATCCATAAACATAATCGTGGCATCCATTAAACATATAATGTTTACTCTTGACTGACCCCATGGCTAGTCATGTCGATACCTAAAATTAACCATCACAATAAGCAATATTTAGGCTAAATGGAAGGAAGTGGGTTTTCCACAGTGGATAATCAAGGAATGTGAAAGCAACAAAAGAAATGATGGAGATAATATATCTCACCATGCAGGAGCAGGGACTTTCTGATATGATCAAATTGCAGTACAGAGGAGGGCCACTGAAAGTCTGTGAAAATGGGACAAGGAGAGGAAAAGGAACATAATGAGGACCTTGATATTTTGTACTATGTCAGAGGTAGTTCAAATAAGGAATCTATATTCTTCAAGGCTGTTCACGTCTATGTTCTTTCCACCCTTCCACTAATTTTATATTAAAGGTTCCTTTTAAAGAAGTCTAAATTATTTCTGGTTAATTAAGGTAAAAGGCATTTCACCCCAACTATAGAAGACAGGTAATGCTGATTGATACTCTGTTCTCAAAGTTTATAGGCCATGACCTTCTTCAAAGATCAGTAAATGATAAGTTTCTTGATCAACACTTGTTATAGCTGCCAGCCCCCGATAGACACATGGACCACCAGAAATCAGTGAGTTATAGGAAACACACTCTTTATTCAGCCAGCTGGGTCTGCCAGGGGTACGCAGACCCCAAATTAAGCAGCCCCGAAATGTAGAAGTACAGGGTTTTTAAGCCCTAAACCCTTATTCTTTATCCTGTTTGAACACACGTCTATTTTTCTTCTTTTTACTAACTGTCAACCCACAGGTCGGTTGTGCGAGTGGGGGTACAGAAGCAGAAAGCTTATTGTTAGAGTGTTATATTCCCATGGGCGATAGCCAAGCGGTAATTTTTCAGCCAGCACATTCCCCACTGGCCTTAGTGGAAAATCAAATCCTTGATTGTTCATTTTGAATTTCCTCATAGCCTCTATTTTGTATTACTAAAAGATGAATAGAATTAATTCATTTCCTTATATATTTAAACAAGAAATTGAGGAAACATGGGCCAAAAGTTAACAAGAGGAAAAGGAGGATTAAAGGTTCAGCTACAGCAGATAGGAGGGTTGTTAGCTATGGTGACCAATTGAACATCCTATGAAACCAGTTATCTGATTCTAGTCTTTGTTTTTCCCTGGCATCTAAATTTCTCTGTATTAGTAGTAAGCTTTCTCTAATTATTCCAGAGTTATTGGCATAGAAGCAACAGGTTTCACCTAGAGCCACACATAATCTGTCTTGTTCTAAGAATAATAAATCTAAACCTCTTCTACTTTGGAGGACTACTTCTGCTAGTGAAATCAACTTGAAGTTCTAGCCTGCTGATGGTGTGTTTTAAGGTCTTGATATCCTTATCTATCTGTATTCTAATTTCACGTAATTCATTTTCTCCCTTGATGAGAGCAGTAGTACCTACAGCTGCAGAGCCTGCTATTCTGAGTCCTACAAGAAGGAGTATTAAGACTGGTATGGCCCGTTTCTGTAGCCTGTCCTGGCGGAAGAAGTGGAGTCTGCCTTCTGGCCTATTGTAAAGAGACACTTGGGGGAGTACAAAGACTAGGATATAAATATTAGTCTCACCTGAATTGAAAAGATCAGATGTATCACAGTGAGTGAGGCTGCTATCACATGCTAACCAAGTATCATTTGGAGCCTTATGGTATTTACCCCCTGAGATAGGTTCTTCGATAGTATGATTACAGTTACCGAAGTAGGGCGACTGTGCTTGGAATAGTTCTTTGAAATTAGGCAGGTTCCTTCTTCTTGTATGTCTCCTAAGGTGAATCGGGGAGTTTCCTATTCACAGCCTCATGTGCTGCTGAGCTCAGTTAAGTTTAGGAGAGTTCCTACCCTGACATAGTAAAGGGGTTTTGGGTTTAGGCACAACCAGCAATCTTGTCCTGTTTCTGGGGTGGTCTTATTTAAAACCTTCTGTATTGTCATTAGCGTAGTTATTAATGCTCCTTCTGGTGCTGGTTGTGGCTGGTCAAATGCCTGGGGTTTAATAGCTGTTAGGCTACTACTTGGAGGGGCTAGAGCTGGAGTTGGAGTTGCTCCAGAAACAGAAGTTTTCTTAAGAGGTGTAAGACTTTGGGGTAGTCCCGGAACTAGAAGTAGTTTGTTGGGTCCTATAGGGTTAGCCTTCCTGAAAGGATCCTTAACCTGTGTAGTAAAATATAATCCTGAATCATATCCAGTTTTATATAATCTGATACCCCATGTCTGTCCTGTGAGCCAATAGTGTTGTTCCCCAGGGCTACCAGTTTTGATGGTGATTATGATAGGTTTGCAAAACCCAAGAGAGTATGTGGAGGAGCTTGGTCCTCTTATTAATCTAATATGATCATTGTTCTGTTTTTTATAATTAGCTATAGTGGAGATAGTCTCACAACTCCAGTTAGCACAAGAAAATTGGCCTTGGCCCTCACATCCAAGTCCCATATTACATATGCAGCCAGATATCCCTGGGTAATGTCCTTGAGGAAAAATATAGAGTCCTATCCCTAAGAGGCTTTTCTCAGCCAATAATATGCCACAATCAGGTCCCCCCTTGTAGCCTAAGTATGCTCCTCCACCTAGGAAGGATCCTGATCCAAGGTAGTGTTTGGCTATTGCAATGGCGAGGCAATCTCTGGCAAGCTGGCATAAGTTTACTCGGATCTCTGGAGTACCATGGCTGGTGATGTTCTGGGCAATGATTTCACCAGTATCAGTTACTATAAGCTCCTCTACTCTAAACCAGTGTATGTTTCTGTATGCCTGGGCTAAATAGGAAAAAAAAGGAAGAAACAGAGGGTTAGACTTATGTATGCTTGAGTCTTAGTCTTAAGGGCCCATCTTCCTGAGCTGTCCATTCTCACGCTGCCTTCATGTGGGAGTGATGAATCCATGATGGGATGCCATCTACTTGAACTGCAGTGAGCATTGTCAGGTAGACAGTGAAGGGTCCTTTCCATTTGGGTTCTAGTCCTTTGGAAATGAACTTCTGGATCCACACAGAGTCCCCAGGCTGAAACTGATGGGGAAGTCCATCCCCTGGGGCTGAGTGGGCAGCACGAACCTGGGACCGAATCTTCTTCTGTACACTTTGAAGGGCCTGTAAAGACTTAAGAGAGACAAGGTTCCATCATTCTGCCTTTTTCTCATCTTCTATTCTAGGTACTAAAGGCGGGGGTTTTCCAAAGAAAATTTCAAATGGAGTGAATCCATTAATATACGAAGTACACCTGGCTCAGAGAAGAGCAAAGGGGAGAAGTTCTACCCAGGTCCTACCAGTTTTTAATCCTACTTGACTAATGTCTCTTTTAGGGTCTGATTCATTCTCTCTACTTGGCCCGAACTTTGGGGCTGGTAGGAGCAGTGAAGTTTCCATCGCAAATTTAGGTAGCTAGTCAATTGTTGTGATACCTTTGCTATGAAGGCTGGCCCGTCATCCGACCCTAAAGTTCCAGGGAGACCAATTTGAAGGAGGATTTCTTGTAGTAGTTTCTTAGTAACTACTAAGACAGTCTCTTTCCTGGTGAAGAAGGCCTCTACCCACCCTGAAAAGGTGTCTATAAAAACAAGTAAATATTTGTAGCCCCCCACAGTCGGGACTACCTCAGTGAAATTGACTTCCCAGTGGTCCCCTGGGTAAGTTCTTCTTTCCCTATGCCTCGGTTCTTCTATCTTCCCCTTCTTTGTATTAACTTGGGCACAAGCCAGGCATCGTGAGGCAATTTCCTCTGCAGTTCTTCTCCCTTCTAACAAGTGAAAGTAGGGGTCTAAAACTTGAAGCATCTTAGTTCACCCTAGGTGTGTGGTCTGGTGTAGTTGGTGGAGGAGAGTCCTTCCAAGGGCCCATGAGAGCCCGATTTTTCCATCTGGGGTCATCTACCACCCCTGTTGGTTCCTATTGGCTCCATTATCTTGAAAATATATGTTCTCTTATGCCATATAGATCAGAGATGGAGGCAATTTTGGGTAAGAGACAACAGTCAGTTGATGTGGTGGGGGGCCCCAATGGCCTTGTGGCCGCTGTTCTTGCCTCTGCATCAGCTCATCGGTTTTCCTCAGCCTCGGGACTATTCCCTTTTTGATACCCTTTACAATGAACAATAGCAAGAGCATTAGGCATCCATATAACTTCAAGTAAGGCTAAGATCTCCCCCTTGTTCTTGATGTCCTTCCCAGCTGAAGTCAGAAGCCCGCTTTCCTTGTAGGCAGCTCCATGTACATGTGCAGTGGCAAAGGCGTATCTGCTGTCAGTGCATATTGTGACTGCCTTATACTTTCCTCATCTTAGTGCCTCAGTGAGGGTGATGAGTTTGGCCTTTTGAGCAGAAGTCCCATGAGGAAGAGCTTGTGACCAGATGGTGCCAGCTAGAGTTAGACTACTACCCCAGCATACCTTCTTCCTTCCTGCATGAAGCTGCTCCTGTCCGTGAACGGAATTTTATCAGCCTCAGGCAGAGGGGAGTCTTTGAGGTCTGGCTGCGAGGAACACACAGCTTCAGTGAAATCTATGTAGTCATGAACAGAGGACTCAGGGTCTGGGTCTGGCAACAGATTGGCTGGGTTGATGACAGTACCTTTGGATTTTAGCCATACATTTGGGGTCATCCGGTGCCTCCCTGTTGTTGAACACCTTCTGGGCAATCTCAACAAGTTGGGACAGTTTCATCCCTGCAAAACCTTCTAATTTTTGTAATTTACACTGGATATCAGGGGCTGCATGAGTAGCAAGGGCTATGTTAATTGTCCGCTGGTTCTCAGGGGCCTCAGGATCAATGGGGGTGTATACCCGGTATGCCTCCTGTAGTCGTTGAAGAAATGCTCCTGGGGATTTCTGAGGCCCCTGTTACTTTAGAAAGGTTAGTTGGCTGATGAGCAGCCATCCTAATTTCCCTAATTAGAATCTAATGCCATTCTCCCTGCCTGAGAATTGTGTCCCCAGTCTAGGTGGGTGGAGGGAAATTCCTCTTCAATCTGTTCCCGTGCTTCCTCAACTTTCCTCCCTCCCACAGCTATCACAGCCCGAATGCATCCATGTTCTTCCATGGTGAAGAGGGTAATTAAAAGCTGTTGGCAATCATCCCAGGTGGGGCCATGAGTCTGAAAGACACTTTTTAAGAGTCCCATTAATGCCTGGGGTTTCTCAGAGAAAGGTGGATTTTGTGCCTTCCAGTTGTATAGGTCACTAGTCGAGAAAGGCATATAAACCATAAAGGGCTCCTGGGGTGGTGCTTCTCACAAGGGGAGGATGGCCGGGGTGGTGGTATTAGCTGGTGCCCCACCCGGAGCGGAAGCAGGAGGACCATATGGGTTACCTGCTCACTCTGAGGAGAAGAGGCAGTGCTATTTGGCCTCTGTTGTACTGGATTATAGGGTGGGGGAATGTCACTGTCCTCTGATGGAGATTGGAGGACTGCGAGACTGGGCTGTCTTGGAGATTCGGTTTGCCATATGTTTCAGGGTGCCCACAACTAAGACTCATGTCCCTAGAGAAAGGGCACACTGGCAGAGCCAAGGAGGGGGGTTCTGAACAAGGTTTAACCATTGATCAATGTAGAGAAACTGATCAGGATGTCTCGGGTCTCCCGTGACAATCTTCCAAACATTCCTCACTAAACCCCTGTCAAAAGAACCCTTCAGAGGCCAGTTTACACCAAAAGACGGCCATTCAACTTCACACAATGCTCTTAGTCTGCCTGGAGAAAACTTTATGCCATAGTCAGCTCCCTCTACAAATTCTTCTTTGAAATGTCACAGGAGACACCCCAAGGGTATCTTCTGTGAATTCAAGCCTCCCACCATCGCTTGTGCAGAAAACACAAGACAAACACTCAGATGAGAACAATTACAATGGACAAGACCAAAAACAATAGACAGAACTCAATGACAGGGCACAGGAGGCAGTATCCCACGGCCCGGCCACGGTCCGGGAGATATGATTGTGTCCAGTCTCTCCACAGACCCCCAATGACCGGTCAACAGAAAGGTACCTTTTTATCCAGACGTCAAGGCCTCAGAAATTCCCAGCAGGATTAGGAACAAAGAGTGTGTCCTAAAGGTTACATCCTTGATGACTGCATTGACCCTGTCACAGCATTGAAGGGCCCTGGAACATCTCACGGTGGCCACCCCTTTGAGTCTGTAACAGGGAGAGCAACTGCTTCAGAGGCTGGTCTGGTCTTAGATCTCAGGGCCACTCCCTAAGATCTCACTGGGACCTCCAAATGTTGTAGCCACCAGCCCCTGATAGACACATGGACCACCAGAAATCAGTGAGTTATAGGAAACACACTTTTTATTCAGCCAGCTGGGTCTGCCATGGGTATGCAGACCCCAAATTAAGCAGCCTCAAAATGTAGAGGTACAGGAGTTTTAAGCCCTAAACCCCTATTCTTTATCCTGTTTGAACACACAAGTCTATTTTTCTTCTTTTTATTGTCAACCCACAGGTCAGTTGTGCAAGTGGGGTTACAGAAGCAGAAAGCTTATTGTTAGAGCATTATATTCCCATGGGCAATAGCCAAGTAGTAATTTTTCAGACAGCACACACTGGCCAGATGGGCCATATACTACATATTTGCTGAGGCCTCCTTGCTCAGCTGCTAGGTTAATATTGATCCCAAACTGATGATTGAAGACTTGCAGCACAAAGTGCCCCCAACTCTCTCCCAACATATTTCTCTCATCAGATAGTCTATTTCCTGGCCCAGAGAAAAGAAAACCACTGGGTTTAAACTCTCTCAACTTCCTGGGCCTCTTCCCACACACATTTCTATATTTATACTAGTGCCTATCTTCCTGTCCCTTCTACAAGGGAGATGGGGTCCTGCTTATAACTCAGGCCAAGCCTCCACCTGGGCTCTTAATCACACCCTCTGCCTCCCTAAGAATCCTGCTCCAATGATTAGCCTGTATCTCTCCCATATCTTTAGCATTTGTTTGGCTCATTCCCCTCTCTAAATACAGATCTGAAAAAATTCTCATTCATCTTAAATAAACACACAAATTCCTACCTCCCTTGATACTCTATCTCTTCTTGATACTATTCATTATCTCTCCTTATATGACCAAGCTTTTAAAGCAAGTAATTTATACTTGATATCTATACTGCCTCACCACTGACTCTCTTCAACCTGCAATTCTGCTTTCAGTCTCACCAGTCTCCTGAAATTGTTCTCACTGAAGTCACCAACGGCTTTCTTGTTGACCAAATACATGAACCTTTCTTAGTTCTTACCTTCAACTCTCAGCAGCCTGTGATGTTTGACAACCCCCTCCAGCTTTACGTTTCCTCTTCCTTTGACTTCTATTATGCCACAATCTCCTGGTTTTCTTCCTACCTCTCTGACTGCCTTTTCCAGTCTTCATTCCTGGCTTCCTTACTTTAATGATATTTAAATATGACTGTTCTCAGGATTCTACCCAAAGCTCTCTTGTTTAATTCTCCCTGGGAGATCTCATTGACTTCCAAAGTGTTTACTAACACCTATATGCTTATGACTCTCAAGTCTAGATCTCAAGCTCAAGTATTTCCTATAAACTTCATATTCATGCATATAAATACTTGCTAGATACCATCACTTATAACGTTCCACATTGAAGAGCAGTGTAGCCTATGAGTGTGAACTCTGATTCAAATTCTAGCTCTGACATTTAAAACTGTGAGCAAGCAATTTGACCTCTTAATGCCTCAGTTTTCTCACCTGTAGAATGGGAATAATGATAGTACCTGCCTGTGAGAATTAGAGATACTAAAATTAACATGCTCATCACAGAGCCTGACACATAGCAGTTATTGTTGCTACTTATTATTATTGCTGATTCAACATAACCAAAACTGAAAATACAATTCCATCCCCTCTGATTGTGTTCCTCCTCCTGAATTCCCTAAAATAATGGTACCACCACCCTCCCAGTCCATACACAGAAACCCAAAAGTCATCCTAACCTTTCCCTTCCTCTTCACTCCCCTTCCCCTCTCTCCCCCTTACTCTCATAACAAATATATTGGATAGGTACATACCACTTTTATTCTGTTCTTCAAAGAGTATAGAATGCTTTAAGATTGAAAAATACTAACCTACTAACCTAAACCCCCAGTCCTCAGATTCCCTACAAAAAGTATCACTCAATTACAAACTTTTGTTGACTCAATTTGCCTCTCTAGGAAAACTTTTCCTGTTGCATCAGGTCTCAGTCCAACTACTGGCTGTATGTCATGGTCCCTGCCCTTGCCACTTCCCCCACCCACTTCTGACTCAAATTTATTAAATTCCTGACTATGGCTCCACAGAACTCTATCCTATTGAGCTTACCTGCATATCTGACCAAGAACGTATGTTAGCATGGACTCATATGCCCTGGACCGAAATGGAGCATTCCCTAAACCCACCACCTGAAGGTATTCAAGTTTAAATTAATTGAAACTAAATAAAATTTAAAATAGAGTTCCTTAATCATACACTTAATTACTAATAGTCTCTAAAATATGGTAACACTTGTCTGAACTGGAAGGAGATGAGTAGAAGAGCTACTGAGAATGAAAAAATATTCTAGAAAACTGGATGACCAATTACTTATGTCACGAAGGAGAAGAGAAAGTGGAAAGGGTCAAGGAGGGACAAGGAAGAAGAGGAGGAAGCAGAGGTGGAGGAGGAGGAACAATGATCACAACCATGATGACAACAATAATGACGAACATAAGCTTCTTAGGAAGCATTTGTAGATATGGGGTTAAGGAGAAACATGCTTACAAATAAAAATAAGGAAGAAGAAAAGATGTAAGAAGGAAACCAAGACAGTGTGATGCCACAGAAGTCAAGGAAGGCCAAAGAGTGTTAACAATGTCAAATGCTACAGAAACTTCTAATAAGATAAATTTTGAAGGAAAGCCATTGGAATAAAAAAACTGGTAATATGCAGAAGAAGCATTTTAGTTGAGTATTCATTAATTTGTAATTCATTCAATAAACATTTATTGAGAATCTACCATGGACCAGGTATTGTGCCAGGTCATGGATAATACATTTATAAATAAATTATATACTTATTGTTTTCATAGAATTTACAGTCTAGTGGCAAAGACAGACAATAAACACATAAGCAATCAAATAAATGCATATCAAATGTGATTATTATGGAAAAACAGTATGCAGGGGTAGAGAATGGAGAGATCCCACTAAATAGCATGCTCAAAGAAAGCCTCTCTGAGTTGGTAAGTAGCATTCAGTGAAGAAGTCAGATTAAAGAGTGAGAGTGAGTATGTTGTAAGAAAATAGAGGCAAATAGTATGACTGTTATTTTCAGAACTTGACAATAAAAAGAAGCAGAGATAAGATAGAAGCTCTTAATGATTGAGGAACTTTTATTTCACCCCAGAGAAGACATGAGGAGAAGGTAATGAAGAGAGAAAGACTGATAATATTAGAAAAAGAGCAGAAATTGATGGAATATAACCTCACTTTAGGAATGAAAAAGAAAACTTAAAACAGGTAGAGAGACTAGCCTTATAAGAAGAGGAGCAATTCCTTGGCTGAAATAAGAGGGGAAATGACAGGAAACAGAAGATAGAGAGAAATTCTGAGTAGGTAAATACAATATAAATGAAATATATGGAAAGCGGGAAATATCTGATGTTCATTTTATCATGGATAGCCTTTGTCTTCTCATGAGGTACTAAGCACGATTATCTGCTGAGAGTTTAGGAGAACAGAATTAAGGGTTTGTATACAGAAAATATCTTGAACATCCACTGTGGTGAATATAATAGGATGTCAATAAAAATGAATAGATTAGTCGCTGATGGAACAGTAATGGTAGAGAATAGATAAAGTATAAAGGTGTAAGAACAGGTAGCATTATTCTGTAGGCCACCTAGTCAACAAATTTTTGTGTCTTTCTTCCACAACTATCACCATCCTGGTTCGGAGAAAGCAACAACAGGGATGATCCAAGCTGGGGTCAGGCCTGGTGAGCACATGGCAATCAAAGAGTGTAAAGTTCAAGGATATTGTAGCAACCATCAGTGACATGGCTGGCCATGGGGTCTCTGGTAGGTAGGAAGGGTAAGGACAGCCAGGAAGGACATTGTAAAACAGGAAGGGGAGCATATCTAGAGTTGTATATCGGGTAAACAGTAGATTTGGTGTAAATCAGAGAGTAGGAAGGTTAAAGAATTAGAGGTTGTAGAGAGAAAGAGGGGTAGCTCTGAATTCGAGATCACAGAGATGAAATAATTCAAAGTTCAGAAACGTCCAAGGTATGGTTGTGGTTGTTTGAAGTAGAGTAAGGAGGAATTGTATAGTTGATGAGAAAAATCAAGATATTTTACTGGCCATTTACCTCAATGACAGGAAATAAGATTGCTGGGAGACCTGTGAGGCACGTACAGAAGTCAAGGGATATATGAAAGAAAGTCAAAATAGCATTCCAAGTTCACAGAGCAGAATCTGTATCAGAAACTGCAATCTGGTACTAAAATATGAAGCTTCATGTACTTTCCAAGTCAGTAGGGGCCATTATCTTCCATTGATTCCTGAGTTCTACTGATTTATTTCTGCCCCTGCTTTGCTGGAAAGGAGGTAATCATGAGGAATTAGGCTTCAGCATGGGTGGATGGGATATTTTCTTCTTATTTTCAAGAATGTTCTGAGGCAACTGTTTCTAGAAAGATAATAGAGGGGAGACACAACTTCATACTTATTACTATATTAAGCATAAATGTCATGAGAAAGGGCAAGTTTACTGGAATTTATTAGGCTTCTTTAAAATATTAAAAATATGCTGATACATCCACACATTTAATATTTTATCTAGTGCTTTGTATAAATATAGGTGACACCGACACAAAGGAGAGATAATATGTAATTGAAAACAGAGGGAAGAAACTGACAGCAATTTTTATAAGCGATAACAAGATTTATAAAAGGAACATCCTTTACGAATTGCCACTGCCTAATGATAACACAAACATAGCCTCAAAACACATCATTCCAGATGTTTGATAGCAACACTGTTGTGGGAAGAATTTCTAAAAGCCACCCAAATTACCTCTGAGTTAGTTTTCTTAAGAGACACCAAAGCCAACTATGGGATGGCCCATTCCCCAACCATAAAAAAGACAGTCATTCTGCAACACAAATCCTGGAGGGCTCCTTAATTCCTCAGTTACTTTTTGTCTGAAAATTAGCTTAAGAAGTTTAAAAGAGCTACTTAGTTCAATCAAGTTAGTTGTTTAATGTGATGATCAAATACCCTTTCAATCAATCACTTGGATGATGATGGTGGTGATGATAATGATGATGCTATTACTGCGGCTATTGTATATAATAGCCAACAGGTATGGGATGTATACCGTGTGTTAGGTACTGGCCTAAGCATTTTAACTAAATATATTCAAGCACCTACTTGACATCAGTACTTATATGTCTTATAGGTACCTAAACCTTACTATAACTCAAATAAAACTCTTAAAGACAAAAAGATTTCAGGGTGCTTACAAACTAATAGGGAAAAACAAATGATAAATAAAAAAACAAATTAATATATATTATCAAGAAGTAATGACCACTACAAAGACAATAAATGATGGCAATGTGATAACGGTATGAAAGGGTGGGTGTAGCTATTTTAGATAGGTTAGCTAAGACCTTTGAGAAGAGATGACCTTTAAATTTCAGACCTCAATAATGAGTATGAACCAGGCATGAGGTAACCTTGGAGAAAGCATTCCAGGCAGAGGGAACAAAAGCACAAGGCCCAGTTACAGGAAGGAGCTTAATGTGCCTAGGAAAGGGAAAGAGGCCAGTGTGGGTGAAAAGTAGTAAAAGATAAGATGAGAGAAGTGGGCAGAAGCCAGATTATACATGGTCTAATAAGCCATCATAAGAAGTTCAGGATTTGTTTTAAGTGCAATGGGAAGTTATTAAAGGATGGTGGTGGCGGGGAGAGGGGATGAGGGCATATGATCTGATATCATGGCTACTGCATAGACAGTGGGGAAACTACTAGAATGGAAGCATGAATGTCAAAGAGTAGGCTGTTGCAGTAGTCAAGGCTAAAAATGATGATTTGGAGGAGGGGGTTAAAATACCAGAAGTTGTAAAAAGTATTCAGATTCTAGATATATTTTGGAGACAAAGGAGGCAGAACTTAGTGATTAACCAGATGTGAGAGGTGAGAGAGAGGAAAGTATAAAAATGATTCCCCATTTCTGGCTTAAATAACTGAGTAGATGGTGCTGCAATTGTCTGAGATGGAAAAGTTAGGCAAAATACAGGTTTGGAGGTGGTACGGAGGCAAACAAGAATTACATTTGGAGCCAGCTGATTTTGAGAAGCTAGTGAGGCATCCAAGTGGAAATGTCAAGTAGGCAAGCAAATATATTAATCAGAAGCAATCATAAAGAAGAAAGGCGAGATATTTAAATAAACTAGTGCCCATTACTTTTTCCCCAATAATTATTCAAACAATTATTAATGTTCGTCACCCCTGCTAAAATGTAAGCTCTATGAGGGCAGCAATTGTGTCTGTCTTGTGCTCTTTGCATTTTCAGTACCAACCACAGTGCCTAGGAAATAGTAGATACCCAATAAACATTTATGTATGGAAAAGAGGAATAAATGTGTTTCCTGATTAGATCACCTTTTAAATTAAAGGTACTGAGTACCCACCCTCTCTCTGTTCTTCAAGAAGGAAAATTACTGATCTGGTTGGCTGGATTTAAGGAAACTTTTGGCGACATGTTTAGTAGAGGTAGAGCTTTCAAGGAGGCCAAAGAGTGATTATAGTCTCTCCCTCCTTTTCCCACACATCAGGAATGATAAAGGCCAGAGCTAGGCTTCCATATGGGAGGTTAGCTATCTCCTTCCCTTGAATTAAGCTTCCCATATAGAGAACTGCTCTTCAGTCAAGTGACTATAAGGACTTTCACTCCTCTTCTAGAACCTTCAATTTGCATATATTATTTTAGAGATCAATAAACTATGGCCCTGGGCTGTTTTTGTATGTCCTGAGAGCTAAAAATGGTTTTTATATCTTCAAATGATCGAAAAAGTCAAAAGAAGAATAATACTTCATGAAACATAAAAATTATGTGAAACTGAAATTTCAGTGTCCATAAATAAAGTTTTATTAGAACATATCCATGCTCATTATTTTACATATTGTCTATGGCTGCCTCAGTGCTACACCAGCCAAGTTGAATAGTTTTGACAGAGACCATATGGCCTACAAAGTTCAAAATGTTTACCATCTGGTCCTTTACAGAAAGTTTGTAGATTCTTGCATTATTTTATTTCATTCTCACTAAGAAAAAAAAAAGGAGTATCCTACTTGGATGATATATTCATTCTCATTTTACAGAACATAGAGGTAAGGCTTACGATAGCCATAAAGTAGTAGAAATGAATTTGAACTCAAACAACACGATAACAAAAATATCAATAACTATGATATATAATAATTTCGACTACCACTGAGTGCTCAGGAAGTACCAGAATCAGTACAAAGGAGTTTTTGTGATTTAATCCTTTAATCATGTAATCTTCACAACCCTGAATGAAAGGTAATACTATTATAATCCCCATTTCATGGACAAGAAACTAAGGCTCAGCAAGTTTAAGCAACTTAGCCAAAGTCTCATTTTAAGAGAGCCAGAATTCACAGCTAGCTCTGAAGAAGCTGAACCTTGGGTTCCATCTAGCCAGGAAACAGAAAGTACTGTCAGTACTGACTAGGTCAAAGTTCAAATGGAAAGGCATTGAAGATCCTCTCTTTGGTCTTCCTCATGCTGTAGAGCTGGTATTCAGGTTTGACCATGTTGAGTGATTATCTAAATGGAGATGTTAGAGATTTGCATCTGGAGTTCAGGTGAGAAGCCAAAACTGAAAAGATTATATTCGAGAGTCATGAGAGTAGATGAGATCAGTAACTGAGAATATGCAGAGTGAAAAGAAAACAGGATCAAGTATGAGAACTCAAAGAAATATCAACATTAAGAGAGAGACTTAGAGGAAACGAGTGGCTGGAGAGAGATAAGGGAAATCAGGACTCACAGAAGCCAAGGAAGGACAAATTCTCCAAAAAGGAGTGATCCTCAGGGGCAAACATTGTAAGGGAGGTCAAGAATATATAAGCACAGAAGACTATCCATCTAATTTAGCAACATGGAGTTCACAAGTAATCTTAGTGAGTGCCAATTTAGTAAAGTGATGTCAGTGAAAACGGGTTGAAAGGGAGGTGAGAAAGCAAAAAAGGGGAATGCTTTCAAGAAACATGGCTATATAAAGGAGAATGATAAGGTATTAGCCAGTGGTGGAACTCAGATAAAAAATAATAACTTTTTAAAGGTGAAAGAAATGTGAATGTGTTTATATGCAAAAAGCTAACTGCCCATAGTAAGAAAGAAGTAATGCTAAATTTCATACAATTCTAGATCAATAAGTCTAAATCCAACTTAAACATCATTCCATACCTCTCTTGTAGTGTAAACTGCATGGTGCTCTATTACTTTCCTTGATGCTCTGAAGTCTTTCTCGCTTACTTGCAGTCACAATATTCCAGGAGACTCAGGCTTCTGGAAGCATGACAGGCAGGTAAATATGGTGTTGCTATCTCAAGACCCCACTTACCTAGAGGTTAGTCTTCTGTCACTTTCAGAAACCAGAGAGGCATGAAGTCTGAGAGGTTTTCTGTTTCACTTTCTTTCCTTTTTAAATTGCATCTATTGCAGTAAACAGCTGCTGAAAAGTGGGTGATGGAAAAAAATAGCTGAAAAACTCCAATACTAAGATTATAACCAATGCAAAGTAAAAGGAATGTTCACTGCTTAATAATGACTTGAAAAAGATAAGTCTATATGAAAACTCAGAAGCATTGAAATCAGAGTTTTGAAGAGATATTCATACACTCATGCTTATAGTAGCATTATTCATGATAGCTACACTGTGGAAGCAACCCGTGTCCATCAACAGATAAATGGATAAGCAAAATATGGTATATAGATACAATAGAATATTATTCAGGTTTAAAAAGTAAGGACATTCTACAATAGGCTACAGTACAAAGGAAACTTGAGGACATTATACTGAGTGAAATAAGGCAGTCACAAAAAGAAAAATATTGTATGATTCTGCTTATATGAGGTGCTTAGAGTTGCCAAAATCATAGAGACCAAAAGTAGAATGGTAGTTGCCAGGGGCCGGAGAAGGAGAGGAAATGGAAATTTATTGTTTAATGGGTAGAGTTTTAGTTTTACAAGATAAAAAGGGTTGTGGAGATGAATGGTGGTTTGTGATGGTTACATGTTATGAATGTATTTGATAACACTTCAAACGAATGGTAAATTTTAAGTTACACATATTTTAGCACAATATAAAAAAAGAAAAAAACTAAGAAGCAATGAACAAGCAACAAGGAATAGAGACAGGAAAAAAGACCAAAATTAAAAGAAAAGCAAAGAAAAAAGAGAAGGAAAAAGAGAGTCAGAGGCAGCACACCTAAGCAGCAAGAGCAATGTAGAGATGGGATGGGTACTGCAAACAAGAGTGATATCAATGGATACTTGCATGTCTGCTTCCTGTGCACATGTGCAAGAGTTTCTCTAGAGTATATCTCTAGAAGTCAAATTGCTGGATCAGAAGGTATGCAGAAGTTTAACTTAGAACTCAGTTTCAAAAGTGGTGATTCCAGAAAAATCTATAGTGACAAAAAGCTCATCATTGGTTGCCAAGGACCGAGGGTTGGAAAAAGTAATCAACTGCAAAGAGGTAACGATTACACAGGTGTATATATTTGTCAAAATTCATTAACCTATATACTCAAAATAGGTGCATTTTAGCGAATGTAAGGTATACTTTAGTAAAGCAGGTCTCGTTTTCAATGCACTTAATTTCTATATCTTTATAATATGCCTTGGAAGTACAAGGCCCCCACTCCCAGCCTTGATCCACTGTTCTTTGGGAGTGTAATGGCTATTACTAGCTCTTGGCTCTTCCATCTAAGTTTTAGGAACAACTTATCAAGTTCCACTGAAAACCCTAAGGAGAATTTGAATAGAATTGTGTTGAATCTATAGATGAATTTGGGAAAAATTCACTAATTGCTGGTATTGTCTTCCTATCCATGATTTATCTCTTTGGTTTTACAATATTCCCTATAAAGGGCTTTCAATCTTTTTTTAAAAAAAAAATTCTTGATTGCCTTACATTTTCAGTTGCTATCTAATGTTTTATGTTTTATTATACTTTCTAACATTTGTAGTAATTGTTCCTGATGAATAGAAATGAAGTTAATTTCTGTGTTGATTTTTTAATCTGTCAATCTTGTTAAATTCTCACTAGTTTAAATGATTTATCTTTAGCTACTTTAAGCTATTTATAGTATAAAATTATAGAATCTACAAATAATGAGAGTTTATTTCTTCCTTTCCAATTATTACATCTTTTATTTATTTCCCTTTTCTTTATGCAATAGCTAAAACTTCTAGCATAATACTGAATAGGAGTAATGAGATGCAGCATTCTTGTCTTGTTTTTAATTTAAAGGGGATTTTTTTTCATATTTCTTCATTAGAAATGATGTTTAGTGTAGGATTTTTACAGATTCCCTGTATCAGGTTATATCAGTCTCCTTTTATTTCTAATTTGCAAAGCTTTATTATTAATATTATTAATGCACTTCAGATTTTGCTCGATGCTTTTTTGTATCTATTGAGATCATCATATATGATTTTACATAATTCACATGATAAATACACAGTGAATTACATTAATTGATTTTTTAATGTTACATCAACTTTATATTTCTAGGATAACCCTTGCTTCATTCTGAAATATTATCTTTCTTATATTTTGTTGGATTTAATTTTATAACATTTTGTGGTTTTTACATCTGTCTTTATGAATGACTTTGTCCTGTAATTTTACTTTCTTTAATTATCCTTGTCTGATTTTGTAATTGAGGTTTCACTGGCTCCATAGAAAAAGTTGAGGTATATTCCCTGTTTTACTTTCTTAGAATAATTGTATAAAATTGAAATTACTTCTTAAGTGTTTGGCTGAACTCTCTTAAATAATCTAAGCCTGATGTTCTCATTACATTATGATTTTAAACTACCAATTTTACTTCTTTAATAGTTAGTTATAGGATTAGTTAGTTATCTTGCATCATCACATTTAGGATGTGGTCTTAGATTCTCAGCTTTATGCAGGAATTTCCTGATAAATCTATCTGTCTTGGTTCTAAGCTTCACCTGTGTTTTCCACTCCTAATGCAGTTTTTAAGAGGTTTTCGGGCAGTTCAAGGTCTTTAGAATTCAAGAAAAGCCCTAAGGGAAAAAAGCTAGTTTGAAGACAAGCTTACCTGTCAGGTTTCTCATGTTTTCAACTACTTTTTGGCCTCTGTAGAATCCTTCCTTTTGTGCTAACTCAGCAAAGTCTGTCATATGCTAGAAATGGAAGTTTCTGTAGACTTCTCAAAGACTAAAAACGTCTATTCTGTGAAATCTCAAAGTGGCGCTCAATTATAGATGGTTTCCTAAATTTATTCGAACCTAGAAACCTTTTCTCTCAGAGAACCTTGCGGAATAAATGTTCCATAGATCACAACTTGGGAAACCATGTGATCAATGATTGATCTATAAGTACTAATTAGGTTATTCACTTTGAGGCACTTAGATTAGTGTTGTCCAGGACAACTCTGAAATTTTAAGCATCCAGAGCAGCAAAACATGCCAGAGCACATGCAGTAGACTTTCTTGAGCTTCTGGCAGTTAGAAAGCACACCAGGAAAATAGAAGTATTTTTATACAAGAGTCATGCTTAAAATCAAATATTCAGACTTCTGGCTAAACATGGATAACTACGCACACATGTTTATACTTACATTCTCCTAAATCTCCACTAACATGACAAAAAATGAACAAAAGGCATAAAAACCTATATATACAAAGAGAACAGGAGGGGAGAAAACATCAGACAAGAGGAATAAACATCTTAGAAAAATGAAAAGCTGATGACTAAATAGAAATTGACTTAGCAGCTCAGATAAATACGAAATCAAAACCTGCAGTAAGAGTAGTCATCAAGAAGCAAGACTTTTTGGGCCTCAAAAATCCTGAAGAGGCTAAAGAGTTAGAGATATAACATATAATGGGAGGAAGGAGTGCAGAATGGGGCTGGTTATAGACAACTACCTTCTAACTCCACTCAGATCAATTTCTATAATGTTAAACCAGACAGAATCTGCACTTGGGATACCAGGAACAGTTGAAGATGAAAATAATGGATCTTATTGAAATAGAAAGCTTTAAGTGAATGTCCACATACTGAATGGTGAAACTCTCAGCTATTTTCCCTCATGCATCTCTCACAATACCAGCAAACATTATTATATTATCTAGGCATGGAATTAAAGGACACCTCTGTAGTGATACTGAGAAGTTCAGGAGAAAAGATCTATAGATATTAATGGGGCACCCAGAATTAAAAAGTATCCCCACACAATCACCCAGTGTAATTTTTTTAATTGACAAATCTTCTCCAGAGATGAATGTCTATTCATGTCCTTTCATATTTAATAATGCTCATGCTTAAACATATAAGGTCATCCAGGAATCACCAAACATTTTAGGAAATCCACTAACAGTTTTTCAAAAAAAAAAAAAAGGAGACAGAAAGAATGGAGGTAGTAGATAAAGACTATAATTATTATTCTCAGAAAGAGAAACAATATGTATCCATGAAGCAAGAATAGTATGCTATAAAAAGGTATAACCAGAGAATAAGAAAAAAAAAAACATGTAAAAATTAAAAATATGAAATAAAATATACATGAGATGATTTTAAAGAGAAAATGGAGGAAATCTCTCAAAAAGTAGAAAAGGGACAGAGTTATAAAATAGGAGGTTTTGAAGAAACATGGCAGAGTGAGAGATGTTCCCAAATCTCTCTCCTTAAACAACAATAAGCTAAACATCTAAAACTCAATAAAAAAAAAACACCCAAACTTCAAGGTGTCTGAGCATGGGATCTGTGCATAAGAGCTACAACAGGTCAGAACCCCAGGTGCCGGGTGGTGGACTCAGAAATAAAGAAGCTGCCTCTTGCAGCTGCTGGAGCTCCTTGAAGGAGGAGGGGGAGGGGAGAAAGTGCTGCAAGCTCCCTGAAAAGCCCTTCCTGGGAGTGCTGTGAGCTACACACGGCTTAACACAGGGCCCAGTAATCAGGGCAGAAAGCAGAGAAGTGGGACAGCAGAGAAACAACAGTTGATTTTTACCGGCTGCGGTTGCAAAACCAAGGCTGAGCCACAGTCCCCAACTCCAAACACAAAGGACCCCTACCTCCATACCCTCCGAGACCAATCACAGTGGAGCCCAGGGGAATCTGAGCAAATGCTACTGAAACTAACTAATACTGACAGGGACTGAGACTGAGAGTAGCGAGTGCGATTAAATATCTATCAGAAAATAAAAAGGCTTTATAAAAAGCAAGGATCTAAGAGGCCTAGAAGCCACCTTCTGGATATCAAAAGAAAAGAGCCTTCTTTGAACAAGCTAAAGAGAGATTTTTATGTAATAAATCTTCTTTCTAGAAAAACAGCATAATACATTTCCATTAATGCCCAGTTGGAGAAATACTCCATTAAACAGCATGAACAACCAAGGTAAAAAGGCATCTCAGAAATAAAGAGAAAAATCTCCAGAAAATAAGCTTACAGACATAAAAATATACAACTTAAACAACGAAGAATTCAAGATGGTACTTCTAAAATAATTCAGTGGGTTCCGAAATGAGTCATTTCAACAATTTCAGGAATTAAAAAAAAAAAAACAACTAGATGAGCAGAGCAAGGAGGTGGAAACCCTCAAAAAGAATCAAATAGAACTTCTGGAGATTAAAAAAAAAACACTACAGGAGTTGAAAAATGAAATAGCAAGCTTGGGAAATAGAGTCAACTAAATGGAGGAACGGATCATTGATATAAAAGACAGAAATTTGGAAATAAATCAGAATGAAGGAGAGAGATACCAAAGAAAAAAAAATAATGAAAGAGAAATACAAGAATTAGCTGATACCAACAGGAGAGGAAACATAAGAATAATGCATTACCAAAGGTGAGGAAAAGGAGCAGGGACTAGAGAGCATTTTCAGACAAATAGTGGATGAGAATTTCCCAAATCTAAAAAATAAGCTGGAGCTTGGAATTCAAGAAGTCAACAGAACACTCAAATATCTAAACCCAAAAAGGCCTTCACCAAGACACATTGTATTAAAATTATCAAAAATCAATGATAAAGATGGAATTCTCAGGGCAGCCAGAGAGAAGTAAATGGTAATTTATAAAAGAATACCCATTAGATTATCCTCAGACTTCTCAGCACAAACCTTACAAGCCAGGAAGGAGTGGAAACAAATATTCAAAATATTAAGTGAAAAGACCTACCCACTTAGAATAATTTATCCAGCTAAGCTCTCCTTTAGATATGAAGGAGAAATAAAGACCTTTCCAGACATACAAAAATTGAGGAAATTCTCCACTACGAGGCCTGCACTACAAGAAATACCAAAAGGGGTCAACTCACCTAAAACAAAATGACAAAAAAAATATAATTAGGAGTAAGATGATTATCAGGAAAATAGAAGCAGAGGAGGGTAACACTTACTAACAACATGGCATTATAAGCTTAAACAATAAGAAGAGAATTGCTATAGCAAGATAGTAATGAACACTCAGATTACATGGGGACAAATTGAGTCAACAATGACTGAAAAGGAGAGGATTCATAGACCTAAATTAACAAAGGAGATGGGGATAAGGCACATGCAGAAAAAAATGGACAACTGTGTGTGTGTGTGTGTGTGTGTGTATACACACACACACATACATACATATACATATGTATACATACATATACATATGTATACATACCTATACATATATATAACTATCCTTTACATATTAGTAATGGTAACCACACACCAAAGATTCAGAACTGAAGTATAACATAAAACCAGAATAGCCAGAGGGAAAACCCACAGAAACCAACCAAAATAAAGAAAACAGAAACACAAGGACAAGGAAGCAATGGAAACACTGAATTACCAGAAAGCAAAAGATAAAATGGTTATAAGAAGACCTCATATTTCAATAATCACCCTAAAAATAAATAAACTGAATTCACCAATAAAAAGGCACAGAGTTGCAGAATGGATTAAAAACAAAACAATATGCTGCCTCCAGGAGACACATCTCAGCTCCAAAACAAATAAGGACTCATGTGAAAGGGTAGAAAATGATATTCCAAGAAAATGGCATTCAGAGAAAAGCAAGAGTAGCGGTACTAATATCAGATGAAATAAACTTCAAAATAAAAAAAGTTAAGAAAGATACTGAGTGATACTTCATAATGATAAAGGGAAACAGAAACCAAGAAGACATAACACTTATTAATATCTATGCTCCCAATCAGGGAGCCCCGAAATATGTAAAAAAATTACTAACAGAACTAAGGGGGAAACAGAGCAAAACACTATCGTAGTAGGGGACATAAATACACCACTGTCAGATATGGACAAATCATCCAAACAGAAAATCCATAAGGAAATAACAACCTTAAATGACACATTAATCCAACTGGACAGAATTGACATTTACAGAGCCTTCGAACCCAAAACACCTGCTTATATATTCTTCTCTAGTGCACATGGAACATTCTCAAGGATCGACCACATACTGGCACATTGAGATAGCCTCAACAAATATAAGAGGGTTGAAACCATACCAACCATATTCTCATATCATAATGCTTTCAAACTAGAGATCAACTGCAAAAAGAAAGCATGAAGAAGCACAAATACATGGAGATTAAACAACATGCTACCGAAAAATGACTGAGTCAGAGAACTACAAAAAGATCAAAAGATACATAAAAAAACGAATGATAATGATAGTACAACATATCAAAATTTTTGGGACATGGCAAAAGCGGTCATAAGAGGAAAGTTTATATCATTACAGGCCTATCTCCAAAAACAAGAATTAGCTCAAAAAAAAAAAACAACCTAATGCTTCATCTTAAAAAACTAGAAAAGGAAGGACGAATGAAGACTAAAGACAGCAGAAGGAAAGAAATAATTAAAATTAGAGCAGTATAAATGAAATTGAAAACAAAAAGACAATAGAAAAAATAAATGCAACAACGAACTGCTTCTTTGAGAAAGAATAAAATTGACAAACCCTGGCTAGACTCACTAAAGGAAAAAGAGAAAGGACACAAGTAAACAAAATCAGGGGTGAAAGAGGGAAAAATTATGACAGACACAGTAGAAATATAAAAGATCATATAACAATACTATGAAAAAGAATATAAAACCAAATTTTATAACCTAGAAGAACTGGACCAGTACTTAGAAATATGAAACCTTCCTAAACTGAATCAAGAAGACCTGGAAAATCTAAATAGACCGATTAGTAGTATGGAAATTGAAATGATCATTAAAAACTTACCATAAAGTAAAAGTCCAGGACCAGATGGCTTCACCAGTGAATCCTACCAAACATTCAAAGAAGATTTAAAACTTATTCTCCTAACTCTTCCAAAAAATCGAAGAGGAGGCAGTAGCTCCTAGCTCATTTTATGAGGCCACTATTACCCTCATACCAAACCCTGGTAAGATAATACAGAAAAAAAAAAACTACAGACCAATATCTCTCATGAACACAGATGCAAAAATCTTAAATAAGACACTAACAAACCGAATATAGCAACATATCCAAAAGATTATACATCACGATCAATTAGGCTTCATCCCAGAGGCACAGCGATGTTTCAACATATGCAATTCTATTCATGCGATACACCACATAAACAAATTAAAAAATAAGAATCATATAATCATATCAATAGATGCAGAGTAAACTTTCAACAAGATACAGTATCTATTTATCATCAAAACACTTAACAAAATTTGTATAGAAGGACAATAACTTAATATAATAAAGGCCATATATGAAAAACTCTCAGCCAACAATATACTGAGTAGTGAAAAACTAAAAACCTTCCTTCTAAGATCAGAAACAAGGAAAGGATGTCCACTATTGTCACTATTATTCAATATAACATTGGAGGTCTTAGCGAGTGCAATCAGGAAAACGAAAGATATAGAAAGCATCCAAACAGGAAACAAAAATTAAACTGTTACTTTTGGTGGATGACATGATTCTCTATATAGAAAACCCTAAAGACTCCAAAAGAACACTACTAGAAACAATAAGCAAATGCAGTAGTTTCCGGATACAAAATCAATGTTCAAAAATCCATAGCATTCCTATATTCTAATAAAAAGTGTCAGAAAAAGAAGTGGAAAAAATAATTCCTCTTGCAATTGCAACAAAAAGAATAAAATACCTAGGAACAAATCTAACAAAACATTAGAATGACCTATATAATAAAAATTACAAGCCTATTTAAAGAAATCAGAAAAGATACAAAGAAATGGAAAGATATTCCATGTTCTTGGATTGCAACAATCAACATAGTTAAAATGACCATATTACCTAAAACATTATACAAATTTAATGCAATCCCTATCAAAATCCCATCAGCATTTTTTAAAGAAATAGAATAAAAAATAATCGCGTTTGTATGGTAGCACCAAAAAAAAAAAAAATTGCCAAAGCCATCCTGAGAAAAAAGAACGAGGCTAGAGGCATCACTCGGCTCAAAGTCAAATTATGCTACAAAGCTACACTAATCAAAATGTCAATGTATTGGCAGCAAAACAGACACATGGACCAGTGAAACAGAATAGAGAATCCAGAAGTAAACCCATATTTATAAGGGCAAATAAGTTTCGACAAAAAAGCTAAAAGCATACAGTGGAGAAAGGAGAGCTTCTTCAATAAATGGTGCTGGGAAAACTGGAAAGCCACCTGCAAAAGAATGAAACCAGACTGCTGTCTATCACCGCACAAAAAAAAAGTAACTCAAAATGGATCAAAGACCTAAATATAAGACTTGAAACAATGAAATGCATAGAAGAAAACATAGGAACTAAACTCAAGAACCATAGACTTTAAAAGATTTTTATGAATTTGACCTCAAAAGCAAGGGAAGTAAAATCTAAAATAAATCAATGGGAGTACATCAAACTAAAAAGCTCCTGCTCAACAAAATGAATTGTCAACAAGGTAAAGAGACAACCATCCTAATGGGAAAATATATTTGCATACAACGCCTCCAATGAGGGTCTAATATCCAAAATATACAGAGAACTCATACAACTCAATAACAAGAAAAAAGCAAATGGGCAGAGTACCTAAACAGACATTTCTCCCTAGAGGGCATACAAAATGCCAACAAATATATGAAAAGATATTCAACATCGCTAGCTATTAAGGAAATGTAAATCAAAACCACAATGATATATCATCTCACACCTGTTAGAATACCTATAATCAATAGGACAAGTAAGAAAAAAATGCTGGAGAAGATGCATTGAAAAAGGAACCTTCACACACTGTTGATGGGACTGCAAATTACCACTGTGGAAAACAGTATGGAGCTTCCTCAAAAAACTAATAATTGATCTACCATATGATTCAGCAATCCCTCTACTGGGTATTTACCCCCAAAGACTTGAAAACTCATATCCGAAAAGATATTTCCACACCAATGTTCATAGCAGCTTTATTCACAGTGGCCAGGACATGGAAGCAACCAGAGTGTGCTACAATAGATGATTGGCTAAGGAAGCTGTGGTACATATATACAATGGAATGTTACTCAGCCATAAATAGAGATGAAATACTGCCATTTGTGACAACATGGCTGGACCTCGAGATAATCCTGCTATGTGAAATAAGCCAGACAGAAAAAGTTGAAAATCACATGATATCACTTATACGTGAGATATAAACCTAAAGCAACAAATGAACAGGACAAACAAACAGTGACTCATGGCCATGGATTATAGACTAGTGGTTACCAGAGGGTAGGGGTGAGGGAGGAGGGGGGAGTTAGACGGAGTAAAGGGAGTCAAATGTAGTGATGTAGAGGGAGGGAAAAGTGGATAAAGGGGATCAAATATATAGTATCTGAAGGAAACTGGACTTTGGGTGGTAAACACACAATAGAATATACAGACATGAAATTATAATGTACACCTGAAAATTATATAATTGTATTAACCAATGTTACCCCAATAAACTTAATTTTTAAAAAGTAAAGAAAAAATTAATTAATTAACTAACTAATTATTATTTTTTAAAAAGTTGTAAAATAAAGAGGAAAAATTAAAACATTATGATTAGGGGAAACTAGATTAAGGGCATATGGAAACTCTTCATAAAACTAAAATTACTTCAAAGTGAAATGTTTTAAAAGTGCATTTTTGGGAAAAAAGTTTCAGTAGCTCTCCATTGTCTATAACTGTGCTATATGGTTAAATATGGTAGCCACCAGATCATGTGGTTATTGAACACTTCAAATTTGGTTGGTATAAATTGAAAATGCTGTAAGTAGAAAATACATATTAGATTTTAAAGACTTAATATGAAAGACAAGAATATAGCATATATCACTATTTTCTATATTGATTACATGTTAAAATGATACCATTACTCATATATTGGTTTAAATAAAATACATTATTAAAATTTAAAAAAAAATTAAGAAAATCATGTGTTCATAGAGTCCCCTCTGCCTGTGTTGAGCTGAACCTACCATTACTCATAGAAACCCACCCACACAGAACTAGTCAACGACAGTCAGTGAAGAAGGGTACAGTCACTTTCCAAGTGGGGGCAGAGACTGAGCCAGAGTGAAGCTGTGTTGGCCTAGGTTATTAATTGATAGAGAGAGTGGTCACATTTTATCCTTGGCTACCTTCCTTATGTGTCTCATTTTCACACTGCTTCCCCTGGTGTCTTTTCCTCATATTAGCATAAAATCCTTACAATATTTGTTGAAAAGGCACCCATTTTGGTAATCATGTTCATGGGGAGCAACCTCTTCCCATTCTCCTCTCACTTTAATCCAGTTCCACTTCTGACAATATGAAGCCCAGTATTTTGTCCTGAATGTAATGGGATTCTGCATCCTATTAGGTACATTGTCAACTGAAGACTGTTTATATTCAAATTCTAAAGAGTTGTATACCCAACAGAAAAAAAATAGTCAAAGAATGTGACGGTTCACTGAAAAAGAAATTCAAATAGATCTTAAATATATAGAAATATGTGCAACATCACTAATAATAAAACAATTGCAAAATAAAACAACTTACTCTTTTTATCTCTAAGATTAGCAAAAATTTGAAAATCTGATAACTCACCACGTTGTGAGGCTATAAAGAAAGGCATTCTCACACATTATGGATGGGATTGTAGTTAGTGTACTTCTATGGAGGGTGATTGACAACACATAGAACATATTTATTACAAATGCATTTACCCTTTGATCCAGCTATTCCATTTTTAAAAATTTATCTTACAGATATACTTGCAAATACATAAAGCCGAAGAATTAGAAAAAACTCAATTCCATCAATAAGGATTGAGTTAGGAAATATAAGGCATACTGGTTAAATAGATTATTATACAGCTGTTAGAAGGAATGATGAAGCCATCTCTACATTGATATTGAAATATTTCCAAGATGTCTTGTTAAATGAAAAAGAGCAAAGTGTAGAATTACATATATACTATACTACTATTTGTTTAAAAAAGTGGAGATAATCATATATTTATATTTGTGTATGCAAAACAAAACTCTAGAATGATACTTAAGAAACTAATAACAATGTTTTGGATGATCTTAATAAAAATTATTTCCCTTCCCCTCAGGAACTCATACACTCCCATCAAATCCAGTCCTTTCCTAATTCTCATTATCCATCAACATTTTGGAGAAAGTCAGTTATCCCCACCACTCTACCATCTCTCCATACGTCTGCCTTGCCCTTTCAACATCCTATTCATATCTCAAGCTTGTGTTGATAAATTATTTTGAGTTCTGTTAATGGCTTTGCGAAGCAGCTCTTGCTCATAAGATTTTAGGAAGCACTTTAAAATCTTGAAGGCAATGGTAGTTATTGGTTTGGAGGTGGTGACCTTGTAAAGCTGACTATAAGACAGGGGCTCTGAATGATGGCACCAACCTTTGTAATATTTATGGCTTTGCAAAGGTCTTGCACTTTGCAAAAATTCAAATAGTGAAAGATTCAATATAGGCAATTTGTGACCCATTAAAATCAAGTCTTCAAATCCTTATAAACAAAGCCCCATGAAGAGCTTCTTTAGAGTCTGAGGCATTGGCAATTTTAAGTTATTACAAGGATTTCTGTGAGCTTTGAAGGTCATGTTGAAAAAAAAAAAGCAGATATAGCATTTTGTCTTATATCTTTTCCCCAAGTTCCACCTTTTTTCTAATAGCCAGCTTTTTTCAAAGCCCTGAACATTTGCGTTGGGTATGCCTCCATCATTGGAGGAAAAAGGCAGTGTCCCATCCAGTGAGGAGGAGAATTAGCTGATGTGAATGCTCCTACAGGAGGTAAAGACTGAGCAGGAACAAAAGATGGTGAAACTTACAAAAGTAAAGAGCAAGACCAGAAAGCCTCACTGGGACCCCTGTTTCTTTTATTGAGGATGATGACATTGGTGGAAAACAATAAGCTGATACCATTAAAGCTTTTGAAATCTCTGGGCAGCCAAAGCTCTGCAGATGCATTATGACAGACTTCTAAGTGAGAGCCTCTGCCAGACTATGCTAAGTGGGTATCTGTCACATTGGACTATGTTCACTTCTTTCTCAGCAAAGACTATTAAAGCTGGGTTGATTTTTTGTTTGTTTTTTTGAAAGGGTGTGAAGAATAAAGACTATTTATGAAAAGGCTGGCACTTCGAAGGAAGGAGAAAAATACCTGCTGACAGACATGAAAACATACAAGTTCACAGACTTTCAATCATTCTCAGCACCTCCTTTACATCATGAGCTACATTTCATTTTCTTATCTCTGGGTACGAAAGGCTGTCACCATATTTCTTCAGCATGTTAGCTATCTCTCTGACCTCTGTCACTCAGAAACACAAATATCATGTATGAAAAACATGTTCAATTGCTATATAACACTCTTACTTTCACCTCTACTACTTGACTTAGCACTTTGTACCTATGAGACTGTATTTTCACATCAGATGGAAGAGATGAACCATTCATCTCAGCAAGGCAGAGTGGTAGCTTTAGCTAGTGCCCATCTAAGCAAGTGCTTCCTAATCCTGGTTTTAATCACATCTCATAGCATTTAGCTATATCTCAAGATGGTCTTTCAAAGTCGCAATAGAAAATCCACCCTAAGTTTTGAAAGCCTTAATAGCACCTTAAGAAAACTGAATAAGTTGTTACAACTTCAGCTAAAATATTAGTTTGCAAGGTCAAAAACAGAAAAAAAAAAAAAAAACAAGCAGCACCACAGCAACCAAAATATTGGAAAGCACTTCATTTACTCTTTCATTAGGCATAAATATATCAAGTTCCTGCTATGTATCCAGTACACAAAATAAAATCCAGTACTTGCCTTCAAGGGGATTAAAGCCTGGTACGAAGAGATAAATATGTAAACACATGAATACAGTGGAGTGTACTGATGGAAGTTTGTGCAGGGTACAGTGGAGATTGAGAAAGCAAGAGGTGACCTTTAAAAAGTAAATAGGTATTTAGTAAGTAGATAGTAGTGCGGTGAGAGACATGAGTAGTGGGGTGTATTTCAAGGAGAGAGAACAGCACAAGCGAAGGCATGGGAACATGGAACAAGGAATTGGAAGCAATTCTATATGGCTAAAGAATAAGCTTAAAAACCAAGTGAGACATGAAATAGGAGGTGTGGTTGATTATTTTAGTAATGGCTCCCAATTTGTCCACAGGTCACTGTATGCACAGCCCTTTGCAACTTTACCACTCCTACCATCAAAAGGTAAACTATTTCTCTACCCTTTGAGTCTGGGCTCAGCCATTTGACTTGTTTTAGCACATGTGACCATAGCAAGTGTGAGGTTTGAAAAATGCTTGTGCATTGAGGCTTACCCTCTTTTGTTGTTGATAATCCAGCTACCACCACCATATGAATGAGGAATGGTACAGATATCCATGAATATTCTCAGTTAACCAGAAAAAGTTATTCATTTTGTTAGTATGAGTAATTGAAAATGGGCTCTTCCTTAACTTCATATAAGTGAACTGTATTTCATATAAGTAAACTGTTTGGTAAGCCCTTGTTTGCTTCATGGAAAGTCATTTTCCCATGCAAAGAAGCAGCACAGTTTTGTGGTTAAAGATGCAGTCTCCAGAATCCAACTGGCTTAGATCCAAATTGTGGCTTTACCACCTATATGATGTGTGAATTTGAGCGAGTTGTCTCCTAAGTCATGGTTTCCTCATCTGCATGATAGAGATAATAATAATACCTCATAGGGTTGTGTGAGGGCTAAGTGAGATTTATTATTTAGCTTTCTCCCTCTGAGACACCACAAGCATCATTTACTATAAGGAAGGTATTCAACTGTAATTTTTGCTGTTCAGATTTCCTATTTCTCTAAATAACCTTAATAAAGAAGAGTAGTGCCCCACTCAGCACTCAAGTGTTATGAACAAATAACTGGATAGTTGAGATCCAGTGGCAATAGGAAGCCACCAGAGAAGTTAGGTCAGGAACTTAGGGGCATTTGCACTGTTTCTTCTTCCATTTAACCACCTGATCTCCCTGAAGTGAGAGAAGGAGAATTACTAATTGCTTCTACCAAGGTATTCAGCTGTTTAAATAAATCCATTACCAAAGTGTGTCACCTCAACTGAAATATTTCAAGCAGCATTTACAAGTGTCATATTCATCATCTGTTGAAAAGTAAACCCAATTCTAAGACTGTTATTTGACACCAGCTTCCAGAATGTCTTTCTCTTCTTCCTACTGCTATGTCTTAGAATAAATTTGCTTTCATATCATGCAGAGCACCTCCTAATCTTCCCAAGGATTGATTTCCCTTAATAGAACTATGAACTCTGAAGAACTTCCTGCTTTGATGAAATTCACTGGAGGAATGCCTTTAAGACATTCTAAGCAGCCAAGATTTCATCATCAAAACTGCCATATAAAATTGTAAAACTCCATATCTCAAGAACAGTACTTATTAATCATTCAAGAACACTGACAGATTTTGGCAACCTTGTGAAAATGGTTAACATGTCTACAACTTCTCCTAAAGAATCCCCAAAATCCTGATTCAGTTTATCCCAACAAAGATAGAGTGGCAGTATAGATTCCACAGAGGATAACTTTTGTGGTTTAGAGGTTAACTTTCCTATAAGAGCCACTGTGAGAAAGGTGAAAGAGATTTACAAAACTTGTCCGACTAGCAGGCTACTTGCCTCCAACTTATAAAGTCTGAGGACTCCACCTGCTTCCCATTTCCCCACCAGCTGTGTTATGATCCTTCATGGCCAAGGTTCTGAGCTACTGCTGTCTCTGGTGGTAACACTCAGTCCACCAGTTATGCTTCTTCTTCCAAGACTGAAGTTTAATTGGTTTCAATATTCCTTCTCACTTTTACCAAACCTCACTGGAACCATCCTAAAGAACTTCATTAAGTTAATTGGCAAAGGAGAGCTATGTTGGCTTCAGACAAATGCTCAAGGGTAAGTGTTCAATGGTGTTCCAATTCCCTCAGACCATGTAGCAGAAGCTGACCAAGCAAGCAATTGTGATTAGGAAACCATATGAATAGATCAGTTGTTTCCAAGAATGCAGAAAATGGTCCAATAGTTTTCATTTCTAGGATAGGCAAAGGGATGACTAATAGATGAGGATTGATTTCCCCACCAGCCATAGGAAAACATGGTCCGAAGCCATCTCTTAGCTCAGAAATCATAATTCTTTTGCTTCATTTTATGAAAATGCAGAGCTTCTTAATTTGGTGACAATGGGAATGGAAGATACATGGAAGATGCTGTATTTTTCTATGTGATAGGAAAATTAGCTGAAAAACCAGGACTTTTGTGTAAAATAACACTAGTATCTTTTCCCCAGTTGTCACATATGGGTAACTCACCCGTGGGCCTTTGTCTCCATATAATTGAAATCATTATCTGATTGCCCTCTCAAGGTTACCCAACCCAGAGAGTAGTATGAAAACAGGAAAACACAAAGGACACTTATTTTCGGGATTGGTGGGCACCAACCCTACGTGTGTGTTGTTTCTGCTGACTCTTTGACTTCCTGGACCCTTGATTCTGATTGTCCATTTGGATCTACTATAACTACTTTTTCTCCTCTTTCTTACTTGAAATTTGGTCTCTTTATTGATGACCTACAAAGCTATGTGTCAACAAAGTTAAATGCTTTAGAGTTGCCTCATTTATCAGAACAACTCTCTGATGTTGATATTATTACTATTATTTTTATGGATGAGGAAAATAAGGCCCAGGATAGTTAGGTACTTGCTCAATATTTAAGATATTAGCTCAACCACTCTTGCTCTGCTAAATTTTTATTCTGTACCTTCTTAAAAAAAACTTTACTGATGTTTAATTCATATGCCATAAAATTCACCCAACATGTGCAATTCAGTAGTTTTTACTATATTTACAAGTTGTGAAACCATTACCACAATCTAAGTTTAGAAAATTTTCATCATTTTAAAAAGGAAACCCTTCACATGGACAGTTACTCCCCCATTCTCCCCCACATCCTGCTCCAAACCTAGGTAACCATTTAATTATTAGAACAAATGTGAAGTAATTAGTAGTCTGCTTTCTGTTTCCATGAATTTTCAGATTCTAGAAATTTCATACAAATAAAATCATACAATATGCAGTCTTATGACTGGATTCTTTCACTTAGTATAATGTTTTCAAGGTACATCTGGATTTATTGAGGTTCTTACTCCACCATTCCAGATGTCTTGTTTGTCTGTTCCCACTTAACCAGTCTTATCCTTGTTGACATCTATACAAAAGTATTACAGAGCTCAAAGAAGAGTCTTGATCCTTATTTGCATAAAATGAAACCTATTACAAACTCTATGTTCCAGATTAATTGTGTCTCATCAGTCTATATCTGTATGGAGTTTTATAGTGAGCTTAATTATGTCCTCTAAACATATCCAAATCAATCTAGCCAATGGAATTCTGTTCTTTGAAGTAACCATTAATATTTCCTCCACTACCATTGACTATTTACTTCAGAATTTGAGTTTTCTCACTTTCAATTTATCTCCACAGGCTATTATCCCAATAATTTAAATATTTCCCTAATTGAATAAGAAAACTTTTTTAACATCTCCAATTTTCAAATAAGATGAAGCGATATAGTAATGTAAGTTCTTCTGAACGATGAAAATGTTCCTACTTCAACAACTCAAACAGCAAATCGTGTGTGTGTGTGTATGTGTGTGTGTGTGTGTGTGTGTGTGTGTGTGTGTGTGTGTGTTTCCAACACTGAGTGAGTGTGCCTGTGAATGCTAAGAGCCAAGTCAGAAAATCTCACCACTTAATAGTTTTCTGGCTAAATTTTGTGTTTTAAAATTAGGTCTCTGTTTGAAATCACAGCCCTTCCCTGACTCTTTTAGTTGTAACATCTCTTTTAATTAGTGAAGTGTTGACATATTGCTATTCACAAGGGAGACTCCAGGATCTTCTATAACAGTAAAAAAACAAAACAACAACAACAAAAAAGAAAAACACCTCAAGCAGAGTACCTTAGTCAAGATAAAAGCCAAAAATAACTTAGGAGGATATGTCATACTGTGAACATCTGAAGAACTCTTGAAGCTAAATGTTAAAAGAGTCCTACCAATTTCTTGTTTTGTTTCCTTTCTTTGTGTTTGCAGTTGTCAAAATGCCCAATCAGATCAATCAGGTCGGATGATGAACCAACTAATCCTCAACATAAAGATGCAAGTTCTACATGCAAGTTGTCTGCCTTAGTCTACAGGGCATTTTCAAAACTGAGTTCTGAGGATATATGCTTTTTTAAAAAATTCATATGAATGGAGAGCTATATGATGTTTTTGGAAGGTAAGACTAAACATTATAAAGATATCAATTCTTCTCTCTTTAACTTATAAATGTACCATAATTCTAATCAAAATCACAATTGGATTTTCCTTTTGAAAGTGGACAAAATATACCTAAAGGTCATATGTGATAATAAACAGGAAGACTAGCCAAAATTTTCAAATAAGATTTTTAGGGAAAAACATGGACAGTCCAATATTAAACATATTATAAAACTACAACAATTGTAAAGGGCACTGGTGCCAGAACACACAATTCAGAGTAAAAAAATAACATACCCAGAAAGCGATATGGATTTATATGATTATTCAATATACAACAAATATATCATTTTGGTATAGGAGAAGAATGGATCTATTATTCAATATTATTATCAATAAATAATACTGAGCTAGAGAGACTGGGTGAAATGGCATAGATGATAGAAGCTTCATTCATCCTGTCTTGCAACCACAACAAAGTTGAGATGGAAACAAAGAGCAAAGAGCAAGCAGAGTCACCTGGGATATAGACGAACAGAAGCACTACAACTAGGGAGATAAATAATTAATCAAACTGCAACTGTAGAAGGTAGGAGGGGTTGAAAACATGAGGCTTCCCAGTCCTAAGCGGTTGACTGTGACAGAGGTCATGGCAGCGGCATCCGGCAGCAGAGGACGCCTCTTAAAGAAGCTGTATCTGCAAATGAACTTTTGCGGTGATGAATCTGCTGTCTTGAGCACCATCACTAGGTCGGCTGCTTGGGAGACACCAGGGAATTAGAGGGGGACACAGAGTTGTCGGAGCAAGGGCTGGAAGCGAGGCGTTCTATTTGGAAGAAGTGCTGGTGGTATCCATTGTTCCTTTGTTGAGCCATCCCTCCTCCCTGCGTGCAAACACAGTGCCATCATAGCTGAGACATCATCAAACTGGATAACTGAGATCTCTCTGCCCAGAGGATTCCCTGAAACTCTACCTCCCCTAACCCATGGTCCCACCAAAGCTACATCCAGTTGTGACCTCGGTGAGTCCCGTGCCACATGCTGAGCAATGCCAAGACTCATACTGGTGGCAGCTGATCTCTGGTTCAGGCATGGCTTCCTGAAGCAACTATAAGCACAGCATCTGTGGATTATCTGCTGAATCTTAACAGGTGGCCCTGGAGGGGCAGAGGCTGGGGCTAAATTTGGCCTGCACCTGAACCCCTCTCAGGACTGTGCCACTGGACACCTACTTCACAAGTCTATGCTAATGAGACCAGGAGACTTAGGAGCTTTGATTGGTACATAGAGACACAGAAAGACATCCAAAATGGGAAAACAAAGAAGCATAAATCATATGAGAGAACGGAACAGAGATCCAGGAATAATGGAGTCAAACAAACTAACAGATGCAGAGTTCAAAACACTGGTTATAAAGATGCTCAATGAAATTAAGGGAAGTTTAGATGAACTCAGTGGGAACTTTAACAAAGAGTTAAAAAACAAAAATGGAAATGGAACATATGAAAGGGAACAGGTCGGAAATGAAGAATACATTATCTGAGATGAAGAGTATATTAAAGGGAATCAACAGAGTGGAGGAAGAAGAAGATTGAAACACTGATGTAGAGGATGGGGAAGCCAAGGACATGAAAGGCAAGGAAAAAAGTAACCAAGAATTTAATAATGATTTATGGAGCCTATTGGACAAAATTCAGGATAGCATCCACGAAATAGGGATACCTGAAGGGGGAAAGCAAGAAGTTGAATATATATTTGAAGAAATAATGATGGAAAACATCCTTAACCTGGTGAAAGAAATAGACATAACACCCCAGGAAGCTCAGAGAGTCCCCCCAAAAATGAACCCAAAGAAGTTCATACCAAGACACATCATCATTAAAATGACAAAGGTTAAATACAAAGAGAGACTCTTAAAAGCAGCAAGAGAAAAGCAGTTAGTTACCTCCAAAGAAGCTCACATAAAAATGGCAGTCAATTTCTCAAGAGAAACTTCGCAGGACAGAAAGGCTTGGCACAAAATATCTCAATTGTTGAAAACTCAGAATCTACAACCAAGAACAATTTATCCAGCAAAGCAATCATTTAGAGTTGAAGGACAGATAAAGAGCTTCCCAGCCAAAAAAAAAAAAAAAAAAAAAGAAAAGAAAAGGAAAAAAAAAAAGAAAACTAAAGGAATTCATCAACACCAAGACAGTATTACAGGAATTGTTGAAGGGACTTCTTTAAGAAGAGAAAACATGTATCAAAAACAAGAATAAAGAATGATAATAACCACATTTCTATCAACAAGTACCTAAAATGTAAAAGAATTAAGTGTTCCAACCAAAAGATAGGGAAGTTGAGTGGATAAGAATACAAGACCTTACATATGTTGCTTATGAGACTCCCTCCAGATTAATAGATACACGGAGACTAAAAAGGAGAGGATGGAAAAAAGAGATTGTTTTAATGGACCTAGAGGGTGTTGCACTAAATGAAGTAAGTCAGACAGAGAAAGACAAATAGTGCATGATTTCACATAATTATGGAATCTAAAGAACAAAATAAACAACAACAACAACAAAAAATGGTAACAAACATGAAGACACAGGGAAAATTCTGAGGGCCACTAGATGGGAGGGAGGGTTGTTGGGGATGGTGAAAAAGGGCAAAAGGATTAAGAACTAAAACTGGATAGATACAAAATAGTCATGGAGATATAAAGGGTAGCATAAGAAAATAGTCAACAATATTGTAAAAATGTGTAAGGGGGAAAGATCTTTGGAAACAAGGCAGAATGAGATGTCCCCAGATCTCTCCCCTTGAAACAACAATAAGCTAAACATCTAAAACTCAACAAAAAACACCCAAACTGCACATCAGCAAGTCTGAGAATGGGATCCGCGCATAAGAGCTACCAAAGTTCAGAACCCCAGTGTCGGGTGGTAGATTGGGAGAAATAAAGATGCCGCCTCTCACAGCCACCAGAGCTCTCTGTAGGAGGAAGAGGAGGGGAGAAGGAGCAGCGAGTTCCCTGAACAGCTCTGGCTGGGAAACCTGTGAGCTTCCCACAGCCAGTGGCAGGGCCCAGTCATCAGGGCAGAAGGTAAAAAAGCAGGATGGCAGAAAAACAACAGTTGATTTTTACTGGCCACGGTTGCAAAACCAAGGATGAGCTATAGCCCCCAACCACCAACCCAGAGGACCCATCCCCCATACCATCCTAGACTGAACACCACAAAGCTCCAGGAGAATCTGAGCAAATGCTAGTGAAACTCTTGCTTACAATGACAGGGACTGAAACTGAGGGTAGTGACCATGATTAAATATCAATCAGAAAATAAGAAGGCATTTTTAAGGCTTTATATAAAGCAGGGACCCAAGAGGTTTGGCACCACATACTGGAAACCAAAAGAAAAGTGTCTTCTTTGCAATAGACTAAAGAGAGACATTTATTTATATAATAAATCTTCTTTCTGGAAAAAAAAAAGCAGAATATACATCCGTTAATGCCCAGGTGGAGAAATAGTCCATTAAACACTATGAACAATCAAAGGAAACAAGGCATCTCAGAAAGAAAGAGAAAACTCTTCAGAAAATAAGCTTACAGACATAGAAATATGCAACTTAAATGACAGAGGATTCAGGATGGTACTTCTAAAAAAACTCAGTGAGTTCGGAAACTAGTCATATCAATGATTTCAGGAATTGAAAAAACAACTAGATGAGCAGAGCAAGGAGGTGGAAACCCTCGAAAAGAATCAAATAAAACTTCAAGAGGTGAAAAACACGCTGAAAGACTTGAAAAATGAAATAGCAAGCTTGGGAAACAGAGTCAACCAAATGGAGGAAAGGATCAGTGATACTGAAGTCAGATCTAGAAATAAATCAAAAAGAAGAAGAGAGAAACTGAAGACTGAAAAATAATAAAAGCAAGTATAAGAACTAGCTGATACCATCAGGAGAGAAAACATAAAAATAATAGGCATTATCAAAGGTGAGGAAAATGATCAGGGACTAGAAAGCCTTTCCAGACAAATAGTTGATGAGAATATCCCAAATCTAAGAAATAAGCTGGAGCTTGGAATCGAAGAAGTCAAAAGAACACCCAATTATCTCAACCCAAAAAGGCTTTACCAAAACACATTGTATTAAAATTATCAAAAATCAACAACAAAGACAGAATTCTCAAGGCAGCAAGGGAGAAGAAAACAGTAACTGATAAAGGAAAACCCATTACATTATCCTTGAACTTCTCAGCTCAAACCTTACAAACCAGAAAGGAATCAAATGTTTAAACTATTAAGAGAAAGAAAATACCAGCCTAGAATAATGTACCAACTAAGATCTTCTTTAGATATGAAGGAGAAATTAAGACTTTTCCAGACTAACAAAAATTGAGGGAATTCACTACAAGGCCCGCACTACAGGAAATACTAAAACGAGTCAGCTCACCCAAAACAAAATGATAAAGAAAATACATAATTAGGAGTAAAGTGACTATCAGGTAAATAGAAACAGAGAAGTGCAACCCTAATTAACAGTAGGGAATTATATGCTTAAACAATAAGAAGAGAATTGTTACAACAAGATAGTAATGAACGTTCAACATACATAGGGAAAATTGAAATAACAATGACTGAAAAAAGGAGTATTCAAAGATCCAAATTCGCAAAGGGGAATGGAGATAAAGCACGCACAGAAGAAAATGGATGACTGTATATATATAACTGTCCTTTACTTATTCGTAATGGTAACCACATACAGAAAATTCAGAACTGAAGTATAGAACAGAAAACAAGAAGAACCGGAAGCAAAACAAACAAAACCCAACCAAAAAACAGAAACACAGGGACAAGGAAGCAATGGAAACACTGAGCTACCAGAAAGCAAAAGATAAAATGGCTATAAGAAGACCTCATATTTCAATAATTGCACTAAATGTAAATGGACTGCACTCACCAATAAAAGGCACAGAGTTGCAAAATAAATCAAAAAACTAAATCCAACCATATGCTGCCTCCATCTCTGTTCCAAAGACAAACATGGACTCAAAGTGAAAGGGTGGAAAATTATATTTCAAGCAAAAGGCATTCAGAGAAATGCAAGTGTAATGGTATTAATATCAGACAAAAAAAAAAGACTTCAAAATAAAAAAGATAAAGAAAGATACTGAAGGACACTTCATATTGATAAAAGGAATCATGCACCAAAAAGACATAACACTTATTAATATCTATGATCCCAATCAGGGAGTGCCGAAATATGGAAAGCAATTACTAACAGAACTGAAGGGAGAAACAGACCAAAATGCTATCATAGTAGGGGAACTAAATACCCCACTGTCAGACATGGACAGATCATCCAAACAGAAAATCCATAAGGAAATGAAATCCTTAAATGACACCTTAGACCAACTGGACATAATTGACAGAGCCTTCCATCCCAAAACAGCTGCTTATACATTCTTCTCTAGTTCACATGGAATATTCTCAGGAATCAAACACATACTGGGACACAGAGATAGCTGCAACAAATATAAGAGGATTGAAATCATACTAAACATATTATCTGATAATAATGCTTTGAAACTAGAAATCAACTGCAAAAGAAATCAGAAAGAACCACAAATACATAAAGATTAGACAACATGCTACTGAAGAATAACTTGGTCAGAGAAGAAACAAAAAGAGAGATCAAGAGATACATAGAAACAAATGATAATGATAGTAAAACATATCAAAACTTTTGGAACATGGCAAAAGCAGTCATAATAGGAAAGTTCATATCATTACAGGCCTATCTCTAAAAACAAGAAAGAACTCACATAAACAACTTAATGCTTCATCTTAAAAAACTAGAAAAGGGAGAACTAATGAAGACTAAAGTCAGCAGAAGGAAATAAATTATCAAAATTAAAGCAGAAATAAATGAAATGGAAAACAAAAAGAAATAGAAAAAGAGCTGGATCTTTGAGGAGGTTAATAAAATTGACAAATCCCTGGTTCAACTCATTAAAGAAAAAAAAAAGGACACAAATAAACAAAATCAGGGATGAAAGGGGGGACATTACAACTGAAATTGCAGAAATACAAAGGATCATACAAGAATATTATTAAAAAGTATATAACACCAAATTTAATAACCTAGAAGAAATGGACCAGTACTTAGAAAGATACAATCTTCCTACACTAAATCAAGAAGTACTAGAAAATCTAAATAAAGTGATTATTAGTATGGAAATTGAAACAATCATTAAAAACCTACAAAAAAGTAAAAGTCCAAGGTGAGATGGTTTTACCAGTGAATTCTACCAAACATTCAAAAAAGATTTAATATCTATTCTCCTCAAATTCTTCCAAAAATTCGAAGAAGAAGCAATACTTCCCAACTCATTTTATGAGGCCAATATTACTCTGATACCAAAACCTGGTAAAGATAACACAGAAAAAAGAAAATTACAGACCAATATCTCTCATGAACATAGATGCAAAAATCCTAAGTAAGATACTAGTGAACCGAATACAGCAACTAATCAAAATGATTACACACCTCGATCAAGTGGGCTTCATCCCAGGGGCACAAGGATGGTTTACCATATGCAAATCAATTAATATGATGTACCACATAAATGAATTAAAAAATAACAATCATATGATCATATTGATAGATGCAGAAAAAGCCTCGACAAGACACAGCACCTATTTATGAACAAAACACTTAACAAAATTGGTATAGAAGGAAAGTACCTTAACATAATGAAGGCCATATATGACAAACCTTCAATCAACTTATACTTAATGGTGAAAAACTAAAAATCTTCCCTCTAAGATCAGGGACAAGGCAAGGCTGTCCACTAACACCACCATAATTCAATATAACATTGGAGGTCCTAGCGAGTCCAATCACAGAAGAGAAATATATAAAAGGCATTCAAGTGGGAAATGAAGAAATCAAACTGTCACTATTTGAAAATGACATGGTTCTCTATATAGAAAACCCTAAAGACACCACGAGAACACTATTAGAAACAATAAGTAAATACAGAAGAGTTTCTGGATACAAAATCAATGTCCAAAAATCCATAGCTTTCCTATTCTCTAATAATGAAGTGTCAGAAAAAGAATTAGAAAAAAATAATTTTTCTTGCAATTGCAACAAAAAGAATAAAATACCTATGAATAAATTTAACAAATCATGTGAAGGACCTATATAATGAAACTACATGACTCTATTAAAAGAAATTGAAGATACAAAGAAATGAAAAGATATTGCATGTTCTTGGATTAGAAAAATCAATATAGTTAAAATGACCATAGTACCTAAAACATTATAAAGATTTAATGTAACCCCCATCAAAATCCCATCAGCATTTTTTTTAAAGAAATAGAAAAAAATCATCAGATTTCTATGGAAACACAAAAGACTCCGAATTGCTTAAGTCATCCTGAGAAAAAAGAACGAGGCTGGAGGCATCACTCTGCCCGACTTGAAATTATACTTCAAAGTGACAGTAATCAGAACGACAATGTATTGACAGCAAAACAGACACACGGACCAGTGGAATAGAACCGAGAGTCCAGAAGTAAACCCATATTTATATGGGCAAATAATTTTCGATAAAAATACCAAAAACATACAGTGGAGAAAAGAAAGCCTCTTAAATAAATGGTGCTGGAAAAACTGGAAAGTCACCTGCAAAAGAATGAAACTAGCTTGTTGTCTGTCACCAAACACCAAAATTAACTCAAAATGGATTAAGGACCTGAATATAAGACCTGCAACAATAATCTGCATAGAAGAAAGGATTTGGGACTTAAAGAAGACTTTAAGAATTTGACCTCAAAAGCAAGGAAAGTAAAAGCTAAAATGAATGCATAGGACTATGTCAAACTAAATAGCAAAATAAATCATCAACTAGGTGAAGAAAGAAACTTCCAAATGGGAAATTATATTTGCAAGCAACGTCTCCGATAAGGGCCTAATATCCAAAGTATACAAAGAACTCATACAACTCAATAACAACAGAAAAACAAACAATCCAGTCAAATAGGTAGAGGACCTGAACAGGTAGTTCTCCATAGAGGACATACAAAATGCCAACAAATATTTGAAAAGATACTCAACATCGCTAGCTATTAGGGAAATGCAAATCAAAACTACAATGTGATACCATCTCACACCTGTTAGAATAGCTGTAATCAACAGGACAAGTAATAACAAATGCTGGAGAGGATGTGGAGAAAAAAGAACCTTCATACACTGCTGGTGGGACTGTAAATTGTTAAAGCCAGTATGTAAAACAGTATGGAGGTTCCTCAAAAAACTAAGAATTTATCTACCATATGATCCACAAATCCCTCTACTGGGTATTTACCCCAAAGACTTGAAAATTCATATACAAAAAGATATTTGCACTCCGATGTTCATAGCAGCATTATTCACAGTGGTCAGGACACCTAAGCAACCTAGGTGTCCTATGATAGATGATTGGCTAAAGATGCTGTAGTACATATATGCAATGGAATATTACTCAGCTGTAAGAAGAGATGAAATACTGCCATTTGCGACAACATGGATGGACCTCGAAATAATCATGCTAAGTGAAATAAGCCAGACAGAAAAAGTTCAAAATCATATATCACTTATATGTGGGGTATAATCCTAAAAGCCACCAATGAATAGGACAAACAAACAGAGACTCCTGGATATGGACAAGGACTAGTGGTTACCAGAGGGAAAGGAGTGGGGAAGGAGGGGGATGTAGATGGGGTAAAGGGGGTCAAATATAGGGAGAAGGGGGAAGGTAAAGTGGGTAAAGGAGATCAAATATATATTAACTGAAGGAAACTGGACTTTGGGTGGTAAACACACAACAGGTTATATAGACATGAAATTATAATGTACACCTGAAAATTATATAATTGCATTAACCAATGTTACCCCCAATAAGCTTAATAAAAAATATAATAAGACTTAACTTGAAAAAAAATATGTAAAGGGGAAGAGGGTGACTACTTTGTGAGTTATACAGATCTCTAATCACTATGCTATACAACTGAAACTAATATATTAATGTATGCCAGCTATAATTGAGAAAAAACCTCATTAAATTGTAAAAAAATACAATACTACTGAGCTAATTGGCATACTGTTTGAAAAAAACATTGTTGTCTCAATTTATCCTCATGTATGCTGAATGTTCATTACTATCTTGCTATATCAAATCTTTTCTTATTTTTTAAGCTTATAATGCTGTTCTTAGTAAGAGTTCGACTCCTCTGCTTCTATCTGCTTGTTAGTCACCTTATTCCTAGTTATGTATTTTTTTTTCATCATTTTGTTTTAGGTGAGCTGACCCCTTCAGTACTTCCTGCCATGCAAGCCTCGTAGTGGAGAATTCTCTCAATTTTTATATGACTGGAAAGGTCTTTATTTCTCCTTCATATTTAAAGGAAAGCTTTGCTGGATACATTATTCTTGGCTGGTAGTTCTTTTTGTTTAATAGTTTGGATATTTGATTCCACTCCTTTTTGCCTTGTAAGGTTTATGCTGAGAAGTCTGACAATAATCTAATGGGTTTTTCTATATAGTTTACTGTTTTCTTTTCCCTGGCTGTCCTGAGAATTCTTTGTATTTGATTTTTGATAATTTTAATATAATACATCTTCATGAAGGCCTTTTTGGGTTGAGATAATTGAGTGTCCTGCTGACTTCTTGAAGCTCCAGTTCATTTCTTAGATTTGGAAAATTCTTGTCTGAAGATGCTTTCTGAATCCTTTTTTTTTTCCTCTCCTTTAAAAATGCCCATTTTTCTTATGTTTACTTTCCTAATACCAGCTAGTTCTTGTATTTCATTATTTTTCATTCTTTGGTTTCTCTCTTCTTCCTTCTGATTTATTTCTTCATTTCTGTCTTTGATATCACTGATCCTTTCCTCCATTTGATCAACTCCATTTCCCAAACTTGTTATTTCATTTTTCACCTCTTTCAGTGTGTTCTTCATCTCCAGAGTTCTATTTGGTTCTTTTTGAGGTTTTCAATCTTCTTGCTAAAGAACTCATTCTGCTTCTCTAGTTGTTCTTTCAATTTCTGAAACTGTTGATATGTACACCAATGTGCATTTTTCACAGTGGCAAGGACATCAAAGCAACTGAAGTGTCCTATGAGAGATGATTGTATAAAGAAGATATGGTTCATATATACAATGGAATATTACTCAGCCATAATAAAAGAAATACTACTATTTGCAACAACATGGATGGACCCTGAGATAATCATGCTAATCGAAATAAGCCAGACAGAAAGAGTTGAATACCACATAATATCATGTAAGATAGGTCACTATTATTATCCACATTTTAAAGATGAGGATGAGGCACAGAAAGGTAAAGTAATTTGCCCCAAATCACATAGCAAGTAAGTGATAGATTTGACCCCAGATCTATCTGACTATGTGTCCCACACTAAACCTCTATGCTATGCTACATCTATATATAATAAAATGATTGAACAAGGTCATCTCAGGGGTTCCTTACAGCTTTGGCATTCTATGAAACCATTCTATCACTTATCTATTCATTCAGTAAATATTTATTGAGCACTTATTATTTGTCAGCTATAGTTTCTAGGCTCTGGGCACACATCAATGAATAACAGAACTCAAATCCCTACACTTACTGACATTTGATTTTAGTGCATGAAGATAGACAATAAACAGCTATAAAAATGATATATTTAGTATGTCAGATGATGGTAAGTACTATGGAGAAAAAATAAGTGCAGAGGAAGGATAAGGAGTGCCAAGAGGGGTAAGGGTTAAAATTTTAATTTTAATAAAACTGGTCATCCTATCTGTATTTCCCTTTTAATTGATACAGTAGATAAATTGCCAATAAAAATGAAAGGTGTAAAAACTTCTTCAGTTTAAATATTCTGTTAAATTTAATTAAACTCAACAAATATTTACTAGAATCTTCTATAATAAATATTCTCTTAATCAATTCTCCACTTAACCAACTCACTAGATTAACAAAACTCTCCACTCCCTTTGTAAAACATACTAATGTCTGAGTTTCACTAAGCCATTGCTTTTGGCAGGCTAATCTCTAGTTTTCCCATTTACTTCTGCTCCCACTGATAGTACTATAGGCTTACCAAGAGTCAGTTGAGGTATTTCCAAAACTTGTTTCTGCCAATTCTACTTATTATCTGATTATATAGTTTAATAAAATGTTATGCAAATAAATGAAGTATGTGTGAGAAAAGAGAGGTGTTGCTATGAAAAATTACATTAAAAGATTTGGAAAGACAAGTTAAAGAGAATCACTTAAAAATGCTGTCAAATTAAGTGTGGAGTAAACAACTAAAAATTAAGAAAATAATTGATGAAAGAAATTAAAGAAGACATAAATAAATGGAAACATAGCCCATGTTCATGGATTGGAACACTTAATATTGTTAAGATGTCAATACTACCCAAAGAACTCTACAGATTCAATGTAATCCCTATCAAAATCCCAGAGATGTTTTTCTTAGCAAAAACAGAAAAAGCCATCCTAAATTCATATGGAATCTCAAGGGATCCAGAATACTCAAAACAATCTCGAAAAAGAAGAATAAAGCTATAGGACTCAGAATTCCTGATTTCAAAACATTCTATGAAGCTACAGTAATCAAAACAGTGTGGTATTGGCATAAAGACAGACATATAGGCTAACAAAATAGGCCATGAACCAGTACTGGTCTGTGGCCTGTTAGGAACTGGGACACACAGCCAGAGGTGAGTGCTGGGCAAGTGAGCCAAGCTTCTTCTGTATTTGCAGCCGCTCCCCAGCTCTAACATCACCACCCCAGCTCCATCTTAGATCATCAGGCATTAGATTTTCATAGAAGCACTGGTCCCTGGTACCAAAAGGATGAGGACCACTGGACTAAAAGGCCCAGAAACAAACCTTCTTGTATATGGTCAAATGATTTTGTACAAAGGTACCAAGGCCATTCCATAGGAAAAGTGAAATCTTTTCAATAAATAGTGCTAGGAAATTGGATATCCACATGCAAAAGAATGAGGTTGGACCCTTATCTGACACCATATACCAAAACTAATTCAAAGTGGATCAAAAACCTAAATGTAAGACCTACAACTATAAAACTCTTAGAAGAAAATATAGAGCAAAAGCTTCATAATATTAGATTTGGCAATAATTTCTTAAACATGACACCAAAGACACAGTCAACATGAGAAAAGTTAGGCAAATTGGACTTTGTGAAAATTTTACAATCTTGTGCATCAAAAGACAACATCAAAAGAGTAAAAAGGCAATCCACAGAATAAAAGAAAATGTTTTCACATCATATATATGATAAAGTTATCTGAGGTTAATATCCAGAATATAGAGAACTACTAGAACTTAACAACAAAAAAAAAAAATAAAGAACTTAATTCAAAAACAGGCAAAGGATTTGAATATACATTTCTCCAAAGAAAATATACATATGGCTGATGAGTACAAAAACATGCCCAACATCATTAACCAATAGAGAAATGAAAATCAAAACTATAATAAAATATAATCTCACACCCATTAGAATAGCTACTATAAAAAGAAACAAATGGAAAATAACAAGTGTGGTGAGGTTGTGGAGAAACTGAAACAGTTGTGCACTGTTGATGTGAATGTAAAGTAGTACCACCCCAGCTCCATCTTAGATCATCAGGCAGTAGTACCACCACTGTGAAAAACAATATGGCTCAAGAAATTAAAAATATCATTATCATATGACCCAGCAATTCCACTTTTGGGTATATATCCGAAAGAATTGAAAGCAGAATCTTGAAGATATATTTGTACACCCATGATTACAGCAACATTATTCGCAATAGCTAAAATGTGGAAGCAACCCAAGTGCCCATCAAGGAATGACTTAATGAATTAATTAATTAATAAAATGTGATATATACATACAAGGGAATATTATTCAGACTTAAAAAGGAAAGAAATTCTGACCTGTGCTACTACATGAATGAACCTTGAGGTTATTATGCTAAGTGAAATAAGACAGTCACAATAAGACAAATACTGTATGATTCCACTTATACAAGTACACATAGTAGTCAAAATCATAGAGACAGAAAGTCGAATGGTGGTTGCCAGAGGCTGGGGAGGGGGGCAAATGGGGAGTTATTTTTTTTTAATATTTTTTTCAATTTAGTTAACATACAATATTATATTAGTTTCAGGGGTACTACATAGTGATTAGATATTTCTATAACTTACAAAGTGATCACCCCAATAAATTTAGTTGAGAAGTTATTATTTAATGGGTTTCAGTTTTGCACAACATTATAAGTGTATTTTACAACACTAAGCTGTATACTTAAAAATGGTTAAGACAGTAAATTCTATGTTATGCATATGTATTTAAAAATGAAAGAAAAATTATTTATTACTTTGCAAGTATCTTTAGGATCTCACTTTACTTTAAAGAAACTACCTTGAAAATCAGAGGTGATGCCTTATAGGTATGGTTTCTTCAAAAAAGTGTTCATAGAATAATAATCAATAAATTTACCTTCAAGGAAAAGGACTTAGTAGGTTCTAAATCAAAAGATGACCTAATAAATAAACATGTTTTGAAAAACATATGTTTAAGGTAAGTATACGCCATATTTACTTAATATTTTCTTTTACCTGACTTTTTCAATTAACTATGTAGGTAGAATCACTTTGCATAAGAGGTCTTCTATGTACATTCAAAATATTGTGTTAGGGATGTCAGAAAATAGGAAGATGATATAAATTTGAGTTAAATTTGCAAATGAGAAGAATCTGGATAAAATGAGGCATGCACCATAAGTAATATGTTCATAAGTCCTAGGTTTGCAAGACAGTTACAGTTTATGTCTAATATACTTATTACTAGCATACCTTTTCACTGTGGAAAGTATCTCCATTTGAATAATAAATTTTATGGTCACCTGAACCACAACAGAAGGGAAAACAAGTGTTCAGTAGATTCTGAGGAATATCCATCTCATGGTAGAGGTAGTCTGAAATGGCTATTAAAGAAGTGGTACCCTTAAACATCTCTCTAATTTCCCCACCCCAGTCCAAGTTAACCACAATTCTATTCTGTTTTTACAACTTCGGCTTTTTTAGATTCCATACATAAATGAGATCATATACTATTTGTCTTTCTCTGTCTAGCTTATCTCACTTAGCATAATGCCCACAAGGTTCATCCATGTTTTTGCAAATACAGGATTTCCTTCTTTCTTATGGCTCAATAATATTGTTCTCATCACACAAAAAAAGAAATGATAATTATGTGATGTGATACAAGTATTAGCTAATACTATGGTGGTAATCACTAACACAGGAGCCCCAGGTCTGGAACTTGCACTGGAACTGGGTTTGGATATTCTGGAAGAACCACCAAGAGGACCAGAGGGGTGAGAAATGCCATTTATCACTCCCAGTACAAGGAGACTTCAGCACTTGGTCAGTTGGAGCTGCAGGAAAAGGCCACCAGCCAAGAGCAGGTATTGTTTTATATGTAAGCAGAGGAGAGGGGGTTTGTCACACCCTGGGGAATAAGGGTCTTCCCTAACGGATGAGAGCTAGACGTGCTGCCTAGCTTGTGTTGGAGAGGACCGGACCAGCTGTGTCCTCAAGGGGAGCAGAGACATAATGTTCATGGGAATGGCCAAAGGGGTAGAAAATGCCCATGGGAGCAATGAGAAGTGTCTTTAGGGGTAGGCACAGCCCGGGAATGCTTTGTTCATTATCCTCCTCGGGGCTGCTGACCCAGCAGTCCTCTTTGTTTCCCATGTCCATGGAGGGGCTTTGTTTGAATTAACCCCACAATCGTATTGCAATATATAAATGCATCAATATTCTATATATTAAGCTTTCAGAATGTTATACGCCAATTATATCACAATTAAAACATTTTAAAAAGCAATATAAACAATTTAAAAAACTCTCTGCCACTATGGTGATCCTCCAGAAGTGGTCTTGGTGAGCTATACTCTACAATCAGTATATGGTTTCTAAACTTCTCTTTCCTCTGTACTTAAGCTGTTTTCTATCAGTAGAAATGGGCCTTTGAACTCCTTCATGCTCAGAAAGGATGAAGGACCATTTCCTAATGTGGCTAACTGCAATGGCTCCTGACAGCATTTGTCAGAGAGCAAAGTGCAATCCATGTTTTCAGTGAACTATCAAGAGAGTTGTCTTATGGACTCCAGGAACAACTTTTAAAAACCCTTTTAGCATTGCAATTCTAGAAAAAAAAAATGTCAGGTGAATAAAATTTCAAAAGAAGAAAGCAAAACAAACAAAATAGATCATAGACCTAAATGTAAAATACAAAAACAATAAAACTCCTAGGAGATACTTTAGGAGAAAACCTAGATGACCTTGGTATGGTGATGACTTTTTAGACACAAAATAAAAGACACAGTCCAAGAAATAAATAATTGATAAGCTGGACTTCATTAAAATTAAAAACTTCTGCAAAAGACAATAACAAGAGAATTAGAAGGCCAGCCACAGACTGGGCAAAAATATTTGTAAAAGACACACCTGATCAAGGATTGCTATCTAAAATATATAAAAAATTTCTTAATCCATTTCCCATTTAGAGGTTGAAGTAAATCCGACTGGTTTTCAATGTGAAAATAAAATATAAAAACTGTTCTTGAAAAAACACTGTTCTTGGAGTTATTTCTAAACAGAACTTGTCTCTCATCCTAATGTAACAGAAATATGCATATAAATCAGATTCATCAAATGAATCTTTGGCTAACAACTGTTCAAGAAAGATATTAACATCACAGGTAAGAATGCTATGTTTGCTATGATTTAACATTATAAGAGATCTAGAATTACTATAGTTTGTAAATGAAAATACCACTACTAAAAACAGACTGCTATAAATAGAATGATGTTATTTGTTTCCAAGGACTATCAATATACTAGACCAATACAAAAATAATAATAAAAGCAAGATATTTTGTGGCAAACTTTGGGAGTAAAGTTAGGACTGCACTTTGTGAGTTATCTTGGGGTAAACGTTGCAGGCACAAGCGCTGCCAGTGAGTAGTCTCAGGGCAAATGGGAATGGGTTAAAACTTAACAGGAGGCAAAGAAAAGATCCAATTTAAAAATGGGCCAAAGACTTTAACAGACACTTCTTCAAAGAATATACATAGATGGCAGATAAGCAGATAAAAAGATGCTCCACATCCTTTATCATCAGGAAAATACAAATTAAAACAATGATACCACTACACATATATTAGAATGACTAAAATCTTGAATACTGACAACACCTAATGCTGACAAAGATGTGGAGCAACAGGAACTCTCATTCATTGCAGGTGGGAATACAAAATGGTACAGCTACTTTGGAAGATAGGTTGGCAGTTTCTTTCAAAATCAAATATACTATTACCATATGAACCAGCAGTCAAACTCCATGGCATTTACCAAAAGCAGTTGAAACTTTATATCTACAAAAAGATCTGCACACTGATTATTATAGTAAATTTATTCACAATTGTCAAAACTTAGAAGTGACCTAGAGGTCCTTTGGTAAGTAAAGTATAAATGGTGGTAAATCCAGATGATGTGATATTATGTAGCACTACAAAAAGTGAACTAATAAGCCATAAAAAGACATGGAGGGGATGTCAGAAGCATGTTGGAGTGAGGGATGTCCGCAGATCTCTCCCCTTGAAATAACAATAAGCAAACATCTAAAACTCAACAAAAAACACCCAATCTTCACACAGGCATGCCTGAGCAAGTGATCTGCAAATAAGAGCTAACACAGGTCAGAATTTTGGGAGTCGGTTGGTGGACTGGGAGGAACAAAGAAGCTCCTTCTTACAGCCGGAGCACCCTGCAGGAGGAGGAGGAAGAGAGAAGGTGCAGTGGGCTCCCTGAACAACCCTGCCTGAGAGAACTGAGAGCTCCACTCAGTGACAGTGCCCAGACATCAGGGCAGAAAGCAAAACAAAGTGCAGGTGGCAGAGAAGCAACAGCTAATCATTACCAGCCACAGTTGCAAAACACGAGGCTAAGACACAACCTGCATCCTACAACCCAGAGGGCATACCCCCCCACACACACATATCTTCCAAGACTGAACACTGCAGAGCCCCAGGGGAATCTGAGCAAAAGCTACCAAAACTGTCACTAACACTGACAGGGTCTGACACTGAGGGTAGCGATTGTGATTATATATTTATAAGAAAAAAGTCTTAGAAGCCATCTGCTGAAAACAAAACAAAACAAAAAAAGCGCCTTTTTAGCCACAGTCTAAAGAGAGACCTTTATATAATAAATCTTTCTGGAAAAAAAAATACACTTCCATTAATGCTCAGGTGAAGAAATAGTCCATTAAACACCATGAACAACCAATGGGACAAATCAGCTCAGATGGCTCAGGAAAAAAAAAAAGAGAGAGAAAAATCTCCAGAAAATAAGCTTAAAGACATAGAAATATGCAACTTAAATGACAGAGAATTCAGGATGATACTTATGAAAAAACTCAACGAAAAACTGTCAACAAGGTAAAGAGACAACCATTCAAATGGGAAAATATATTTGCAAGCAACACCTTCGAAAAGGGCTTAATATCCAAAATATACAAAGAACTCATACAACTCAATAACAACAAAATACTCAATTATTCATTCAAAAAATTGGCAGAGGACCTGAACAGACACTTCTACCTAGAGGACATACAAAATGCCAACAAATATTTGAAAAGAAATTCAACATCACTAGCTATTGGGGAAATGCAAATCAAAACTACAATGAGGTACCATCTTACACCTGTTAGAATGGTTATAATCAACAGGACAAGTAATAACAAATGTTGGAGAGGATGTGGACAAAAAGGAACCCTCATCCACTGCTGGTGGGATGCAAACTGGTACAACCACTATGGAAAACAGTATGAAGGTTCCTCAAAAAACTAAGAATTGATCTACCATATGATCCAGCAATCTCTCTACTGGGTATTTACCCCAAAGACTTAAAAACCCATATCTTAAAAGATATTTGCACACCAATGTTCATAGCAGCATTATTCACAGTGGCCAGGACATGGAAGCAACCGAAGTATCCTATGATAGATGATTGGTTAATGAAGCTATGGTACATGTATACAATAGAATATTACTTAGCCATAAGAAGAGATGAAATATTGCCATTTGCAACACCATGGATGGACCTTGAGATAAACATGCTAAGTGAAATAAGCCAGACAGAAAAAGTTGAAAATCACATGATATCACTTATATGTGGGATATAAACCTAAAAGCAACTGATGAACAGGACAGACAAACAGAGACTCATGGACATGGACAATGGGCTAGTGGTTACCAGAGGGTAGGAGATGGGGGAGGAGGGGAGAGGTAGACAGGGTAAAAGGGATCAAATATAGGGTAGGGGGAGGGTGAAATGAATAAAGGGGATCAAATATATAGTCACTGAAAGAAACTGGACTTTGGGTGGTAAACACACAATAGATTATACAGATGTGAAATTATAATGTACACTTGAAATTATATAATTGTATTAACCAATGTAACCCTAATAAACTTTATATATATAATGCTATATTATATATATAATATGTAATATATTATATATAATAATGCTATATTATATATATACATATATACATATATATGAATAATTGGATCAGAGAAGAAATAAAAAGAGAGATCAAGAGATACATAGAAATGAATAATAATGATAGTACAACATATCAAAACTTTTGGAACACAGCAAAAGCAGTCATAAGAGGAAAGTTCATATCATTATAGGCTTATTTCAAAAAACAAGAATGAGCTAAAATAAATAAGCTAATGCTTCATCTTAAAAAACTAGTAAAAGTGAGTGGGGGGGTGGATAATGGAGTAGATGATAGTGGCTTTGTTCATCCCTCTTGTGACCAAATCAAAATTGTGACAGAAACAAGAAGCAAACAGAAAAGTTGCCTGGGATATAGATGAACAAGCCCTACAACTAGGGAGAGAAATAAAAAATCACTTGCAACAGGAGGAGATAGGACAGGGTGAGGATGCGAGGATGCCCAGTCCCAATTGACTAAGTGGGACATATGCCATAGCAGAAGCAACCGCAGCTGCAGATGCCTCTTAAAGCGGCTGTGTCTGCGAGCGGATTTTTGCAGTAACAGACATGTTCACGTTGAGCACCAGCACCAGGTCAGCTGCTGGGAGGGCACCAGCAACTAACGGGGGGATACTGAGTTGTCGAAGTAGGGCCAGAGGCTAAGATCTCTCTTGGACAAAAGAGCCAACAGTATCCATTGTTCCTCTGTTGAGCTCTCCCCACTCCCAGTGTGTAGAGGCAATGCCACCATAGCTGAGATGTCATCAAACTGAATAACAGAGGTCTTTCTGCCCAGAGGATTCCCTGAAACTCCACCTCTCTCAACTCGCGGCCACACCCAAGCCACATCCAGTTGTGTCCTCTGCGAGTTCTGTGCCATTTGCTGAGCAGCACCAAGACTCATACTGATGGCACCTGACCTTGGTTTTTGGTGTGGCTACTTGAGGCAACTGTTAAGCACAGCATCTGTGGATTGCTTACTGAATCTTAACAGGGGGCCCCAGAGGGCCACAGGCTGGAGATAAATTTGACCTACAGCTGAACCCCTCTCAGAACTGTGCCATTGGACACCTGCTACACAAAGCCACTTTAACAAGACTGGGAAAATTAGGATCTTTGCTTAGAAACAGGCACAGAAAGGCAGCCAAAATGTGAGTACAAAGAAACAGAACCTATATGAGAGAGCAGAACAGAGAATAATGGAGTCAAGCAATCGAAAAGATTCAGAATTCAAAATACTTGTTATAAAGATGCTCAACGAAATTAAGGGAAGTACAGATGAATTCAATAAGAACTTTAACAAAGAGATAAAAAACATAAAAATGGAAATAAAATTATAAAAGGGAACCAGTCAGAAATGAAGAACACATTATCTGAGATGAACAGTATATTAGAGTGAATCAACAGAGTGGATAAAGAAGAGGATCAAACCACTAATACAGAGGATGGGGAAGCCAAGGACACTCAATCAAAATGGCAAGAAAAAGAAGCTAAGACTATAATAATAATTTAAGGAACCTATGGGACACTGTGAAATTAAAAATATCCATGTCATAGGGGTACCTCAAGAAAAATAAGATGTTGAAGGAAAACAAGACATTGAAGAGTTATTTGAAGAAATAATGATGAAAACCTTCCCTAACCTGGTGAAGGAAATAGACATACAACCCCAGGAAGCTCAGAGAGTCCCAAGAAGGAAGAACCCAAAGAGGCCCACACCAAGACACATCATAATTAAAATGCCAAAGGTTACATACAAAGAGAAAATCTTCAAAACAGCAAGAGAAAAGCAGTTAGTTACCTTCAAGAGAGCACTAATAAGACTTGCAGCTGATTTCTCCAAAGAAACCATGCAGGATAGAAGTGCTTGGCTCAAAATATTGAACATAATAAAGACTCAGGATCTACAACCAAGAATATTTATCTAGCAAAGCTATCATTTAGAGTCGAAGGAGAGATAAAGAGCTTCCCAGACAAAAATAATGTAAAAGATTTTATCAACAGCAAGCCAGTATTATAGGAAATGTTGGAGGGATTTCTTTTAGAAGAAAACAACATGTAGGGAAAAAAAAAAAAACAGGAATAAAAAATGGTAATAACTACATTCCTATCAATGAGTACCTCAAATGAAAAAGAATTAAGTCCTCTAATCAAAAGATAGAGTGGCTGAATGGATAAGAAAACAAGAACCCCTAATAGGCTGCCTACAAGAGACTCATTTCAGATTAATAGACACACAGAGACTAAAAGGAAGGGGATGGAAAAAGATATTGCCTTAATGGGCCTAGATGATCGGATAGAAAAATACAAATATCTCATGATTTCACACGCATGTGGAACCTAATGAACAAAATAACAACACCAAAAAAAGCAATAATAAATTCATAAGTACAGAGAATATTTTGAGTGCTACTACATGGGAGAGAGTTTGGGGAGAGGAAAAAAAGGCAAAGAGGTTAAGAAGTACAAATGGATAGTTGCAGAATAGACATGGAGATGTATAGTGTAGCATGAGGAAGATGGTTAATAATGTTGTCATATATATGTAAGGGGAAGAGGGGTAATAGATTTTGTGGGGTGATCTCTTATCAAGTTATAGGAATCTATTATCACTAGGCTACACAACTGGTATATAATTGTATAATTGAAAAAAATCTCATTGAATTATATAATGTAAATATAATCAACTAATGATCTATTATATTTCAATAAGCCAAAATAAACTTTAAAAAAAACTAGAAAAAGAAGAACAAATGAAGACTAAAGACAGCGGAAAAAAAAAAGAAATAATCAAAATTAGAGCAGAATTAAATGAAATCGAAAAAAATATATAGAAAAAATAAATGTGACAAAGAGCTGGTTCTTTGAGAAGGTTACTGAAATTGACAAACTCCTGGCTAAACTCACTAAAGAAAAAAGAGAAAGGAACAAATAAATAAAATCAGGAATGAAAGAGGAGAAATTATGACAGACACCACAGAAATACAAAGAATCATACAAGAATACTATGAAAAAGTATATAACACCAAATTTAATAACCTAGAAGAAATGGACCAGTACTTAGAAATATACAACCTTCCTAGACAGAATCAAAAAGAACTGGATAATCTAAATAGACCAATCAGCACTATGGAAATTGAAATGATCATCAAAAACATATCGTAAAGTAAAAGTCCAGGACCAGATGGCTTCACCAATGAATTGTACCAAACATTCAAAGAAGATTTAATACTTATTCTCCTCAAACTCTTCCAAAATAATCGAAGAGAAGGCAATACTTCCCATCTAATTTTATTAGGCCAATATTACCATGATACCAAAACCTGGTAAAGACAATACAAAAAAAAAGAAAACTAGAGACCAATGTCTCCTATGAACACAGATACAAAAATCCTAAATAAGATTCTAGCAAACCGAATACAGCAACATATTTAAAGTTTATACACAACATTTAAGTGGACTTCATCCAAGGGATACAGGGATGGTTCAACATATGCAGATTGGTTCATGTGATACTTAAATTAAAAAATAAGAATCATATGATAATATCAATAGATGCAGAAAAGACTTCGACAATATACAGCAGCTATTTATGATCAAAAATCTTAACAAAATCGACATAGAAGGAAAGTACCTTAACATAATAACATGACAAACATGACAAACCCTCAGCCAACATTATACTTAATGGTGAAAAACTAAAACCTTCCCTCTAAGATCACAAATAAAACAAGGCTGTTATTCAATATAACATTGGAGGTCCTAGCAAGTGCACTCAGGTAAGAGAAAGATATAAAAGGCATCCAAATAGAAAATGAAGAATAAGAAACTGTCACCATTTGTGCATGACATGATTCCCTATATAGAAAACCCTATAAACTCCACAAAACACCTCTAAAAACAAAAACCAAATACAGTAAAGTTTCTGGATACAAAATCAATGTTCAAAAAATCCATAGCATTCCTATATTTTAATAATGAAGTGTCAAAAAAAGAAGTGACAAAAATAATTCCTTTTGCAATTGAAACAAAAAGAATAAAATACCTAGGAATAAATCTAACGAAACATGTGAAGGACCTATATAATGAAAACTATTAGACCCTATTAAAGAAACTGAAGAAGATATAAAAAGAAAAAAAGGAAAGATATTCCATGTTCTTGAATTGGAAAAATCAACACAGTTAAAATGACCTTACTATCTAAAGCATTATACAGATTTAATGCAATCTCCATCAAAATCCATGGACTTTTTTAAAGAAATAGAAAAAAATCACCAGATTTGTATGGCAGCACGAAAGATTCCAGATTTTCAAAGTCATCCAGAGAAAAAAGAACGAGGCTAGAGGCATCACTCTGCTCGACTTCAAATTATACTACAAAGTGACAGTAATAAAAATGGCATGGTATTGGCAGCAAAACAGACACACAGACCACTGGAACAGAATTAAGAGTCCAGAAATAAACCCATGTTTATATGGGGAAATAATATTCAACAAAATAGCCAAAAATATACAGTGGAGAAAGGAAAGTTTCTTCAATAAATGGTGCTGGGATAACTGGAAAGCCAACTGCAAAAGAATGAAATTAGACTGTTGTCTATCACCACACATCAAAATTAACTCAAAATGGATTAAGGACCTCAATAAAAGACCCGAACCAATAAAGTACATAGAAGAAAACAGGAACTAAACTCATGGACCTTGGACTTTAAAAGGATTTTATGAATTTGACCTCAAAGACAATGGGAGTGAAACCAAAAATAAATGAATGGGACTACATCAAACTAAAAGCTTTTGTACAGCAAAAGAAACTGTCAGCAAGTAAGGAGACAACCATCCAAATGGGAAAATATATTTGCAAGCGATACCCCCAATAAGGGTCTAATATCCAAAATATAAAAAGAACTCATACAACTCAATAGCAACAGTAACAACAACAACAACAACAACAACAACAACAACAACAGACCATCCAATCAAAAAATGGGCAGAGGATCTGAAAAGATACTTCTCCCTAGAGGACATATGAATGGCCAACAAACATATGAAAAGCTGCTCATCATCACTAGCTTTTAGGGAACTGCAAATTAAAAGTAAATTGAGATGCCACCTCTCATCTGTTAGAATGGCTATCAATCAACAGGACAAGTAATAACAAGACTTAGAGAGGATGTGGTGGAAAAGGAACCCTCAGACACTGCTGGTGGGACTGCAAACTGGTACAACTACTTTGAAAAACAACATGGATGTTCTTAAAAAAAAAAAAACTAAGAATTGATCTACCATATGTTCCAGCAATCTCTCTATGGGGTATTTACCCCAAAATCTTGAAAATATATATCTGTAAAGATATCTTCACATTGATGTTCATAACAGCATTATTCATGGTGGCCAGGACATGGAAGCAACTAAAGTGTCCTACAATAGATGATTGGTTAATGAAGCTGTAGTATATATATATACTTTGGAATATTACTCAGCCATAAGAAGAGATGAAATACTGCCATTTGTGGCAACATGGATGGGCCTTGAAATAATCATGCCAGCAAAATAAGCCAGACAGAAAAAGTTGAAAACCACATGATATCCCTTATATATGGGATATAAACCTAAAAAGCAACAAACAAGCATGACAAACAAACAGTGACTCATGGACGTGGACAATAGGCTAATTGTTACCAGAGAATAAGGGGGAATAGGGGAGGTAGATGTGTAAAAGGAGCCAAATAAATGGTGACAGAAAACAATCTAACTATAAGCAGTGAACGTACAATGCAAAATATATATGACTTTCTGTTGTACACTTGAAACTTACGGGATTTTGTCTAACAATGTCACCATAATAAAAATAATGCATACATTCATACATACATACATACATACATACATACATACACACGTAAATACAAGACCTGGGGGAACCTTAAGTGAATGTTACTGAGAAAGAAAATTGGAAACGGCTACATACTATATGACTCCAACTATATGACATGCTGGAAAAGCTAAAATTATAGAGACAATAAAAAGATAGTGGTTGCCATGGGCTGAAGGAGAGGTAAATAGACAGAACACAGGATTTCTAGGGCAGTGAAAACAATCTTTACCATATTATAATAATGAATATATGTCATTAGACATTCGTTCAAGCCCATAGGATGTACATCAAGAGTGAACACTAAGGTAACCTCTGGACTTTGGGTGACTATGATATGTCAATGTAGGTTCATCCTTGGTAAAAAATGTACCACTCTGGTAAGTGATGTTGACAATGGGTGAGGCTATATATGTGTGGGGGAAGGAGTATCTGGGAAATCTCTGTACCTTCCTCTCCATTTTGTCATAAACCTAAAACTGCCTTAGAAAAATGTCATAAAAAGAAGTGGTATTGAGAAGAATACTGAAAGATGAATATGATTTTGATAAGCAGAAATTGTTAGAGGAGCAGGACATAGAAGGAGCAGAAAGGAAATCATCTCCAAAGGTTAACAGGGGTTGGGGACAATTTAAGCAAAAACACTAAGACTTCAGGTAAGCATATAGCATATTCAAAGAGCAAGTAATGCAGTTAGTCTGAAGCACATGTGAATAACCTAAGATCAAATGCAAAGTTAGGTCGTGGCCATCGTATGGCAGAACCTAAATACCAAGGCATTCAGGAGGCATTCCCTAGGCATTAGGGAGGCATTGAATGTTTTGAGCATGAGAATGATGTGTTTTTAGCATAGATATAATGTAGAAAGGTGATTGCCATGTTCTTTCACCTCCACCCTGTAACAGTCAATGACAGTTCTTAACATTACCTGAGTTATGTCTACCTATACAAACAAATCTTGGGTCAGTTATTTAGTACCATTAGGTACTCTGAGGTATTTTAAGGTAGAATTAAATATTTCGTTTCTCAAGTAAGATTAAGTTCAATTCTCTCTCTACCACTATCTGTGTTCTTTATCTTGGACTTATTTCTTAAGGGTACTCTGTAAACATAATCCTTAAATAGTACAGCAGTTAAGGGAGTGATTTGTGGAGTCAATTATAATCACCAAATTACCACTCTCTAGCTGTGTGACCTAGATCAAGAAAAGTAAGCTCTCTGAGCCTATTTCCTCATCTGTAAAATACTATCAATAATATTACCCATTATCATGTGGTTCTTGTGGGTATTACATTAGAAAGTGCTTAGGATATAGTAAGTTCTCAATAAACAGTTGTTACAATTTGTATAAAGATAGATTTTAGTGGACTTTTCAGATTGGCAGAAGTAACACTATTTCTAACATTGTACATTTCTGAAAATATTTTCAGAACATTGCAGGGGGTAGGGCAAAAAACATCTTACAAAAGAACTTCTCACCATTCACCTCTTATTCATTCATTCATTTATTCAAAGTTGAAGCCTAAATAAAAAGCTACTTCTATCTTTACATTCTTCAAGTATAACAGAAAGTATATATTTTGCTTCTGTGTCTTTGGCAAGCCTATTATATCTATAATTCGTTAGTGTCACAGGAGTGACTGAAATATTTTTGTTGCTATCTCAGTGAAAAGAAATACTATAGTCTTTCCAGTATAAAACATTAACTGAATTATGATATTTCTCTTCTTTTAAAAATGTTGTTCTGATTATAATTAGAATATCCATTAATAACCATCAGATGTGCCACACTTGGCTGAAACAAATGGATTTATAAACCACATAATTCTATGCTGGAGCCTTAATGACTCCAGCCTCAAAGAGCATTCCAGGAGAGAAACTAACAGGTGTCTGAGTACCACTGAGGACTCAGCAAAACTATTCACTCCTACAGAGCTCTCACTTTTACCTAGTACCTTAGTTTACATGACATACTGGTGAGAGAGCCCTCTGAGACCTTCAGGTTATGCAGTCTTCAAATCACATTAGAAACAGTCCTTCTATGAATCACTTGTGCAAGCACTCCAGGCATTTGGGGGTTACAGAATTGTAACCATATGTTTCCACATTCACACCTTGAATTTCATAAATCCAATATAGCACATTTATTTCCCTACCCAGAAACATAGGTGGAGAGGGGGTAAAGGAAAAGGAAAGTGGAGCTTGCCAGTGAACTGTACAACATATTTTCGTGGAAAGTGCATGGCCTTCGGAGTTCCAAATACCTGTGTTTGAATGATAATTCCATCACTTACTTGCTATGTTATCTTGGGTATTAATGTCATCTAGAGCCCTGAATTTCTCACTTGAAAAAAATGGGATAATAAGAGTATCTATCTCATAGGCTTGTTGTGAGGATTAAATCAAGAGAAAAAAGAAAACTGTAAAGCATAGCATGTAGTAGGCACTAAATTAATGTTAGTTTCTCTTCATGATTTGTAGGTTTTGATGTCAAACAACAGCACTTACCAGGCCATGCCCTATGTGTAGACCCTCTAATACTAGGTACTATAGGGTGTAGAACAATGTCTTTTTTCTGTGTGTGAAGTGTCTGTGTTTTAATTTTTATTTTTAAACAAAGTACTGACCTTAAAAATTTAAGGTTAAATCTTTGTCTCCCCTTGGAAAGAGTTTTTCTCTCAATCTCTTCTCACTCCTATACAACATATGACTCTTCTAAGCCAAATTGAAAATGGAGCAAGAGAAGTCTCAGATTGACTGTTCACCCTGAAATCACACAATTCTCTCTTGCCATAATAAAGCTGCCTCTTCTCAGAAAGAAAAAATAATTTATATTTTTAAACGTTTGAATAGTATTACATGTAAAAGACCTATGAATGGACTTTGCTATCTCTTTTTTTCTCCCAACATTTTTTAAATTTATTTACTTAAATTAGTTTCAAGTATACAGTACATTGGTTAGACATCTATATAGTTAATAAAATGATCCCTCCACTTGCTCCCTCCCTCCCCTGGCCCTCCACCTAGCCATCATATTAATGCTAACTGCATTCCTTCTGCCATGCTCCCCATCCCTGTAACCAACTATTGACTACTAGTTTGTACTTCTTTAACCCTTCATCCTATTATCCCAGCTCCCCAACCCTCTCCCCTCTGTCCATCACCAAATTGTCCACTATAATTGTGAGTCTGTTTTTGATTAGTTTGTTCTTTTTGTTCCATAGATTCTGCATTATGTGAAATCATACGGTATTTATCTTTCTCTGTCTGACTTATTTCACTCAGCATAATAACCTCTAGGTCCATCTACGTCATTGCAAATGGTAGGATTTCATTTTTTAATGGCTGAGTAATATATGAACCACAATTTCTTTATATTGAATATATGAACCACAATTTCTTTATCTAATCATCTGTTGCCGATGACATGATACTATATAAAGAGAACTCTAAAGATTCCACAAAAAAAACTGTTAGAACTGATTAAGGAATTTAGTAAAGTAGCAGGTTACATAATAAATATTCAGAAGTCAGTGGCAGTTTTATACACCAATGATGAACTTTCAGAAAGAGAAATTAAGAAAACAATCCCATTTACGATTGCATCAAAAACTATAAAACACCTGGGAATCGAATTAACCAAGAAAGCAAAAAACCTGTTTTCAGAAAATTATAAGTCATTGAAAAAAGAAATTGAAGGAGATACAAATGGGTGGGAAGAATCAACATAGTTAAAATGTCCATAATATTCAAAGTAATCTATAGATTCAATGTAATCCCTATCAAAATACCAATGGCATTTTTCAGAGAGCTAGAACAAATAATCTTAAAATTTACATGGAGCCACAAAAAAAAAAACCTTGAATAGCCATGGCAATCTTGAGAAAAAAGAAGAAATTTAGAGGTATCACACTACCTGATATCAAACTATACTACAAGGCTACAGTAATCAAAACAGCATGGTACTGGCATAAAAACAGATACATTGATCAATGGATCAGAATAGAGAGCACAGAAATAAATCCATGCCTATACACTGACTTAATGTATGACAAAAGAGGTAAGAATATACAATAGGATAAAGACAGTCCCTTCAATAAACAGTGTTGGGAAAATTGGACAGATATATGCAGAAGAAGAAGAAGAAGAAGAAGAAGAAGAAGAAGAAGAAGAAGAAGAAGAAGAAGAAGAAGAAGAAGAAGCAGCAGCAGCAGCAGCAGCAGCTGGACCACCTTCTTACATGGTATACAAGAATAGACTCAAAATAGATTAAAGACTTAAATGTAAAACCAGAAACCATAAAACTTTTAGAAGAAAACATAGGCAGTAAACTCTCTGATATTACTAACAGGAATTTCTTTTCAATTATATCTCCTCAAGCAAGGGAAACAAAAAGAAAAATAAACAAATGGGACTACATCAAACTAAAAAGATTTTGTAAAGCAAACCATCCACAAAACAAAAAGACAACTGACTGCTATCTTTTTTCTTTTTTGGTTTGCGATATCCCCTCTTCCCTCAATCTCACTTTACCCACCCAACTCCAAACACCATCCCCACTAAAGATCATTCTATGAAGATGTAAACAATAAGTAGATTGTAGCCAAACAATTCATCCTGGTTCTGCTGCCTTCAAGCGATGTTCATCAAGCACCCTAAACAAATATTTCTAAAGTTGCTAATATAAATTCATAGTTGCCCAGATCTTTATTACCTGTATTACATATACTCTAGCAATTTGTTGAGCTAGTCAACTGGAGAGAAGAGTTTTAGGGCAAACATCAGGAATAGGTGAGGCCAAAGAGTATAGTGGTATGGAGGAATTAACAGAAGGTAGAGGCAGAAGTCATCAATTCTATACTACTTCACATCAAAGCATTTTCACAGACCATTTTGAAGACATTTCTATATAGAGAAACATTTTCTTTAATTGTCTAGTATATGAGACATTGTTTAGGATGCTCTCAGAAAGTGAACTCACTATCACCTTTGTGTAAAAATAAATTGAGGGTTTGGTCTTCAGTTCTGATATTCTTTGACGATAATCTAAATCTGAAAGTCAATCAGGAGAGAAACCCATAAATTTCAGAACTGGTTGTTAAAACTAACAGTCTATAATAATTTTTTCCCCAGCCTGGTTTGTTGTAGATCAGTTATAAATCATAAGTCTTATGTAGTACCTATTCCCACAATTTCTTAAATGGAGGCTACTAAATATAACTTAGTCTTTTCCAGATGTTCCAATGTCTTGAAAAAGAATGGGAATGACTACATTACGCTCCACCATTATAACAGAAAATTATAATACAGTGTAACACTAATAGTCCCTATGCTAAATGACCCCAGACTATGGTACTTTTTGACATTTTTATGGCTTATTTAGTTGTTTCCCTCCTCATTTATGCAAGTATATGTTACTATTTCTTGCTGTCATCAGTTTCCCTTTAAGCAGGTTTTCCTTCCAATTTGTTTCAAGCATTCATTGGTTCAAAACCTTTTACTGACTGCCAATAGTATGTCTAACACCATGCCAGGCACTAGAGATGTGACAATAAGAGGCAAATTCCCTGACATCTAGGAGGTCGCACAGCATTTAAAGAGACAGACAACTAAAGAGGCAGTTATAATACCATGTGGTATATGCTATAATAAAATTAATCACAGGGCACTATAGAAACATATAATAGGGATTACCTAATCCAGACAGGGTGTGGGACAAATTGAAGATATCAGTGAAGTATTACTGAATAAAATTATCACTGAGTTCAGTTTTGGAGGATAAGCAGGAATTACCCAAAATACAATGGGTAAAATGGTGATTTAAGTAGATGATGCAGTAGCATATGCTTATATGACAATCCAGGCAAGAAGTAATGTAGTCTTAAATGACAGTAGCAGCTCAGATGGAGAGTAAGAGAGAGATTAGTGAGATGAGACATTTGGAAGGTATTAGTTAATACAACTTAATAATTCACTGAATGTTGGGGTGAGGAAGGGATAAAGTCTAGAAATAAGCTTGTATCATAGGGTTAAGAAAGAGAATCATCGAGCAGGATAAAAAAATATATTATATGAAAGGAACAAATGTGAAGAAGACAACAGATTTAGCTTTTAACATGTTAAGTTGAGTGGATATTTTCAGCAGGCAATTTGATATCTGGGATTTGGTGCTGGAGAAGGGAGAGACAACTCATTCTGCTGTGGGTTAAAAAAAAAAACTGGAGAACAAAGTTCATTTAATCTGTGCATAAAATAAGGAAAATAGCTCTGACAGAGCACCTGAGGAGCTTCTGTATGAACATGAATTTTATGACGATGACTTTTTGGCAACCACTTTTGTGTGTCTAAATGGCGTCTCAAACTTAACACGTACAAAACAGAATTCTTGATTTCAGTTCACACCCCAACATATTTCTCTCCCAGTCTTTTCCACTCCAGTTAATGGCATACCACCACCCAACTGCTTGATCCAAAAACTTAGGACTTATTCTTTGTCTCTCTTTCCCTTACCTCCCTTATCCAATACACCTGCAAGTCTTATCAACTCCACTTCCAAAATATAACCTGAATCCATTAGCTTCTCTTCATTTCCATTGTTCTCTCACTAGCTCAAGCTCCATCATCTCAGCCTATGCCACTGCAAGAACATCCTTACTAGCCTCTCTACCTCCCCTCTTGTGCAAATAAGCCAAATAGTTACTACTTCAGGGACTTTACACTTGCTAATCCCTCTGAAAGTTAATTTCCCTTGATCTACCCATGTTCCACTCCTTGTTCTTTAGGTCTATTCAAACATCACATTCTTAGAGAGAGGCCTTTCCAGAATGAACTAGGCTTAACCTTATCACACAGGCTCATGAATCACTCTACCACAAAACCCTATCTTATATTCTTTATAGCATTTCTCTGTTTATAAAAATCGTCTTATATTTTGTCTTATTTATTATTTATTGTCTGTTTCACATCCCCTTTAACACATACACTAGAACACAAGAAGACAAGGATTTTGTCTGTTTTGTTCACATTGGTATTTATGTCTCCTACAATAGTTCTTAGCACCTAATAGTTGATCAGCAAATATTTGTTAAATGTGGAATAAATAAAAATATTTTTATTATTCAAAGGCTTTTTTGTTTCTCACTGCCTGGTTCTAGATTGTGTTGTGTTATTTTCTGTGTGTATATCATCAGACTGATTTTCTTATGTGGTTCATAAACTGGCTCTGAATAAATATACATTCACACAGTAAAATTCAATTTTTACAGAATTGATGGACCTAAAATACGTTCTGCAAAAATAGATTTTCCATGAATTAGTAATTTGCTCTGTGAACAAACTTAGAATTACAATATACTAAAGCACAATAAAAGACAAAAATCCAAAATTATCACTTAAATCTTCAACATTTATGTTTTGAAAATTTTTACTTCAATGCAAAAAAAGAGTACATCAAAACGGAATTTTCCTTGAGCTTTCAGACAAACTGGGATATAGCTTTTTCATTGACAGACACCCTCTTGCCTGCACAATTCAGCCTGTGGATAGGCATGCTGAAAGAAATCACAAGGGTTTCTCTAGCTCTTGCCTCAAAGAAAGGACCAATGGATCAAATGTAATCCTTGTGAAGGAAGGATTTTAACCAAACTACCCAAAGTTATTCGCATCTGCCCTCCATCCCTGGTGACTTCCCCAGACACAAAGGACTCCAAGAGATTGCTCTTAGATGTTGTCACAAACTGAAGAGTGAAGATGTATTATGTTGTTCAATCACAGTTGGGCTCAATCATGAGACTACACATCTGAGAGATTCAGGTACCCTTGCCAACATTTCTTTTGTTGCTTGTATGCCTAGTTATGTCAGAGTGGGCAGGGGATGGGACACTATTATGAAATGTACTAATGAGTTAAGGAGTTAAATTCTCATCTGAATGAATAAAGATACTTTATTCAGTGGTTTCCCTACTCGAAAATACCCTCTCAGAACAGCTGTTACACTATCTTATAAAATCATCTGACTAATCAATAGATGTTCAACAGTGAAAGTTTGACACAGAGATTAGAATGTCAGTTGTTATTCTAACCAAGACTTTGTCTTCTCACATCAAGGCCAGAGAGATTTGCACTTAAAATACATAAAGCTAAGAGTGTGTGTCTGGAATAAAGTGGTATTCATGAACCTTATCTGATCAAATTGTTTTCATAGTATATTTATCTCACTGGGTAAAAGCCTTCCACACTAGTATATGCTGAAAGAATTCTATTCTCCATATAAGGAGTGACAGATCTATGGTCAGAAATGCTCTCAAGTAAGATAAAATTGTATGCACAACTCTGTTTCCTGCAGACTCAGTCAGCAGGAAAAGAAGTAATGCAAATACCTCTCTGCTAAATCTCCTTATAGAAAGCAGCTGGAAAACATGGACTTGAAGTTTCATGTCAATTGGTAGAAACATACTGAATCCAAGGTTACTTCCACATCAAGAAAGTTTTGTTTTACTGTGAAATTAGCTCTGCTTAAAACACTAACAACAACTTCTACTTTATAGTTTATAGATATTACAAAGTATTTGGTTTTATTTTGTTAGGCATAGAGGGAAAAGATCCAGTATTTTCTATCATAAAATGCTGGCATTATAATACCATGTGATATATGCTATAATAAAAGTAATCTCAGAGCACTATAGAGACACATATAATAAGGGTTACCTAATCCAGATGGGGTGGGGGACAGGTTGAAAATGTAAGTGAAGTCTTCCTGGAGAAAGTTATCACTGAGCTGAGTTTTGAAGGATAAGCAGGAGTTACCCAAAATGTAATGTGTAAAGGATGACTTACGAAGATGGTGCAGTAGCATATGCTTATATGCAGTAGTATATGTAGTAGCATATATATATATATATATATATATATATATATATATATATATATATATATATTCAGTATATATGCTGAATCTGACCACTTCTTTTACAACCTCCACTGCATCCATCCTGTCCCAAGCCACTGTCATCTCCAGCTTGGATTACTGTAATAGCTTCTTTACTGATGCCTCAGATGCTGTCCTTTCCCTTCCACTTCATTCTACTCCCGACATTGTAACCAGAGAGATACCATTAAAATAGAAGTCAGATCAAGTTATTTTTTTAATCAAACACCCCATATCAAATCAATCCCCATCTCATTTGAAGTAAAAGTCAAATTCTAGCAGGAAGTAGAAAGGCTGGAATTTTAGCCCATTCTGTCACCAGAGCCTGCTCCCTTAGCCACAACTTCCCAAACACTTTGAATTTGAAGCTGACCTTCAACTTGTTCCCATCTTTAGTTGTCTACTGTTTCAATGACAGACCTGTTCCATTCTCCTGCTCTCTAGTACTCCAGACCCCTGCTATGCCCTTCCATATAGGCTTGTTTTTCCCTGCCTTTGCCACACATGAGGATCTTTTCCCTGCAAATCCCCTTCCTTCTATCCTCGAACATCATATTTTCATCACGCATCTATTCATCCATTCAATAAGTATATATGGACCACCTACTACATGTCAGTCGCTAGGAATACAGAGATGAAATCTACCCTGAGTCTAAAAGCTCACAGTTTAGTGAAACAGAAATGAGTGTTTGCAGACTAATGGAAAGGTGTCTGTCAGTAGAGCAGAATCTCAGAGATCGGAGTCATGATCTCTCTGAGGTGACAGCTAGCTAATGTGCTAAACATCTTCCCTCACACATTACAAATGTACATTTTTAACAAAAATTTTCTAGAGAAAATGACTTAACCTTGGCCCAGAAGAGTGATGCTCATGGCAGCAACAACATGTTCTGTAGCAAGCTGATAGGTTTGATATACTAGAACGGGGTTCTTTAAGAAGACTCTCAATTAACGTCAGGTTGATCATTGCTCATCCTGACTATGCAAAGGGTATCTCCTTAAAGAATGGTAATTATAAAGTTAATGTTTTCAGGGGCTGGTAAATGGAGACTGGCTTCAAAATGACCCATGTACACTTGCTTCAGGGAAGGTGTGATCAAGGGCTTACCCTAGTCCAAGTAACAATAAACCAGAATATAACGTTATGTTGCTATAGAAATTGCAAGACAGAAATTCTGGAATAACACAAATGGACCCAGTTTCAAAATCAGAAGATTCTGAAAGTAAATGGTGATGGGGATGTGAAGTTTGGAGTTATAAAATAACACTAAAATGATACAGAATTAATGGTGGTAGCTACCAAAATGCAGTACTAAATAGATATTTTTTCTCTTTTTCTTTTCTGGATATTCGAATAACAACTTTCAAAAAAATACTTATCCCACTGCTAGATATCTATTCAAGAAAAATGAAAACTTGTGTTCACACAAAAACCTGTACATGAATGCTTAAGGTATTATGCTTTACTCATAATAGTCAAAAAGTGAAAACAACCTAAATAACTTTCAAAAGGTTAATGGTTAAACAACCTATGCTTCATCCTACCATGGAATACTACTCGACTATAAAAAAAAGAAGGAATTATTAATACAGACAACTTGGATGAAACTTAAATGCATTTTGCTAAGTTAAGGAAGCCAAATTCAAAAGGTTACATGTCATAAGATTCCATTTATGTGACATCCTAGAAAAGAGAAAACCATATGGATGAAAAATAGGTCAGTGGTTGCCAAAGGTTGGAGTGCAGGGAGGAGGTTTGACCTTAATGGGGCAGCATGAGGGACGTTTTAGAGTGATGGAACTGTCCTGTATGGTACTGGTGCATTATATGCACTTGTCAAAACCCCATAGAATAGAACTATGCACCATAGGATGAATTTTACTGTATGCAAATTTTAGCAAATTCATCCAGAATGCTGTGGGAAGGGGTGATGGATTGCCGACTGTGACAAATGAATATAACTGTATTACAAATGATGAAAATGATGGGAAAGAAAGGAGCTGACCTAAATAACTTTGAAAAACAGGACGTTGACTGGATACTATAAAGTGAAAGACAAAAAAAGTATATAAACACTGTACTCTAGTTCATAAATGTTTCTCATGGGGATATGGCTTAGGGATTCTGAAATTACTTTATTAATATACTACTATGGTTGGAAAATTTACTAAATATACTGTATATAATGAGAACTTGGTTTCTCAGTGTCAGAGAAAAAGGTATAAATAAAGAAGGGACGAAGGCAAAAGTGAACACTATGAGCTGGATTGAGTCATAGATATCAATATGGGGTTTTTTTCTTAATATAATCCAGATAGATATAGAAATAAATATACATATGTGCCTGAGTAAGTTAGTACATACATATATTTCCTAACTGTATCCATTGAGAGGGGCTAGAAGCAGCGATACCACAATAGCAAGCACTCTTAAGGCACAGATCATGGCTTTTAAATACCATTCTCCATGAAACAAAAGACTGGCTGATTTCAGTCCTGAAGCAGGGGAAACATAAGATGAGCCTGGTGCATCTTGTGAAGAATCCTGACAGACAGCACCTTAACCACGGAATGAAGATTATCATCACCTGTTATACACAGCAACATAATGTACCTTTTGATAGATGGTACACCAATGTGTTAGTCTTTCCAGTGATGTGTAACGTCAATCTAATCATGAGAAAACATTGGAAAAAGTCCCAATGGAGGAATAGTCTACAAAATAACTAATGAGTACTGTGCAAAAGTATCCAGGTCATGAAAGACAAGGAAAGACTGAAGAACTATCACAGATTGGAGGAGACTATTGCAATTTGAGGTCCTGAACTGGACTCTCAAACAGAATTGGGACATTAGTAGAAAAACTGGTGAAATCTTACTAAATTATGTAGATTAGTTAGTAGTATTGTACCAAGGTGATTTTCTTAGTTTTGATCATTTAACCATGGTTATATAAGATACAAACATAAAGGGTAAGGAGTATGCAGACATATTCTGTACTACTTTTACAATTAGTCTAAAATTATCTAAAAACACAGAGTTTTAAAAAGTGAATTATTTTTCCATGAAAACAAAAGTAGTAAGTGTAGTAATGGAAAGTACCAGATGCATATTCCTATTGGTTAAGAGAATAGTTAATACTGGGTAACTGAAAGCAAGGTATCTGTAGATTCATGTATTAGGAAAAATAGGATTTCTTAAAATTCTTCCCCTGGAAAGTTGGAGTGCTTGTCAGCCACTATGAGAGCTAATGTGAAGACTTAGAACAAGCAACCAAGAAACCAGAACTACCTTGGCTTGCTCAAAGTAGGATATGTATAAGAACTCTTCATGTGTCTGTAACTGTTCCCACCAGGCCTCTGGAGGCAGTGGAGTGAAAATTAGGATTATAAGGTAAATATGGGAGACTATATAGCAGACTAGAACATTCCTAGACTAGACATATTTAAATTTACATAAAGAACTTCATGACTATGACACCAAATTACATATAATAACTTGGGTCCCAATGAGAACTATCCGGACCAAGATAAATAATAGTAACTAACACTAAATGTTTGGCACATAGCTTAACACTGTTAGTCCTCACAACTACTATATGAGATAGGTGATTTTACTATCTTCATCATTAACAGATGAGGAAATCACTCTCCACTGAGGTTAAATAAATAGCCCCAGTGCCATAGGCAATAAGCAGTAGAGACAGGTTTTAGACCTAGACAATCAAGGCCCAGTATCCACGGTCTTAATTACTATGGTATGGTACTTCCCCATAAATGCTAGTGTCAAAGAGCTCTTGTTCCAAAATACATAAGCTTTGAGAACCATATTGAGAAAAGTGAAGTTCTCTAATACTAATTTGCTATTTTGAGCATTGTTTATTACCAGGTTTATGCCTTCTGCTTAGGCATATTATATATTCAGTATGAAAATTTGCAAAGTAACATTTGTCTAGTAGTTGACGACATGCTCCCAGTGCAGACCCAGTTTCTAAGCATGAGTCAGAGCCAGGATGTGTCCATTCAGTTCACTTTCACACTTCAGTTTTAAAAAAAATCCCTGTGTGTAATTGTGAGAATAGTCAACTGAGAAGCCACCTGAGAAAACCCATAGAGTTCTCAGAAAGCCAATCTGACCCCCAGATTTGGCTGTCACAAATAATGTGGGTATTTTCAAGAAACTGGTGATTTGTTTATATTATATAGTTATTCTGGAATGATTTGGAATGTCTTGGAAAAGTGTACTCAGACACAGGTTGTTAATCCAGAAGAATAAGTCAAGTTTGAATAGTCAAGGATAGATTTCAATCATTAATCAGGAACACTTCATTTAAATTATTTGTCCTACAAAAAGTGCACTCAATGTTTGAGATGGTCTTCTTGCAGTCTCCACAATTTCTAGATGGCATAAACTTCAATTTTAGAAAATAACTTCTATATACTTGCATAAATATATAAAAGGTTTACTTATCAACTTTGCTGATGAACCAAATCAGGAAAGGATTAACTAATTCACTGGAGGAAAGAATTCCAATTCAAAACATTTCCAATTGGCTAAAACCAACAAAAATTCAATTACACAAATACAAGACGGGAGAAGCCTGACTTGACAGCAGCAGCTCATGTACAAAGAACTTAGGGACTTTAGCTCACAAATGTACTTGAATCAATAGTGTACTATGCCCTCTAAAATGACCTATTTTAGAGATTGTAATCTGTATTGACAAAAATTGGATCTAGTCATTCTTTCTGTATACTCAGCTGATCAGTCCACATCTGGAACACTCTTGTTCAGTTCTCAGCACCACATTTTTGAAAGGCAGTGACAGCCTCAAAATTTCTATATAGAAAGGGCTTATAATACTGAATTATTTAGAAGTGAGATGTTATAATGTCTATAATTTGCTTGAAGATATTTCAGTAAAAGAAAAAAATAGATGAAGCAAGTATGGCAAAATGTTAACAACTGTTAAATCTAGGTGATAGGGTATATGGGAGCTCATTATGTGAATCCATGTTTCTGTATAATTGAATTTTTCATACTAAATGGTAAAAGAAAAGGGCCTCGGTGCAGCAATCTGCTTGGAAGGTGGTTAGAGTGGCTAAGGGACTTGTCTTGAGACTTCATTTACATAACAATCATGTGCTTTTTCTTAGATGGCATATTCATTTGTAGTGCCTTTGGGGGCTACCAAGGGACACTTGGAAGGCATAAGTTAAAATCCCCCAAAGTACTATCATTGTTGAAAAAATCATAATAAATCCCTTACTCCATGTTTGAAAAGGACGACAGAAAATGTTAAGGGAGGTCAGGGAGTGTCAAGTGCTCCTGGTGTAAGTACTTCTCCCCCAGACTCCCCTCTGCCAGCTTTGCCAATACAGTATGGCCAAGAGATGAGCCCCAGAAGGTGGCTCTAATTAGCACTAATAATCCACATCCTCCTAGGAGCCCAACAGGACTAATCCTGACATGTCTTACATCCCTGCTTACCCCAGTCACCTCCACAAGTCCCAGTTTTAAAGTGTGCACCATTATCTCAATTCCCACCCTCTTACAGCTCCATATATTCCTAATCTGACTCAATATCCCACTTATCAGTGAACCCTCAAGCCCTCTGGCCATGCTTTCTGAAATCCACAGCCCATCATCAGCAAATTCCTCTATAATCTCAGCATTTCATTCCATTTCTTGTTCTAAAGGAAGTTTGGCTCTTCCCTGAGGTCTCTGCTTCCACATAGCCCTCTCGGATGGTGGATGTTTTCTTTTCCACACCCTTCATATCACTCACTGGACCTGGAGATAGAGGAGTGCCCTCTTTCTTCCTCTTTGCCACTCCAGGACATTTCTCCACCTTCTTCCTTCAAAACCCAGTCTGTTTAAAGTGTAGACTATTGGACATGTCAATTGCCACCCCTATTTATGGCAACCTCCACCAACCTCTCAGTCACTCCCTTTTATTCATTCATTGGAAATGATAGCATCTGACTTACAGTCTTTTTCTCCCACCATTTCTCCTGTAATTTCAACATCCACCTCAGAATAGAGCAAGTCCCTTGATCTCACTGTCTCTTAAAGTCATTTCTAATAATATTTTGTTTCCTATCATTCCAGCCTAGTCACACCCTCTGATGGTCATACTCCAAATGTCTCTACCAACAACTGCATCACCTCCATAATTTCAACTTCAATCCTCTCTCTCTACCACATAACCTCTAACTCCAATCCATGGATCCTACTACTGTCACTGTCCACCTGTCTTTCATGTCTTCATTGTCCACACTACTCAGCTAAATCCACGTTCTTTCATTATATCCACTATTGAATATAAATCTGCAAGTGGGAGAGATATCCTTGTACACTCTCCATCATACTTAATGCTGGTTAATAATGACTCCACCTATGCAGCAGAATAGTCTCGTTTTAAGTTTAATTTGACCAGAACTCTCAAGTTGGCCTTCAGCAATGCCTGACAATCTTAAATATTTCTACTTGGATTGTTGTCCTTCTTTCCAAGACAACTATTACACACCTCTCTTCCCTCATGAAAACTCAAACAATTCCTCTTCAGAATTCTCAGTTGATGATTTCACTTTTTATTTCATGGAATAAATACAAACGATCAGAAGACAACTACCTTATCTTCAAACCAACATGTCTAACAACTCACCTGCATTACTATCCATATACCCTGAGTTCTCTCCTATTACTAAAAAAGAATTTTCCAGATTTGCATGAGGCCGGTCCTCTTACTTGTGCACAGGATCCCTTCTCCTCCCAGCTATTCAAGCATTTTGCTCCACCAGTTAATCTTCTCAGTCTGATGTCATCTATTGTTCTTTCAATCAATATACTGATAGATCTTTCCCATTAACATGTAAACATGATACAAAATCTCCCTTCTGAAACAAACAAAAACTCCTTTGACCACATATCCACCTCCAGTTACCTCACAAATTCTTTTATCTTCTTTATAGCAAAATTCCTATAAATACAGTGCTCTCCCCATTTCCTAAACTCTTATTCTCTCATCAACCCACTCGAAATAGGGTTGAGTCTCCAAACTGACAGCACTCTTATCAAGGTTGGCAACAACCTTCCTTCATCTTGCCTAGATAAAAAGCGAGCCCTTATACTTCATCTTATTAAACTTCTCAACAACATTTGGCTCAGTCGATTACTCCTACTTTTTTGAAAGGTATCTTTGCTTCTGTGACAACACAGTCTCTTTTTTGTTCTCCTATGTCTCAGACACTTTTTCTCAGTCTCCCTTGTTTTTTTTTCCCCCTTTTTCCCAACCTATAACCATTGTAGTGCTCCAGGGTTCAATTTTTAAATGTTATTTCTTCTCTACATGCTGAGGACTCCAAAATGTGAGAGTCAGAGGCAATCTCCACCCCATGACCCTCCCCTGAGCTCCAGATTATTCACTCCATACTTACATATGGATGTCTAATGGGCAGCTCAAATTTAAAATATATCCCAAATGGAACTCTTGGTCCTGTCTCTTCACTCTGTTCCTCACTCAGTCTTTCCCATTTTAGTTAATGCACCATCTCTCATCTAGTTGTTCAGGCCAAAACCCTAGGGTATCATCCCTGATTCCCCCTTCTTCCTCACATAACACATTAATATATCAGTCAAAACACTGTTGGTTCTGCTTTTTATCCCAGTCTAACTTCTCACCACCTCCAAGACACCATCACATCTTTGGATTATTTAAAAAGCTGCTTAACTGTTCCCTCTGCTTTTACTCTTGTACTTTAGTCCATTCTCCACAAAAATGGCAAGAGTGAGCTTTTTAAAGATAATTCATAGCACTCCATTTTCCGACCTAAAATCTTCCAATGAATTCCAATCACAATCAGAATAAAATTCAAATTATGCACTGATTTTTTTCCTCAACCTAGCTTGCCCCTTAACTTTATTCGGGTCTGAACTCACATGTCACTTCCTCAGAGAGGCATTTATGTGACCATTCTATCTAAAACAGCACCCCCTATCACTCTTTGTTCCCTCCCTTGCTTTATTTTCCATTGTAGGACCTATCACATGTTATTATTTTCTTGCTTTTCATCTGTCTCCTATACTTAGAATGTAAGCTCCAGGAAAAGAAAGGTATTGTCTATTTTTTCACTACTGGTACATAATACATAGATGCTCAATGAATATCTGTTGAATGAGCGACAGTGTCCAGAGAAAAATTAGCAGGATAAGCTGGAAACTATAGTATAGCTAATAAGAAAGAATATCTAAAGTACCACAAGTGCCTTTATCTAAAACTCAGAGGGCATTGCTTTGTTCTGTACAGAGATATAAGCACAAAAGTAACAAGATAGAAACTATAGAGGCAGGAGGAGAAATTTTCTAAAAACCAGAGCCCAAATAAGCTGCATCATGAGGAAGTGGGCTATTAAGTATTTATTTCAGTGATGAGAGAACCAACAATTATTGGGAGTCTGCTATATGCCAGGTTGTGTACAAGGCCCTTAATATAGGTTAGATAAAGTGTCTCATTTCATTTAATCTTCACAATTATATGAAGTAAATTTAATTATTGTCATCCCCACTTTGTAGAGGAGGAAATCAATCTCATGAGTCCAAGGTGGAGCATTTTTACTATACCATACTGCTGCCAAATGCTTCAGCTGAGCATCTCCTTTCTGACAGGAAGACTGTAGAGCAACAATTTGAAAAGTGTGGTCCTCAGACCTCTGGAAGTCCCCAAAACTCTCTCAGATGTTTAGTGAGCTCACAGCCATTTTCATGATAATACAAAAACATTATTTGCTTTTTTCACTTTCATTCTATTATGAATATACAGTGAAGATTTCCAGAACCTACATAATAAATTATGGTGAATCCTCGCTCTGACAGATAACAGAATGTATGCTATATATTGTTTTTTTCTCAGTTTATATTTTTCATATAGTAGATATTGATAGATATAAACCACAGAAACAAAAGCACACTGGGGTTCTTGATAATTTTTAAGAATGTAAAGTGATTTTAAGATCAAAAAGTGTGAGAACCATAGCTGAGGAGGAATAAGAGGTCTAAAGTTCAAAGGCCTCTCAAGTCCCTTCCTACTCAAAGATGCAACTGCATAAATTTCAATGGCATTGTTTGAAAAATAGAGTTAACCCCAAAATCTGTTTTGGTTAAACTCTTAGGTATAGAAATTCTTTGTTAAATGTCTGAATCTTCTTTACTGCGTTGGTTACTATAATGGAAATTTTCTTTGAAGATCCAGTATCCTGTATGGCCTCAGGGTCAGCAGATCCTATGGTTATGGAAAAAGAAAATACAATAGTAAAATATGTTCAGTCCTAACATCCTAATATCTTGCTAGTTTTGATACGGGGAATTATTTTTTTACTTGATATTTTCTAGTGGATGTTTGTTTAATTTATAAAAATCAAAAATCACTAGTGCACATTGGATTGTTTTTGTTTTTGTGGGGTTTTTAAATCAGTTTTCTCCCAATAACCAAGTAATGAGGTAAGGAGGGAAGACAGAAAAGAGAACTTTCCTTAACTATACAGCTACTGTATGTGAGATACAATGCAATAAGCTTTAGCTATCTTTACTGAGTACCTACTGTATCAATCACTTCACTCAATTCTTTATATGTATTATCTCCGATTCTCACAAAGATCCTAGGGGAAAAATGTATTATCAAGTCTATGATAGATTGGGGGAAACAGCTGCAATAACTACCTCTCCTCCATTCATGCCCTTGCGTAGTCCCTTCCCACACTTACTCTGGGCTTGGTCACATGCCTTACTTTGACCAATGGGACAATAGCAAATACAAGCAAGCCAAGACTCAAAAAGGGCTTACACATTAGGTCTTGCTCTCTCTTGATACCATCATTCACCAAGTGAATGAGCCCAGGCCAGCCTACCAGGTAGTAAATGACATATGACCCAGTTGTTTCTATAACCCCTATTAACAAGCAGCCAACTATCAGACATATGAATGAGGCTAGTTGACCTAAATGGATGAGTGAACCCAACAGACACACATGAAGCAGAAACAGTCCCAGCTGAGTGCCATTCAAACTACTAACCCAAAGAGTCATGAGCAAGTAAGTGGTGGTTGTTTTAAACCACTACATTTTAAGACGGTATGTTATGCAGTAAATGCTAACTGATAATAATGCCCATCATACAGAGAAGGAAACTGAGACTCAAAGAAGTTAAAAACTTTACTGAGATAATTCTATAGCCAGTATGTGGCAGAATAAGAATTTTAAACCTATATCTACAAATTACTTAATTTAAGCTTTACATCTTCTGTATTAGATAGACATATTATTATTACTATCTTTTTAAAGATGCGGAAACATGTACAGTGAGGCTAAACAATCTGTCCAAGGTCATACAATTAATAAGTAGCAAAATGTTAACTGAACTTATTGTAGTGATCATTATGCAATATTTACAAATATTAAATCATTATGTTGTACACCTGAAACTAATATAATGTTACATCAATTATTCCTCAATAAAAACAGGAATAAAGGGGATATCAACAATAAAAAAATGATAATAGTAAAGCTAGGATTTAAATTGAACTATCCCTGATTTCAGAGATTGTGCTACTTTCACAACTTCAGGCTGAGGGTTCTGGTTAGTTGAGGGTTCCAGTCAGATTATTCTTCCCTATAGAAAAACTGATTGCTCTAGCTCTATATTAGCAAAACCAAGAAGACTGCATTTAGAAATGCACTGCATAACTCCAAGTAACATACATAAAAAGTATAAAGGAGAAAGAGCAATGGAAAAGGAACAAGACTTGGGAATTTTAGTTATTAAAACAACAATAACAAAACATTAGAAAGTAGGTCTGGTTTTATAAATAGGAGATAAGAAAAACTCATTAAAATAACCAAAGCACTAAAAGGAATATAATGTAAGACAGGAGCTCATGAAAAGGATATTTTAAACTAGAACCAAAGTAGCTAAGAGGCACCAGCTAGCTACTTTGGAGGAAAGTGTTCATTAACACTAAAAAGCACTGCATTGGCTGCCCACCATATTCACAATGTGTCCTTCTACTAACTTTATGCTAAGTGCTGTCTGGTATTGGAATTATTTAGGTTGGTAAAGAGAAAATGAAGGGAGAGAGGGAGCAGTAATACTTATTGAAGATAGCATGGAAAGAGCACTGGGCTGCAACTAACTAGCCATATGACCTTGGGTATACAACTTAACCTCTATAGATCTTAATTTCCTGATCACTAAGGTCCCTTGCAGCTCTAAAAGTTCATGATTCTATGGTTACATTAAAGGGGAAGTAGTGACCAGCAGTATCCATCACTGCTGAGGACCAAATAAAGAACAAATGAGCTTAGATAGCAGTATTCCTTTATTCACTCAACAAGCATTCATCTAATATCTACTGTCTGTTCTAAATTTTGTTATTTTCCTTCAAATCATAATTCAATGAGAAAGGAATATATCAACTAATAATTACAATTCAAAGTGGTAATCCCAACAATAGATATGCAGAGCACAGAAGAGTTGTGATTAATGACAAGATTGTTGATGCATAAGCTCTTAGAATTAGATGAACTGGATTCAGTCCCAACTTAGCTACTTAACAGTTGTATGACCTTAAGCAAATGACTTACACTCTCTGAGCCTCAGTTTCTTGTGTTTTCTCACCATAATAGACACTGAAGCTACAGTCTGAGTTGCCTCTGGGTTTGATTCCCAAGCCTCCATGAAGGCAAAATATAGTCAGTTGGGGACTGAAGCCAGATTGTATAGGGTTTGAGGGAGAATAAGATGTAAGAAAAGACTGTACAGACAAATCTTTCAAAAAAAATTGGCTGTGAAGAAGAACAGGGAAATGGAATGATAACTAGAGGAGGACATGGAGTCAAGAAAGAGGAAGTTGTTATTTTGTTTTGTTTTTTGAATAGAGGTTGTATAACATGGTTGATTGTTTATATAAAAGACCCAGACAAGAGGGAGATATTGATAATGCAAGAAAACAAGGAGATAACTGAAGAATCCAAGTCTCCTGTGGAAGCAAGATTGGATGGAATCTAAGTGATTGGCCTCTAATAGGAGCACCTTCTCCTGTTAGGAAAATGGACACATTCTCATTGTAAAAGGGAGAAAGGCAATGATTTCACATGTAGTTAGAAATGGTGGGGAAATGAGAATATTCTCATTTTCTAAATTTTGTTTACTCAGTGTCATGTGAGATGAGTATGAGAAGGAAGAAGGCAGAGACCATATGAGAAGTGGGAAAGAGAGGTCCAAGGAGAGAGAAGCAAGAGGACAGCTCAGAGAATTTTCATCCAAAAACCTTCACTAAGAAAGGGTAATGTAAGTGATGGACAGTGTCAAGTGCCCATCTGAAGTTCACGATGAATGATGAGAGTCAATCAACTTGTAGAAAGTATCAGCTATTGAAAAAGGAGGAGAGAAGGAAGGAAGATAGGATAGCTAAGGGTTAGGATATGACAACTCAGTGGATATAATATACAGAGATGGAAAAGGAAAGTGATGATAACAATACTATAGATGGACTCTAAGTTATAGAAGGAAGCAAATGTAAACAATGGTGGGCTGATGGACAGATAAAATGTAGTGGGAATCAATGAATTAGAGCTGTAACCTGATATAAGGTTGAGGAACTACAGCAACAGAGGTCAAGATCTACTAAACAATATGGTCTCTGTTGATGAAAAGGACTAGTATATGACCAAGCAAGTAGGTAGTTGAGGTGGGTATAGGAAAATATCACTGAAGTGAAGGGATCTAGAAAGTGAAAATCCATGATGAGGAATGCGTCATCCTCCTGAATGTTGAAGTCATCAAGAGTGATGGCCAGATTCAGTGTGCAAAGGACAAAAAGGTTTAGAGAGAGAGACTCCCCACGAGAATAATTTCTATTACATACCTTGGACTGGTGGGCTATAGGAGGATTAGGGCACAAATTCCAGCCACTCTGGGACCCTGCCTCCCTCTCTGTCCTGTGCCCAGGTTCAGGAGATCCAGTATACTCCACAACTGTTCCACTCTCCTCTCTTCCCACTCAAATCTTCTACTCTCAGACAACTCATCTCTGAATTTCCAACATTTTTTTAAACAAGAGTTCCTGAGGCATGTAAAGCTTTGACATCCTTGTCACAAAAATGTTGAAGTCCTCAAGAATGACGAGAGGAATGAAGAAGAAGAGAGTAAGCCATTAACTAGGCCTGCAATAAATGAAGGGAACTCATTAAGAGGTTGGTAGGTGACAGCAATGAGGAGGGTAGAGGGGTGAGGCTTTTGCAAGAGGGAGAGAAAGCAATGATCTTAAAGGGATTTGGGAGAGCAATGAGAGCCCTAACTTCATCTCATGGTTTAGAGGCAGCCAAGTTTCCAATTATGGCAAGAGGCAGAGGACATGTACTGATAAGAAACTAAGGATATAAGGATTGTGCCTTCGCAGATAGGCATTTTTAGAGGAGGCAGTAAGGGCCTAAGAAGAAGTGGAAGGAAATGGCTTATGTCTGATTCAAAAATGAATAGAGCTGTATGGAAGGTGAATGGTGGCCAGGGAGGCTTGGTAAGGCACAATGGGATAAGTTCTGACAATCTCTTAGAGGAAAGTAAGCAATTCAGTAGGTCAATGTCCAAAATGTTTCATCCAATGGCAGTCTTCATCTCTAGGATGATCACATTTTTCACCCACATTGAGCAGTGTGAGGGCTGCTCAATCAGAATTCCTGTGATGAAAGGGCCACAGCATCTGAGAGAACAGTTCCCTTGATACTGACATAGCAGGATGGTGTTGGAGACTTCCACAAAGCAGCTCCTCAAGCCTCAGCCACTGAAATGTCTGGCAGCAGTAGCTTATGCCTTTGCTTTCTCATAGTGTGACTTGAACCAGCCAGATTTTTTCTGTCCATAACATACTTGTCAGGAATACTGGTATGAATCTTTTTTCACTCTCAGCTCCTTCTCATTTACTAGGTCAGCTTTGTAAGGACAGGGCCAAGTGGGAAATATGTATAAGTAAAAGAATAGGAACATAATTCATTCTACGTGATCTCCAACCTCACCTTCATAGGGAGGTTCTTGCAGTGAAGGAAGCCCAGCATCATGCTTCATTTCCTGAATAGTTGGCCTTCATCATTATTGATCACTCAGGTTGCACTAGCTTGGGGCAGCTGTGTGGCTGGGCTGACAAACAGATGAGTACCAAGTCTCTGCATTTCAATGGGCAGCCAGAATGCTGCCTCAGAGCAGGGGAGAGCAGGGCTATATCTAGACCAGTCTTTCTTCACCAACAGGCAATAATTTACTCCATCAGTGGGCGTGAATCACCTATACCTCTACTTATGTTAATTCCTTCTCAACATCTAGGATGATCTATCCAAGGCCTCTGGGCATATAGATTTGCAAATCGAGCCAGGATATAAACCTTTGCAGTATTAGCACATCCAAAAAGTTCTCAGATGATACTGATTCTTCTGGTCTGGAACCACACATTGAAAACTACTGGTATATATTAGAACTTTCCCTCCATTTACACCCATTACTAATCAACTCAGCTTCCCAGATCAGACCTTATTAACTAAAAGTAACTGAGCACCAAATTGTCCTGGATAGCTAGGTCCCCAAAACCAGCTTCCCTCCCAACTTCTCAAGAAGCTCTGCCAATGGCACCACATTTCTTCCAATTACTCAGACTTGAAATCTCTCTCTTATTAAGATCCTGCCTATATATATATATATATATAGTCAGTCGTCAAGTCCTTTCAAAATGTCCTTTAAAACACTCTCATGCTTTTCCTCCCTGTGCCCAATTTCAACATTCCAGTCCAGGCTTTTATCATCTTACACTCGCCTGGCCCCTGACTCTAGTCTCTCCCTTTCAATTCATCTAGTACAACACCACAAGGTTAATTTTCTAATCTCCAAGGTTTCTTTCAGTTGAAAGTTTAGTATGTCCTTTAACATATCCAAAAGACTTGCATTAATCCTGCTCCACTAGGCCTACACACCTTAACAATCACTGGTTCTCCATTTTCTCTGTCTCTCCAAAAGTTAACTCTACCTCCTGACTGATAGATCTGAAAATATAATCCCAAAGAACACCTGCATCAGAAATATCTGGGCTGTGTCGTAAAGATGTATATCCCTGAGCCCTACATCAAACTGAATGAAACATCTCTTCTCTAATGTCCTGCTATAAACATAACCCATTATCACTTCCTGCATATGTTATCTATTGCTGTATAAAAATTATCCTCAAAACTTAATGGCTTAAAACAACACACATTTATTATCTCATGGTTTCTGTGGGTCAGAAACCCAAGTGTGGCTTAGATGGGTCTTTTGGCTCAAGTTCTCTTAAAAGGCTACATTCAAGGTGTTGGTCAGGGCTGCAATCATCCCAAGACTCAACTAGGGAAAGATCTGCTTCCAAGTTACCTCACCTGGCTGTTGGCAAGATTCAGTATCTCATAGGTTGCTGGGTTGAAGGCCTCAGTTCATCTCTGGTTGTTGACCGGTAGCTTCCCTTATTTTTTTTCCATGTGTACCTCTCCTAGGTCAGTTTACAACATAGCAACTTGTTTCATCACAGCAAGGAAGCAAGTAGAGCCAGAGATCAAGAGAGCCAACAAGACAAAAGTCACAATCTTTTGCAATTTAATCATGGAAGTGACATCCTATCACTTTTGCTCTATTATATTTGTTAGAAAGAAGTCACCAGACCCAGCTCACCTAAAAGGGAGAAAAGATTACACTTAGATTACCAGGAGTTGGAGATCGATAATTAGGAGTCATTTCAGAAGTCACCTGCCACACCCTCCTTAACAAGAAATCTTTAACCCATGTTTTTTCCTATTTACCCAGCCACTACAAAGGAATTAGAAACAACAGAATCTAGTTAATAAGAAAACAATACATAAAGATATGATTACCCTAGTCTGGCTTCTTATATTACAAAAGTCTCTGATTTTAGTGAAAGAGAAAGTAGGTGCTCAAGGTCCAAAGTGGACATTTGGGACCTTCTAACAAACACATATTCATCAGTTGGATCACTTTTCAACACTGGCTGCTGATTAGAATGTCCGGGGAGCTTTTTTTTTTTTTTTTTTTTTTTTTTAAGTACTGATGTCCAGGGTCCCACCACAGACCATTTAAATCAAAACTTCTAAGGCTGGAGCTCTAATATTAGCCTTTTTAAAAGACCTCTAGATGATTCTAATGTGTAGTTAGGATTAAAAACCCCTGGGCCGGCCTATTGTTCCAGTCTCACTTGCACTGTGTGTGTGCGTGCGTACTATAAATATGTGTTTTGTTCACTGCAAAGTTCACATAAATGAATATTTATTTCTACATACCACTATTCACATTTGGAAAAAAAAAAGATAATTTAACACACAGCCTTGGTATATTAAATTCTGAAGGTCTACATTTTCTTCCAAAAGCCGTATGAGTTCCCTAAGGAATTAAACTCTAAAAAATACATATATCTTCATTTAAACTGATTTATTACCAAAGAAATCAAAGATGGAGTCAGTTTCTTATGAAAAACACTAGAATTAACATAGAACATGGGGAGTCCATAGGCTTACATTGAATAATACTATCTGGAATTAGCAATGTTCATATAAAGCACTCAGTAAATATTTCATAAGTACTGTATGCGTATTTAATATACTTATCCATAATTTAATGCTTCTTATCAACGGATTTTTTGTAATCTGGTGCAGTGCTCTTTAAAAATTGAAATTTGTTGTCAATATTTAAAACAAGGAAATTCCATATTTGGGGTTTCTCTTTTAAAACCTGGCAGCTCTGATAACACCATACTTACCATTCCCACATGGTAAAAATCAGCAGAAAGTGAATAGCAGCTACCACTTCTTTATTGACTACCCAAACAGACATAATTCGCTTTTTAAAAAAAATTTAATTAAGTTTATTGAGGTAACATTGGTTAATAATACAACTATGTAATTTTCAGGTATACATTATAATTTGACATCTGTATATTCCATTATGTGTTTACCACCCAAAGTCCATTTTCCTTCAGCTACCATATACTTGATCTCTTTTACCCACTTCTCCCTCCCCCTGTTCCCCTACATTTGACCCCCTTTACCCCATCTACCTCCCCCTTCCTCCTCCACCACAATTGTAACTACTAGCCTATAGTACTCTGGTAACCACTAGTCTATAGTCCATGTCCATGAGTCTCTGTTTATCCTACTCATTTTTTGCTTTTAGGTTTATATTCCATATATAAATGATATCAAGTGATTTTCAACTTTTTCTGTCTGGCTTATTTTGCTTAGCATGATTATCTCGAGGTCCATCCATGTTGTCACAAATAGCAGTATTTCATCTATTCTTATGGCTGAGTAATATTCCATTGTATATATGTACCACCGCTTTTTTAGCCAATTATCTATCACAGGACACTTCAGTTGCTTCCATGTCCTGGCCACTGTGAATAATGCTGCTATGAACATCGGTGTGCAAATATCTTTTTGGATATGGGTTTTCAAGTCTATGGGGTAAATACCCAGAAGAGGGATTGTTGGATCATATGGTAGATCAATTCACAGTTTTTTGAGGAACCTCTATACTGTTTTCCACAGTGGCTGTACCAATTTGCAGTCCCACCAGCACTGTGTGAAAGTTCCTTTTTTCCCCATCCTCTCCAGCATTTGTTATTACTTGTCCTATTGATTATAGCTATTCTAACAGGTGTGAGATGGTATCTCATTGTAGTGTTGAGTTGCATTTCCCAAATAGCTAGCAATGTTGAGCATCTTTTCATATATTTGTTGGCCATTTATATGTCCTCTAGGGAGAAGTGTCTGTTCAAGTCCTCTACCCAGTTTTTGAATGAATAATTGAGTATTTTGTTGTTATTGAGTTGTATGACTTCTTTGTATATTTTGGATATTAGGCCCTTATCGAAGGTGTTGCTTGCAAATATATTTTCCCATTTGCATGGTTCTCTCTTCACCTTTTTCACAATTTCTTTTTGCAGAGCAGAAGCTTTTTAGTTTGATGTCGTCCCATTCATTTATTTTAGCTTTTACTTCCCTTGTTTTTGAGGTTGAATTCATAAAATCCTCTTTAAGTCCAAGGTCCTTGAGTTTGGTTCCTATGTTTTCTTCTATGCATTTCATTGTTTCAGGTCTTAAATTCAGGTCCTTAATCCATTTCAAGTTAATTTTGGTGTGTGGTGATAGACAGCAGTCAAGTTTCTTTCCTTTGCAGGTGGCTTTCCAGTTTCCCCAACATCATTTATTGAAGAGGCTTTCCTTTCTCCACTGTATGTTTTTGGCCTTTTTGTTGAAAATTATTTGCCCATATAAATATGGGTTTTCTTCTGGACTCTCGATTCTATTCCACTGGTCTGTGTGTCTGCTTTTCTGCCAATACCATTCAGTTTTGATTACAGTCACTTTGTAGTATAATTTGACATTGGACAGAGTGATGCCTCCACCTCGTTCTTTTTTTCTCAGGATGGCTTTGGTAATTCGGGATCTTTTGTGCTTCCATACAAATCTGATGATTTTTTTATTCTATTTCTTTAAAAAAACATTGATGAGAGTTTGATGGGGATTGCATTAAATCTGTATAATGCTTTAGGTAATATGGTCATTTTAACTACATTGATTCTTCCAATCCAAGAACACAGAATATCTTTCCATTTCTTTGTATCTTCTTCAATTGCTTCTAATAAGGTCTTATAGTTTTCTTTATATAGGTCCTTCACTTGTTTTGTTAGATTTATTCCTAGGTATTTTATCCTTTTTGTTGCAATTGCAAAAGGAATTATATTTTCTACTTCATTTTTGGACACTTCATTATTAGAGTATAGGAAAGCTATAGATTTTGAACATTGATTTTGTATCCAGAGACTTTACTGTATTTGCTTATTGTTTCTAGTAATGTTCTTGTGGAGTCTTTAGGGTTTTCTATATACAGAATCATGTCATCCGCAAATAGTGAAATTTTGAGTTGTTTCCTATTTGGATGCCTTTTGTATCTTTCTCTTGTCTGACTGCATTCACTAGGACCTCCAATGTTATATTGAATAACAGTGGTGATAGTGGACAGCCTTGCCTTGTTCCTGATCTTAGAGGGAAGGTTTTTAGTTTTTCACCGTGAAGTATAATATTGACTGAGGGTTTATCATAAATAGCCTTTATTATGTTAAGGTAATTTCCTTCTATACAAATTTTGTTAAGTGTTTTGATCATAAATGGATGCTGTATCTTGTTGAAGGCTTTTTCTGCATCTATTGATATGATCTTATGAGTCTTATTTTTTAATTTTTTATGTGATGTATCACATGAATCAATTTGCATATGTTGAACCATTCCTGTGCATCTGGAATGAAGCCCAGTTTGTCATGGCGTATAATGTTTTAAATATGTTGCTGTATTCGGTTCGCTAGTATCTTATTTAGGATTTTTGCATCTATGTTCATGAGAAATTTTGTTCTATAGTTTTCTTTTTTGTATGTTATCTTTATCAGGATTTGGTATCGGTAATACAGGCCTCATAAAATGAGTTGGGAAGTATTGCCTCCTCTTCATATTTTTGGAAGTGTTTGAGGAAAATAGGTATTAAATCTTCTTTGAATGTTTGGTAGAATTCACATGTGAGGCCATCCTGTCCTGGACTTTTACTTTTTGGTAAGATTTTGATGATTGTTTCAATTTCCATATTGCTGGTTGGTCTATTTAGATTTTCCAGTTCTTCTTGATTCAGTTTAGGAAGGTTATATCTTTCTAAGTACTCGTCCTTTTATTCTAGATTATTAAATTTGATGTTATATGATTTTTCATAGCACTCTTGTATGATCTTTTTTATTTCTGCAATGTAATTTCCTCTTTCATCCCTGATTTTGTTTATTTGTGTTCTTTTTCTTTTTTCTTTAGTGAGTCTAACCAGGGGTTTGTCAATTTTATTAACCTTCTCAAAGAACCAGCTTTTTGTTGCTTTTATTTTTTCTATTGTTTTTGTTTGTTTATTTGTTTTGTTTTCAATTTCATTTATTTGTGCTCTAATTTTGAGGAATTCTTTCCTTCTGACTTTAGGCTTCATTTGTTCATTCTTTTCTAGTTTTTTAAGATAAAGTGTTAAGTTGTTTATTTGGGTTCTTTCTTGTTTTTGGAGATAGGCCTGTAATCATATGAACTTTCCTCTTATGACCGCTTTTGTGGTGTCCCAAAGTTTTGATATGTTGTACTAACATTGTCATTCATTTCTAAGTATTTTTTGATCTCTTTTTATTTCTCTTGTGACCCAGTTATTCTTCTGTAGCTTGTTGTTTAATCTCCATGTATTTCTGTTCTTCCTGATTTCTTTCTGCAATTGATCTCTAGTTTCAAATCATTATGATATGAGAATATGGTTGATATGTTTTCAACTCTCTTATATTTGATGAGGCTATCTCTGTGTCCCAGTATGTGGTTGATAATTGAGAATGCTCCATATGAACTCGAGAAGAATGTATAAGTAGCTGTTTTGGGATGGAAAGCTCTATAAATGTCAATTCTGTCCACTTGGTCTAATGTGCCATTTAAGGATGTAATTTCCTAATGGATTTTCTGTTTTCTGTTTGGATGATTTATCCATATCTGACAGTGGTGTCCGCTACTATGATAGTGTTTTGGTTGTTTTGCTCTTTAGTTCTGTTAGTAATTGTTTTACATATTTAAGGGCTCCCTGATTGGGAGCATAGATATTAATACATGTTATGTCTTCTTGTGCATGATTCCCTTTATCAGTATCTTTATTTATCTTTTTATTATGAAGTCTATTTTGTCCATTATTAGTACTGCTGCTCCCGCTTTTCTCTGAATGTCATTTGCTTGAAATATCATTTTCCACCCTTTCACTTTGAATCTATATTTGTCTTTCAAACTGAGATGTGTCTTCTAGAGGCAGCATATGGTTGAGTTTTGTTTTTTGATCCATTCTGCAACTTTGTGCCTTTTTATTGGTGAGTTCAATCCATTTACATTTAAGGTGATTATTTAAATATGATTTCATCTTATAGCCATTTTACCTTTTGCTTTCTGGTAGCTCTGTGTTTCCATTGCTTCCTTGTGTTTGTGTTTCTGTTTCCTTTATTTTGGTTGCCTTCTGTAGATTTTGCCTCTGGTTCTTCTTGTTTCATGTTATATACATCAGTTCTGAATCTTTGGTGTGTGGTTACCATTATGAATATGAAATAGATAGTTACATATATACAATCATACATTTTTTTCTGCGTGTGCCTAATCTCCATTCCCCTTTGTGAGCTCTGATCTTTGAATCCTCCCCTTTTCAGTCACTATTGTTTCAGTTTGTCCCTATGTATGCTGAATGTTCATTACTATCTTGCTGTAGCAATTCTCTTCTTAATGTTTAAGCTCATAATGCCCTGTTCTTAGTAAGGGTTGCACTCCTCTTCTATTTTCCTGATAATGACCTTACTCCTAATTCTGTATTTTTCTTTTTTGGTCATTTTGTTTTAGGTGAGCTGACCCCTTTCAGTATTTTCTGTAATGCGGGCAGTGTAGTAGAGAGTTCCCTCAATTTTTGTATGTCTGAAAAGGTCTTTATTTCTCCTTCATGTCTAAAGGAGAGCTTAGCTGGATACATTATTCTAGGCTGGTAATTCCTTTCATTTAATATTTTAAATATTTGATTCCACTCCTTTCTGGTTTGTAAGTTTTGTGCTGAAAAGTCCGATGATAATCAAACGGGTTTTCTTTTATAAGTTACCGTCTTCTCCCTGGCTGCCCTAGGAATTTTGTCTTTGTCATTGATTTTTGATAATTTTAAAACAATGTGTCTTGGTCAAGACCTTTTTTGGGTTGAGATAATTAGGAGTTCTGTTGACTTCTTGAATTCAAAGTTCCAGCTCATTCCTTAGATTTGGGAATTTCTCATCAACTATTTTTCTTAAAATGCTTTCTAATTCCTCTTCCTTTTCCTCCCCTTTCACTAATGCCCATTATTCTTATGTTACCTCCTGGTAACAGCAGTTCTTGTATTTCTCTTTCATTATTTTTCAGTCTTTGGCTTCTCTCTTCTTCTTTCTGATTTATTTCTAGATTTCTGTCTTCAATATCACTGATCCTTTCCTCCATTTGGTCGACTCTATTTCACAAGCTTGCTATTTCATTTATCAACTCTTGCAGTGTGTGTGTGTGTGTGTGTGTGTGTGTGTGTGTGTGTGTGTGTGTGTTTTATCTCCAGAAGTTCTATTCTGTTCTTTTAGAGGGTTTCAATCTCCTTCCTCTGCTCATCTAGTTGTTTTTCCAGTTTCTGAAATTGTTGCTATGATTCATTTTGGAACTCGCTGAGTTTTTTCAGAAATACCATCCTGAATTCTGTGTCATTTAAGTCACATATTTCTATGTCTCTAAGCTTATATTCTGGAAATTTTTCGCTTTCTTTCTGAGATGCCTCATCAGCTTAGTTGTTCATGGTTTTTAATGGACTTTTTCTCCACTTGGGCATTAATGGATGTATAGTCAGCTTTTTTTTCCAGAATGAAAATTTATTATATAAAAGTCTTTCTTTAGCATGTTTACAAAAAAGGTGCTTTTTTTTTTTTTTGGTTTCCAGTAGGTGGCATTAAGCCTCTTGGATCCTTGCTTTATATAAAGCTTTAATAGTGCTTTTTTATTTTCTTTGAGATGTTCAATCACACTCGCTACCCTCAGTTTCAGTCCCTGTTAGTGTTAGTGATAGTTTCAGTAGCATTTGCTCAGATTCCCCTTGGTGTCTGCAGTGTTGTCTCAGAGGGTATGGGGGGAGGAGCACTCTGGGTTGGAAATTGGGGTCTGTGGCTGAGCTTTGGTTTCAAAACCACGACTGGTAAAATTCAACAATTATTTCTCTGCCATCTCTCTTCTCTGCTTTCTGCCCTGATGACTGGGCCCTGCCGCCAGCCACGTGGAGCTCACAGCACTCCCAGACAGGGCTGTTCAGGGAACTTGCTGCAACTTCTCACTTCCCTGTCCTCCTACAGGGAACTCCAGCATCTCCAAGAGGCAGCTTCTTTATTACTCTCAGTCCACCACCCGACACCCTAGGTTCTGACCTGTGGTAGCTCTCATGCACAGATCCCATGCTCAGATGTGCTAGTGTGCAGTTTGGGTGTTTTTTGCTGAGTTATAGATGTTCAGCTGCTTGTTGTTTCAAGGGGAGAGAGCTGGGGACGTCTCTTATCCTCCATGTTTCTCCACACTCCTACAGAGTATATTTTGATGGCTACTAGACTGGAGGTGGGTTGAGGGAACAGTGAAAAAGGGCAAAAGGATAAAGTACAAATGTATAGGTACAAAATCATCATGTAGTTATAAAGTGTATCAGAAGGAAAACAGTCAACATTGTTGTAACACATATGTAAGGGGGAAGAGGGGTACTAGGTTTAGTGAGGTAGTCACTTTGTGAGTTATATAGATCTCTAATCACTATGCTGTATAACTGAAACTAATATTATATGCCAACTATAATTGAAAAAAAAACATTCATTGAATTGTACAATGTAAATATGAGCAACTAACTGTCTATTATATTTCAATAAAGCTGGGAAAAGAAGAAAGAAAATCAAGTTGAGTTGTGTGTAGACAAAGCAGACTGTGGAACAAGAGACAGTAAGAAGGTCCTAAGACATTTTGGAAGATCAAAACGAACATTAGGGATTTACTTCAGAGGCTGACTCTCCAGAGGCTAAGAGCCAAGAGAACTTACCCACTTAATCTGCCACATGTCCAAGCACTTTGGAAACCTACTTCCTAAGCCCAAATCCCTCAAAGAGCTACCTACCATTGTTGCAACCCATCAATGTGACCAACATGATACAATAATTGTGTCCTTAGAAGCCAACATAACTACAGTACTAAAAATAATGGTTCCATAGATACAAATGTTCCTGAAACTGACTGATATGACAAGTAATGGAATCAGAAATAACAAACTGGAAGAACAGCACTGCTATTCAACCTCTTTGTTTGGCCTCTTACAAGGTAATCAAAGCACATGCAGAAGTCGCATGTTCATTAGGGTGGTGATATTTTGCATTAATGGGAATCACACTTTAATGACCAAAAGTTTTGGACAGAAAAGAAAAGCAGGAGTCAGTCTCCTACTTTCCCCAAACTGGGCTCCTCAAAATCCTGCACAGGAGTCACTGATAGTGATGAGAGTGCTGGTCTACAATTCATTATGGAAACCTGGGAAAGAATGTGATAGTAAAGAGCCCAGAACCAGTAAAAAATGTCTTAGTTATCAAAACACTCATCTCACAAAAGTGTTGCACAACATTTTGTGGATTATCTAAAGAAAAATTTTAATCTCAAGGAGACTTTTCTCCACACCTCCAGCCATAATTCTGAGCTCTCTATGCCTATAGATGTATGCTCATTTTAGTATTAGTTTGGGAAAACACAAGAAGAAAAAGCCTACAAAAAAAAAAGTAATACGGTGACTAAAACCATATGCAGTTCTGCCAGTTTTGTTGATATTTTCCACAGTAGTGATTCATGTATTGTATTACTTGATTTGCATATGCTCTGGGAATTAGCTACAACAAAATTTTAATTCCAGGCTGTTTAGATCTTGTTTCCAAGGATGCCCCAAGGCCATCTCTTTCCTAATACTCAGCTGATCCTCCACTCAGCAAGTGAGAATTTTAACATAGAAAGAAGTAAACCAAAACTTTGAAAGTAGATCTGCCAAAAACATCAAATGATTCATTCTGAGGTCAAGTGCTAATTATTTATGGATTAACATGAGTAATGGAAAACTGGCTGTAACTCACATTATTAAGTGCTGCCTTATCCAAGAAAGGGCAACAGTGGGAATTAGGTAGGAAAATCAGTGTTAAAATAGTAATGAATAGTATTCAAGTGTGAAAATGGATAACAAATGTTAGCATCTGTTCACCTCTCCCTAGTGTCCAGAAAAGAGAAGCCAGCACTGGATTCCTAAATTGGAACTCAAACTTTATTGTGTATCACCTGGGGATCTTGTTAAAATTCTGTTTCCTATTGGGTAGGTCTGCAGCAAAGCCTGAAGTTCTGCATTTCTAATGAGCTCTCAGATGATGCTAACACTGCTGGTCCATGTACCCACACTTTGAGTAGTAAAAGTCTAAAACAGAGATCAGCAACCTACAGCCCACAGGCCACATCCAGTCTACTGCCTGTGTTTGTACAGCTTGTGAGCTAAGAATGATATATTTTTTTTCAAATGGTAAGGGAAGAAAAGCAAAAGAATACTAATATTTTGTGACATGTGAAAAACATGTTGATTTCAAATTTCAGTGTCCATAGGTGAAGTTTTATTTGGACACAGCATGTCCATTCATTTACATATTGTTTATGGCTGCTTTCTAACTGAGGTAAGTATTTACAACAAAGATAAGCTGCAAACCTAAATATCTGGACCTTTATGGAAAAAGTTATTTGACCTTATTGGTCTAAAAGATTAATAAAGGTTATTATGCTGTATCAGTCCATGGAGAGAAGGGCTTTGAGTTGGGAAGACAGAAGCCACAGACATTGACAGAGCTTGTACTTCCTCCTACTGAAACTGGGAGGGATCTGAGAACTGATTGACAAAGCCAGTGTACTGTGTGTGGACACAGTGCTCCAGACAGATCAGCAGTCAAAAGGCAAGGCCTCGATAAGCAGTATCTTTGGGTGCACTTAGAGCAGCAGTGCCCCAAGACAGTCAACAGGTAACTGTTGATAGTAACCTCTAGGAGTCCAACCAAAAACAGAAAAGGTGAAACGACTAAGAACTAAAGACTCAGGCCATTTCTGATTTTCTAGCACTAGGATTCTTCAGTGATCTCACGAAGGAATGTAGGAAACCCCCAAAATAACCAAGATTTAATTTCTTACCCATACTACATATTGAGGGCTCTGAAAAGATTACATTTCATTTAAAGAAATAAAAGAAGAAGAAATAGCTTGCCTATATTAGTTTACGAGGGCTGCTGTAATAAAATATCACAGACTGGGTGCTTAAACAACAAAAATGTATTTCTCATAGTTCTGAGGCTGAGAAATCCAAAATCAAGGTGCCATAAAGGTAAGTTTCATTCTGAGGCCTCTCCTCTTGGCCTGTAGACCGACTTCCATCTCACTGTGCAATTATACGACCTTTTCTTTGTATTTATTTGTGGAAAGAGGAAGGAGAGGGAGAGAGAAAGGGAAAGGAAGGAGAAGGAGGAGGAAAGTGAGCATGTGCTAGGGAATACATGAGTACAAGAACGCTCTCTAGTGTCTCTTCTTATAAGGACACTAACCCTAGCTGATCAGGATACCACCCTTATGACCTCTTTTAACTGTAATTACTTCCTTATAGGCTGTGTCTCCAAATACTGAGACACTAGGGGTTAAAACTTTGACATATGAAGTGGGGCAGAGGGTACAATTCAGTCCATAACATTTCCCTTAGCAATGTGGACTAAATTTAACATAATATAAATGCTATACTCATTTATATTCCTGATCTTATGAGTAGACAGAGATGACTAACTTCTGCTTTTATTTGATATGAAGACACAAAAAGGCACTTTTATCTCAAGCTATCTCCTCCATTGACTTGCCACATGCACCCATGCCCAATATCAGAATTATTCCTTTAAGTGAAGTTTGCCTCACTTGAAAGTCCAGGTGAAATTATAAATCCACTAAATAGAAGAGTTGCACTTTCCCCTATTGTCAGAGAAAACTCCCTAGGTCTGGAGAGCACAGCCCAATGCATCTTCAACAGTAAATACAGTACTATAGCTAAGAGCATGAACTCTCAGCCAAATTGCCATTTACCCAGCTCTTTGACCTCAAATAAGTCATTAACCTCCCCATGCTTTAGTTTCCTGTCCAAAAAATTAGGTTACACATACTAACCTACTTCTTAGAGCTGTTGTAAAGATTAACTTAATTAATATTGACAAGCACTTAGAACAGAGCCTGCTACACAGCAAGCACTCAGTGGGCATTAGTCATTATTTTATCTTAAAGATTTGAGAGAATTTTGCCTTCTACTCCAGTGTATGATTCAAATTAGTTGCCACCATAAAAAAGTGACAGTTTAAGAGGAGGCTATACGTATCCCCTGCCACACTGTCATGTATATCTAAGATTTATACAGTTTGGTTGAAAATAATGAAGGCAAGGACAACCTTGAGAAATATAGAGAGATACTGAGGAACATAAAGTCAGGAAAGAGAAGATCTGTAGGAAAAAAATGTGGATCTTGGAATGTTGACTAGAAAGGCCAAGTCTAGATAAAACAACTAGGACAGTGTGGGGACAGTATAAGGGCACTGTCTGCCTGGAAAGCGGGGAATGGTTAGGAGCTGCTGACTTTTCTTGTGAATTCCAATGTCTAAGTGTCTCTGGGACAGAAATATCTTTCAGCAATCCCAATCCAGACCTGCTGTGCCCCAAACAGCTTTGTCTAAAATATCTACAATACTGAAGAGTTGGACACAACAAAGGCCATATTCTCTTTCTGGAACAAAGAAATGTGATCCAGCAATAGCAGCTAGGACACTTTCATCCTTCATTCAAAAAGAAAAAAGAAAATTATCCTTAGGAGATGCAAGCCCACATACAATAGACTAATGGGCAAGATATTTGCTAGGATGTAGACCCTTTACTCAGTGTGCAAATGAGTTGAATCAAAGGGAAGATTTCTTTCTGCCTGTGTTGACCAAGAGAATATGATTTTTCGAGTGGTTAAAAAAATTACATGACTTTATAGTTATATTGCTCCTGCTACAAAGGCAGTCTCCACACTTAGATTTCGTATTATTCCATCGTCCTGAATACATGTAATTATTCTAGGTCTGGTATTATCTATTCCACACAAACAGCAGAGTATCTTTCTAAAATTCTGTCCTGTACCACAGGCCCTACCAAAAATAAAATCCACAGAACAGCAGAAAGTGAAAGGATGCTTCCATGTCTGGTACAAAATTTTCAAGGGGAAGGATATATTCCCAACTTCTCTCTTCCCCCACCATGCCAATGGGCATATACATGTATATGTACCCACTTATACACAGACATAGTCCTCGAGAGCCATATACTTTCCTCAGGACTTGAGAAAGAAAAATAATTAAACTCTTCAAAATCCTTCCACTGCATCATGCTTGGACTGTAATGTAAGGATGTAGTTGCCACCCGCGCACAACCTGGAAAGCGACCTGCTTGCCTCCAAACTTCCTCGAGAGCCATATGTGCATTGATTGCAGAGCCAACTATAATTTCCTCCTGTGCACATGGTTCAATATATGTTTTTGAACAGGCAGGCGTGGACATGAAAGTCATTTTTCAAGAACTCGGATCCTCAGATATAGATATTTATACACAAAGCAGTGCTACAAAACTTTCTATTGAGAGGGAGACATCTTGTGGATTACCTCAGAACTGAGCATTTCTGAAAGGCAAGCGAGTAATATGAATAGCACCGCTGATGATAACAGCAGCCACTTTTTCCTAAGCACTTCCTATATGCCAGGCATAGTACTAGGAACTTCACCTTGATTATCTTAGTCCTCAGTGTAAATCTGGGGAGTGGAGCGTCTTTATTCTCATTATGCAGATTCTTTATTCTCATTATTTCAGGGAAATTGAAGCTCACAGAGATTAAATAGCTTACCGAAAGCCTCACATCTGGTAAGTGGAAGAACCAGGATTCAAATTTAGGTTTTACTGGCTCAAAAGTTGACTTGCTTTCCTTATACTATAAAACCACCACTATATTTAGCAAAAGTATAAGAATTGACATTGCATAGTTCATTGGTTAAGAGTGTGGGCTCTGGCACCACACTGCTTGACTTTGATAGCAACTCTGTGGGGTATCTTGAAAGGAGACATATGCAGATGACCTTGGTGACTCATTTCCTCATTTCCTCCCCCTTTTTGGTAAGAATGACCAAGAGCTAGCTCAGCTGTACTGAATATGACTGCAGAGTGTCAAGGCCTTTGGCTAATGTTACCTTTCCTGATAGGCAAAGCTAGTCCTAGGACCTTCACTATATAGATTCTGGTGTTGCATGTGCCTGTTCCCTCAAGCTTTCCCTAGTCTGAGAGATCCTTTATTATATTTCTTGTCACTTAAAAAAAAATAGGTGTTCCCTAGCCCCTCTTAAGCTAGCCTATAAATATGTTAAGTGAGCTAGGGACAGAGTTCACTCTTGCATTTGGAGTGCTCTCTGTCCCAAGTCTAGTGTACTGGCCTTGGCAGACTCCAGACCTACTGGAACTTTGGCCACCATGCATATAAAACATCTATGCCCAGTCTGCATTGTGGCAAGATGAGAATTCAGGGGAATGCTTATACTCTGTTACTTCTTTGTTTGTAAATACTGCTCACACAGAAACCCTATGTTATGGTTGTACTGTTTGGAACTAGTGATACTTGTCCATGACCCCATTACCCAACAAACCTTGAACATGTTATTTAGCCTTCTTGTACCTTGGTTCCCTTACCCATAAAAGGGGTGATATGAGAGTATCTACATCATAAGGATTGTTAAGTGAATTAATAAGTATATGAAGTATACATGAATAAGCACTAATAAATATTAGCAATTAGTATGGCTATATTCAGAGAAGGATCTTAGAAGTCATTGAGTTCAGCTCCCTCACCTTATAGAAGGAAATTTGAACAAGTGGGCATAACTAATCAGTGGTAAGATGAAACAAGACCCAAAATCTTTCTCTCCCAGTCCAATGTGATTCAAAATTTTCATGCAAGTGTCATGCGAGTAGGGGATACTTGCATAAACAGGGCCTAAAACCCAGCCCTGGTATCTAAGGACCAACCTAAGTGAGCACTTAATTGATGTGCATGTGTATTTTGGTGTTGTGTACATTCAGCTTTTTGTTCAGAGTGGCCCAGATGTACTTTTCTTCAATAAAATGTATATACAAACCAGTAAAGAAATAATGAACACCTACCAAGAGACTCAGAACAGAACTTTGTAAATTAAATCTGATATTAAATCTCTTAAGTTTTTTAACTACTTAAAAGAATCTTTAATGAGCCTTTTTGTAATGAGATAAGCACCTCTCACTTACCCTTCCCACTACCCAATAAGATCTGTCGTGTCCTTAAAAGCCTCCAAGAATACTTTCCTCTCTCCAGCCTCCCTCCCCTCCCCCTTCTCTGGATTCATGTAGCATGTGTCATCTCTGTTATACCACTTAGCACTTAATACTCTCTTGTACTCTTGTTTCATGCTGCTAATCTCATCTGTCCAGCCAGGTTGTAGGTTCCCTAAGAGTTGGGACTATTTCTTCTTTTTCATCTGTATTTCCACAGGCCCTAGCATTAAGCTGAGAGTCTCTTGGTAAGTGTTCATTATTTCCTTACTGATTTGTACACACATTTTACTGAAGCAAGGTACACCTGGGCCATGCTAAACAGGAAGCTAGATATATATAATGCCAAAATACACATGCAGTCAATCAAGATGGTCCTTAGATACGGGGGGCTGGGTTTTAGGCCATGTTTATACAAGTATCCCCGGCTCACATGACACTCACATCTTCTGCAAAATCCATCTATGCAATGTCTTTCAACAGTTTCAAAATAAAATGTGTCAGGCTATGTTCCAAACACTTTTATATATTAATTCATTTAATCCTTATGCTAAGGTACTACTATTATCTCCATTTTACAAATGGGAAAACAGAGGCTCAGAGTGGTAATGAACTTGTGCGGGATCACACAGCTAATAAGTGACAGAATCTGTATTCAAATCCAAGCTACCTGGTTCTAGAGCCCATACTTTGAGCCACTCTGCTATAGGGTCCCTCACCCTTCACAAAGATCCTCAGTGGGGTGGGCACCATCTGTCTTCTCCAAAAGGGAAGACAGTATATTTTCAGTGGTAAAACAAATGTAAAAACCCAACATAGCAAAGTCACAATATGAATAGATGATTCTATGACAACAGAAAAGGGGAAAAAAATAGTCCAATAACAATGACTACAGACATTATGGAGCACTTGCTAAATACTAGATACTGAGCACTTTATGTACATTATCTCTTGTAGTCCTTACGACAACCCTGTAAGGTTATATTATTATCTCTATTTTTTAGATGAAGAAATAGAGGTTTACAGAGTCTGAAATACAGAGCTAGTTAAAAGGTAGAGCCTGAATATTAACCCAGATATGCCTGTCCCCAAACCTAGGGCTCTTAAGCACTATGCTATACTTTTGGTGTGGCTCTGTGCAAGCATAGACAATTTGAGCTCATGTTTGCACACTAAATTGGTTGTATCAGCATCAGACAAAAGACTTTGAGTATCAGGTATCAGTGTATGCTAGTCTTAAGCATTGTTTGCTAGTAATTTACTTTAACTATTGAGACATCTTTATATTGAATTATTGTATGTATATTTACATGAATAATAAGACCCTGAATGAAATAGTATGGCAACTCTATAATTTCTATAAGAAAAAAATATGAGTAGAAAGGAAGGACCCTGTGACATATTGTAAAATTACATTTACCTGAGGCTGAGTGATATGCTCAACTGACAAGGATTAATTGGAAGAAGTAAAACAACACAAAAGCATAATTAGCAACACATATGCATGCACATACACACACAAGCACACACATACACACAAGGACACATGAACAGTACTTAAAAAGATATTATCAAAGTAGACTGTTTTCCTTCCAAAAGTCAGTTAGCTATTCTGGTGGTAGATTATAGCAGAATTTCCCAACTCTATCCCATCCACCCTCAGGACAGCTGGGTGAAGCCTGGGACGGGGAACAAACTCACTCATTGACCTCACGGTGCCCTACAAATATTTCTTTGTGTCCTATGACATTGAAAGATTCGGAAGCACTAGATTACAATATATATTAATTTTCTTCAGTCCTACGAATCATGTTACCATCAGCCCAAAGGTTTTATATACATACATAACTGACATTTTCTTCATACATATCAATTTTTTAATTTAGGGCTGCTTTAGACTAGCCTGATGGAGATGCAGAATGACTCAAGCGCTTACATGTCTTCCCTTTATTCTTCCATTGATGGTAAAGTGCAATGTTTCCAAAGAATGGTATATGTTCCATTGGTAGTTCTGGAGTTGATTTGAGATGGCATCCAGATGAATAATGTATGTATATATACATACATACATACATGCACACACACACACATTATTTTCAAGACATCCTTGCTTAAGGAAAGGCTAAAATAGTTTAAAATAATTATTAAAAGAAAAAAATCAGATAAGATAATAGAGGTAGTACCTAAATTACATATGGCTGAATTTTGGAGGTACTAAGCTAATGTAAATTGTACATAGGCTTTGAAGTCAATAGACCAGGGTTCAAATACCTGGTTTGCGACTTATAAACTATGTGCCCTTGAGCATATTTATTCACCTCTCTGAGCCTCAGTTTTGCCATATACAAGTTGGTGGTAACAAGATTGTTGTGAGAGTTAAATAACACAATCCATAATATAGACTCTAGCACATAATAAGTGTTCAAGAAAATTTGATTCCCTTCTCCCTGAGCCTAATAGTGTTCTTTTACCCAAATCACTCATTAGAGCTCAAAGCTGACCCCAAAAGAAAGCACCCTAAACTCTAACTAGGTGCTTTTAACATGACAGTCTCAATGCTTAAAGTGCTGGATATAACAAATTTAAAGCTGCCCAGATAATTATGTTCAAACTTTGATATTTTAAGTATGAAGTGATTTTAGCTGAAAGTGAGGCCAGATACAGTAAACTATCAAATATAAACTTGAAACAGGAAATCACTGAATTGTCTTTCTTTTTAGAAATTTCTCTATTCATTTTTGTCAAGCCTTTCCATAGCTTTGTAAGTTCACTGACACTCATGAGACAGTAGCTATTTACTTTTTAGGAAAATTTTCACATGGATGACAGAAAGATATCAAGAACTGAAAGAACTGAATTCTGACTATTTTTGTCCTTAAAAATCCCTTTGCAGCACCGTTTGAAACCTTGATTTCTTTATGAAACAAGTTAGAATAATAGCTTATATGTGTGGAGTGCTTTCACATACACCATCTCTGTCTGACCCCATCTCCTGTGCAAGGGTCCAGGGAAACCTTTGTTGATAGGCCATGTCTCCCAAAACATCAAGGGATGCCACACTCCAAGGGATAAGCAGAGCTGAGAATTAGGTGAAGAGCTGTGACTTGTAAACCAACAGAATCCAGGAAAGATCACTAAAGCCTATGACACTAAATATAGTATTTTTTAAAAGGCGAGCAAAGCAAGAAATTGGAAAGCCAGTAATATGAGAGTAGGGTAGTAAGGACAACAACAGGAAGGAGAGATTAGACCTAGATAAATGAATAGGAAAAGCATTTTCATAGCTGTATTTAAAGGACCAAGGACAAGTATTTTTTTTGTTAAATTCACCCCATTGTTTCAGTTGTATTCAGTATCCCAAAATGCTGTGTATACAGTAGAGAGATGAAATAGCACAAGCCACAAAGTATACCTTGAGATAAGCCTTATGCAGTATCACTTGACTGCAAGTTCTCTGAAAGAACTGCATTTCATTTCATACCTAACCAGCTGTCAGGATCAAGATCAATTCTGCTGGCCTCCTATCTTTCTAATGACCTCACTCTCTACTTCTACCATGCATACCAAACATACTGCATCTCCATATGGACAGTAAGTGCATTAGTGGTTCAAACTCACTAAGTCCAAAGCTGAACTTATAGCTCTAGAGAAACCTTCTCTTCTTCCTGTGTTGTCTGTCACAAGCACATACCATCACCACAACCCAACAGTTCATGCCAGAAACCTGGTAATCATCTTTCAATGTTCCCTCTCTTTTACCTACTTTTCCAAGCAGCCATTAAAGTTTTATCAACTCTACCTTTTAAATCTCTCTCTCTCTCTCTCTCTCTCTCTCTCTCTCTCTCTCTCTCTCTCTCTCTCTCCTCAAAATAATTGTGCATCAGAATCACATGGGAAGAGATTATTAAAAATGCAGCTGATTAGACTCCATTCCAGTCTTACTGACTCAGATTGTATAGGGACAGGATCTGAAATCTATATTTTATAAGCTCCCCAGGTGAATAAAAGGATCAAGCTTTGAGAATCACTGTTCTAATCCATTCTCTCTTCTCTAGACTCCTTTCCATTGCCTTAGTTCAGAAATTCATCATCTTTCCTGTATATACCTTAACGTTCAAGAGAGCATGGAATATGCCTCTTTTAATTATTATTGTACCCCCAGTGCCTACCTAGTATGATACCAGGCACATTTTAAGGCCTCAATACATTTTTGTGGAATGAATGAATGAACTAGGATGAGGAAGTAGCAGTAATATAGTCAGGGTAGAGTTTTATACACTTTATTTCCATTCAGTTACAAAATTCAGTTTAGCCAAGGATACAGCTTAACTAATCATAACCCTACAAAACACATTTTACCCAAGAATCTCAAATGTTCATGTATGTTGGTTAAGGTAACACTAGCTGTTGTAACAAATAAACCTAGAGCTTTAACACAATAAAAATGTACTTCTTGCTCACCTAACAGTCCAATGTGTATGCTCCTAGTCAGCAGGTGACTTTTCAAATGGAACTATAGGACCCCAGGCTCCTTATATCTTGTGGTTTTTCTATCTTCAACACACTTAATTATGAGATCACCATGGTTGTCTATAGCAAGAAATGGAGAGGGTATAGAATGAACACCTGCTTCCAAAAGGGACACAAATCACTCCTGTTCACATTTCATCAGCAAGTATTAGTCACATAACACCACCTAGATACAATGGGAGCTCAGAAATATAATCCCAGTGACAACTTCATAGAGATAGGGAATATTAATTTCTTGGGGATTAATTAGTTCCATCTTGCCATGCCATATAAGCTGGTAAACTGACTCTGCAAATTCACTTAGCCAGTATATTTAATTCAACTTTAATCTTAGAGGCAACATACAAAATACTTCTCTTTTCAGAGATTGGCTGCACTGTTCTACCATTCCAGAAGGAATATAGGGTTGTTTTATAGCAGAAAATGTCCCTGAGGAGCTTAGCTAGAAACAGAACCAAGAGCCAGATGAGCTAAAGGTACCAACTGGCTCACCTCTCCTAGTTTGCTCTGCATCTCCTTGCTGGCAAACTCATCTAAAACACAAAGTATTGTTATTTTCAAATACGAGTTTTTGATCTCAGAACTCCAAATCCCTCCTGGATGGGGGCAGATTGATACCCAAATGATAGCTCAGCTAAGACAAAGAGTTTGCCTCTGAATGATCCCCCAGAAAGTTGCAATGGCACAAATTTATCTTCATCAAGATTTTGCTGCCTGATCACACACGCAAAAAAAATTGTTTGGATATACCTGTGCCAATCTCCTAAACTATCATAGAAAACCTCTGGGGCACAGACATTTAATCATTCTGGAATGGAATGGCTTTTGGAGACAGCATGTCTTAAGGCCTATTTCTAGTCAAAGTCTTAAAGTGCTTCAAGTGCCTTACTAGCCTGATGGATTAGGTACTGAACCCTGAGGCTCTTGAGGTCAATGTTTTACAGCAGCTGAAAGCTGTGAAACGTCATTCTACTGAGAGTATCATGCAGCATTCAGTTGATAGAATTAGCAGACACTTGACCATGTATTTTAGCACCAGCTGTTAGGTCCTCTAGAGATATTCAACATATCCAGATGCAAGTTTGTCAGGAAGAATCATCAGAGCCTCAATAGCAGCCAGAGCCAAGGCTAGTCTAGCTACATATAACATACTTCTAATGTTGCAGAAAATTATGAAACAAATGGAAACCTTATTATAGATCCTCATTCCTCCTAAGTCCAGTGAATGAACACTATTTGAAGAGGAAGGGAGAAACAGAAATGGATAGTCAACCCAGACTTAACAATCACTCTCAACTCTCTTCAAGTCATTGAAAAAAGAAGAGCCAAGTTCCATTTCCTAACCTGTCTTGCTTGGCCCAAGTGGATCTACCTCATAATCTTGAATCAGAAATGTAAGAACCTTGCTCCTGGTGTGTGCCACTGTGTGTTCTATTTGCCCCCACACCAGACCAATCCACTGCACCTCTTGCTGGGCCACTCTTTCCCTCACACTAACATTCTTAGTCCTTTAGCTCAGCTTTCCCTCCAGATTCAATTTTCTTAGGTTCCCTCATTTAACAATCTGTTCTGGACTTGCCTTTTTGGCTCAGTGGCACTCTCCCTTTGTTCCCTTCTGCCCTAACCACAGTTCTTGGCTCTGAGAATCATGCACCACACTTTGGGGCTACTGGCTCTGGTAATGTGGGACCAACCAGCTGAGATGTTTCCTACACTATTTCCTACACAGATAAGGAAAATAGACACCTCTCATCAGTATATAAAGAACAATATTTCATTGAGCACTTCCTATCCAAGACTATCAGAGTCTGCCATATATCTCAGCCCCATCCGAGATGTTTGGAATAAGCATTCGACTACCTATATACTGCCCCATCCCCTTGTGGCTGTTCCCCAGAACTAAGCCAAGTTGTCAGATATTTCCACAATATAGTCAGGCACTGGGCCATCACTGCATTAATAATTATCTACTTCTGCATAACAAATTATCCAAACCCTTAGCAGCTTAAACAACAAACACATAACAGTTTCTGAGGGTCAGACATCCTGGAGCAGCTTAAGTAGATGCTCTGGCTCAGGGTCTCTCAGGAGATTTCAGCTGTAGGCCAACTCCAATCTGAAGGGGCTGGAGGAGCTTACACTTGTGGCTTCTGGAAGGAAACTTCAGTTCCTCCCCCATGGGCCTCTTCGTAGGGCTACTCACAGCTGGATTCCCCCACAGCAAGTAGTCTGGGAGAGTCCCCAGAATACATGCCACAATCTTTTCATAACCTAAGCTTGGAATTGATATTTCATCATTTCTGTTCATTAGAAGCAAGTCACTAAGACCAACTCAAGTTCAAGGGGAAGGAAATTAGAATACACTTCTTGAAGAAAAGAATATCAAAGAATTTGAGTAGATAGCACTAAAACCAACATAGCCACCAAATCCTTCTGGAAGGGAGGACAAAACTTTCTCTGATCCCTTTCTCCACATTTCTATTGAGCACTCAGGGCATCTCCATTCTCCTCAGAAGTTTAGTGCCCAGTAGTGGGGAAAGCTTTGCCCTATATTCCAGTCAACTTGCTGTCAGCACCACTTCCCATAGGCTGAGCCCTGATCTACCACTCCCTAGTCTGAGAGAGTCCCCTGGATTTACCTGATCTACATCTGAGGTTTTCCTATAGCTACCCTGCACTTTTGTTTTAGGAAGATTACGACAGTTCCGGATCATATTCCACACATCTGCCAGAACTGAATGAGATTTGCCATGCCTCAGTTTGGACTTCATTTCTAATTGCATAGCTCCCCTCAGAGTCACTTCTGTTATCTGTGCTTTCCCCCGACTATTCTTGCCAAGCTTTCCACTAAATTGGTCTCTTCATTCCCAACTGATGATGACAAGATGCTGAGCCAGATATTTTCCAAATGGAAGTCCAATATGTACTTCCTGAACACAGAGAAGAACCACAAATCTTCATGGGAAAATGTCAGAGAACAGATCCAACCCACCTAAAAATATCCTTGAGACCCCTTCCTAGGCTCAAAGTGCAACAGTGACCATGATGGAGACAACTCCTTTATGCCTGAAAAATGTATTTTTTAATTTATTATTTTTAATTATGATTTTCAATACTCCAAACTCCTAATAACACTTAGCTATAGATATCAATCCAAATTGTATTCCCATTAGTGTCATTAATAGTAATATACTGTCACACATTTATAAGTATGTACCTATTATGTTTATTCTTCCTTTTTTATTCAACATTACTTCAAATACAAATATCCATATAACAATACAGTCATCTTTAATAGCCGCTGGGCATTCCATTTTTTTGACATGCAAGGTTTTGTTTAGCAACTCACCTCATGCTGATGATTTAGTTGTTTCCAGCTTGTAATAGTTACAGTAGAATTCCCATTAACATTTACTTTCAATTACTTTCTTAAGGTTATAAATTAATTTAACTTGTCTTAAGATTATATCACTTGAAATACTTTGAGCACATTTCAGACTCTTATTTAATTTATACCTTGCTTACATCTAAAGAGATTCTACAGGGCTTACAATAAAAGGACACATACAATGTATGGCAGTATGTTCATGGACACTGATGGGCTTATTAAAGTAGTGATATAGCTAGAAAGGCTTATGTGAGGATAACAGACTCTAAATCACATGATTCATGTTTTGAGATGGAATAATGATGTCTACAAGTTCAGACTTCAGTTTCTTCCTGTAGTGGTATTTTTTTCTGCTTAAAGAGGAAAATTTCCATCCCTTAAAATAATCCTTTCCCACTCTGTCATTTAAGGCAACAGAATATGGTGGTGACTTGCTAGTTGTATGAACTTGAACAAGTCACTGAACCTCAGAGTTCCTCAGGTCCCTCATATATAAAATGAGGATAATAATTTTACCAATAACATAGGGCTGTTATGAAAAGTAAATGAGTTCATATTTTAAGGCATTTAAAATAGTGCCTAGTACATAATATAAATATCAGAGATATTTGTGAAATAAATAAAACAGTGAGTCCTCTACACATGCAAGACAAAGAATAAAGAGAAACAAGGAAAACACATTTAAAGCAGCAAGCATAGCTCTATTTGAAAATGCATGAATCATGTGGACACAAGATAAAAGAGCAAAAGATTGTATAAACACTTTCTACACACACACAGGAAAAAAGTAATTTTAAAGAGTCCCTCGATATAATAATGAAATTTGAGGCTTTGGAGCAGTAGGTGTTTAGAGGTGGAAGTAGTTTTAGGAGATCGACTTTGGAGTGGGGGAGTAATTTTTTTAAAACTGTATGTAATAATTCTGTTCTAAAGTAAGTGTATTTATTTGGTTTTGGAATCTCTACAATGCCTGAAATTCATCCAAAAACCATTCTTCTTCCAGATACATGGCTTGGAGTTTCTAATCAAAGATTTCCCAATTTTTCTAAGAAATATTGCTTCTCTTCCCTCAAAAAGAGATTTCCCCACTTTAAAAAATCTGTTAAGTCTATGGTCATGCTATTTTGAACAAGCCCAATCCCATTTGATCTCAGAAGCTAAGTAGAGTCAGGCTTTGTTAGTGCTTGAATGGGAGACCACCTAGAAAGACCAGGTGCTATAGGCATAAAAGTTTTTTAAAAATACAAGGGATTGTAAGCTGACAAGGTCCTTGTAATATTTGAGGTCAACCAAGGGTTGCCTCACCTAAAAAATAAAAAATAAAAATTTTAAAAAATTAAAAATAAAAAAGTAAAAAATCTGTTAAATCTCTATCTCATGTCACCACTAAAATAAATGCCAGATGTATTAAAGATTAAAAAATGAGAAAAACTAGTTTATAATTAGTAGAAAATATATATGCACGTTATATAATCTCAGTGTGGAAAAAATCCTCCCAAGCATAACTTCAAGGGCAGAAAATCCAAAGAAAAATTTTGATTTATTAACTAAACAAATATTTATAAATTCTGTGTAAAACGCCATAAATAAAATGTAAAGGCAAAAGGCAAACTTGAAAAAAAATATTTGAGAAACATAGCAGAGTGACAGATGTCCCCAAATCTCTCCTCTTGAGACAATAATAAGTTGAACATCTAAAACTCAACAAAAAACACACAAACTGAAAACCAACACATCTGAGTGTGGGATCTGCGCATAAGGGCTACCAAAGGTCAGAAGCTCAGGAGTCAAGTGGTAGACAGGGAGAAACAAAGAGCTGTCTCTCACAGCCAGAGTTACCTGCAGGAAGAGGGGGAGGAGAGAAGGTATGGCAGGTTCCCTCAACAGTCCTGCCTGGGAGAGCTATGACCTCCAGGCAGCCAGAGGCGGTATCCAACATTAGGAGAGAAAGCAGAGAAGTGGGGATGGCAGAGAAGCAGGAACGGCAGAGAAACAACAGTTGATTAGTACCACCCATGGCTGCAAAACATGAGGTTGAGCCACAGCCCTCATCCGCCAACTCTGAGGGCCCCTCCCCATTTCCTGCAAGAACCAACATCGCGGAGCACCAGGTGAATCTGAGCAAACACTACCGAAACCATCGCTAACAATGACAAGGACTGAAACAGGGTAGGGAACGTAATTGAATGTCTATAAGAAAAAAAGGCATTATTAAGGCTTTATATAAAACAGGGATCGAAGCGGTTTAGAGGTCACCTCCTGGAAACCAAAAGAAATATGTCTTCTTTGCAACAGGCTAAAGACAGACCTTTATATAATAAATCTTTCTGAAAAAAATGCAAAATGCACTTCTATTAATACCCAGGTAGAGAAATAGTTCATTAAACTCCATGAACAACCAAGGTTACAAGGCATCTCAGAAAGAAAGAGAAAAATTTCCAGAAAATAAGCTTACAGACATAGAAATATGCTACCTAAATGAAAGAGAACTCAGGATGGTACTTCTGGAAAAACTTAATGAGATCTGAAACAATTCATAAAAACAATTTCAGGAATTGAAAAAGCTATTAGATGAGCAGAATAAGTTCTTTAGAAAGGATTTTGAAACCCTCAAAAAGAAAAGAATAGAACTGGAGATGAAGAACACACTAAAAGAGGTGAAAAATGAAATAATAAGCTTGGGAAATAGAGTCGACCAAATGAAGGAAAGGATCACTGATATCGAAGACAGAAATCTAGAAATAAATCAGAAGGAAGAAGAGAGAAATAGAAGAATGAAAAATAATGAAACAGAAATACAAGAACTAGATGATACCATCAGGAGAGGAAACATAAAATTAATGGTCCTTCTTGAAAAGGGAGGAAAAGGAGGAGGAATTAGTAAGCATTTTCAGAAAAATAGTTGACGAGAATTTCCCAAAGTATGGAATGAGCTGGAGATTGGAGTTCAAGAAGTCAACAGAACACCCAATTTTCTCAACCCAAAAAGGCCTTCAAAAAGATACATTGTATTAAAATTATCAAAATCAACAACAAAGGCAGAATTCTCATGCAGCCAAGAAAAAGAATATGGTAATCTATAAAGGAAAACCAATTAGATTATTGTTGGACTTCTCAGCACAAACTTTACAAGCCAGAAAGGGTGGAGACAAATATTCAAAACATTAAATGACAGGAACTACCAGAAAAGAATATATCCGGCTACGCTCTCCTTTAGATATGAAGAAGAAATAAAGACCCTTCCAGACATACAAAAATTGAGGAAATTCTCCATTATGAGGACTGCATGACAGGAAATACTGAAAGCAGTCAGCTCACCTAAAACAAAATGACAAAAAATATACATAATTAGGAGTAAGGTGACTAGCAGGCAGATAGAAGCAAAGGAGGGCAACTCTTATTAAGAACAGGGCATTATAAGCTTAAACAATGAAAAGAAATTTTGCTATAGCAAGATAGTAATGATCATTCAGCATACATAGGGACAAACAGAAAACAATGACTGAAAAGGGGAGGATTCAAAGATCAAATTCACAAAAGGGAATGGAGATAAGGCACACACACAAGATAATAGACAACTGTATACATATAACTATACATATTCATAATGGTAACCACACACCAAAGATTCAGAACTGAATTATATAAGATAAAACAAGAAGGACCAGAAGGAAAAACCAAAAAAGTCAGCCAAAAAAGAAAACAGAAACACAAACACAAGGAAGAAATGGAAACACAGAGCTACCAGAAAGCAAAAGATAAAATGGCTATAAGAAGACCTCATATTTCAATAATCACCCTAAATGTAAATGGACTTCACTCACCAATAAAAAGGCACAGAGTTGCAGATTGGATCAAAAAAAACAAAACACAACCATATGCTGACTGTAGGAGACACATCTCAGTTCCAAAGACAAATATAGACTCAAAGTGAAAAGGTGGAAAATAATATTTCAAGCAAATGGCATTCAGAGAAAAGTAAGAGTAGCAGTACTAATAGACATTGAAATAAATTGGCTTCAAAATAGATTTCAAAATTAAAAAGTAAAGAAAGATACTGAGAGATACTTCATAATGATAAAGGGAATCATGCCAAGAAGACATAACACTTATTAATATCTATGTTCCCAATCAGGGAGACCTGAAATATGGAAAGCAGATAATAACAATACTAAAGGGAGAAACGAACCAAAATACTATCATAGTAGGGGACCTAAATACCCCACTATCAGATATGGACAGATCATTCAAACAGAAAATCGATAAGGAAATTACATCCTTAAATAACACATTAGACCAACTGGACATAATTGACAGAGCCTTCCATCCCAAAACAGCTGCTTATACATTCTTCTCTAGTTCACATGGAATATTCTCAGGAATCAAACACATACTGGGACACAGAGATAGCTGCAACAAATATAAGAGGATTGAAATCATACTAAACATATTATCTGATAATAATGCTTTGAAACTAGAAATCAACTGCAAAAGAAATCAGAAAGAACCACAAATACATAAAGATTAGACAACATGCTACTGAAGAATAACTTGGTCAGAGAAGAAACAAAAAGAGAGATCAAGAGATACATAGAAACAAATGATAATGATAGTAAAACATATCAAAACTTTTGGAACATGGCAAAATGGCTGCTTATACATTCTTCTCTAGTGCACATGGAACGTTCTCAAGGATTGACCACATACTGAGACATAGAGATAGCCTTAACAAATATAAGAGGGTTAAAATCATACCAACCATATTCTCTGATAATAATGCTTTGAAACTAGAGATCAACTATAAAAAGAAAGAGATTAAACAACATGCTACTGAAGAATAACTGGGTCAGAGAAGAAATAAAAAGACAGATCAAGAGATACATAAAAATGAATGATAATGATAGTAAAATATATCAAATCTTTTGGGACAAGGCAAAAATGGTCATAAGAGAAAAGTTCATATGATTATAGGCCTATCTCCAAAAACAAGAAAGAACCCAAATAAACAAACAAACACTTCATCTTACAAAACTAGAAAAGAAAGAACAAATGAAGCCTAAAATCAGAAGAAGGAAAGAAATAATCAAAATTAGACCAGAAATAAATGAAATTGAAAACAAAAAATCAGTAGGAAAAATAAATGTAACAAAGAGCTGGTTCTTTGAAAAGTTTAATTAAATTGACAAACCTCTGGCTAAACTCACTAAAGAAAAAAAATGAGAAGACACAAATAAACAAAATCAGGGATGAAAGGGGAAATTACGACAGACACCACAGATATACAAAGGATTGTATAAGAATACTATGAAAAAGTATATAACACCAAATTTAATAACCTAGAAGAAATGAACCAGTACTTAGAAAGATGCAACCTTCCTAGACTGAATCAAGAAGACCTGGAAAATCTAAATAGACCAATCAGCAGTATGGAAATTGAAACAATTATCAAAAACCTACCAAAAAGTAAAAGTCTAGAACCAGTTGGCTTCACCAGTGAATTCTACCAAACATTTGAAGAAGTTTTAATACCTACTGTCCTCAAATTCTGACAAAAAATCGAAGAAGTGACAATACTTCAGAACTCATTTTATGAGGCTAATATTACAGTGATATCAAAACCTGGTAAGGATAACACAAAAAAAATGAAAACTACACACTGATATCTCTAATGAACACAGATGGAAAAATCCTAAATAAGATACTGTCAACCAAAATCAGCAACATATTAAAAAGATTATACACTATGATCGAGTGGGTTTCATCCCAGGTACACAAGGATGGATCGATATATACAAATCAATTAATGTGATACACCACATAAACAAATTAAAATATAAGACTCATATTCACACCAATAGATGCCGAAAAAGCCTTCAACAAGATACAGCATCCATTTATGATCAAAACACTTAACGAAATCAGTATAGAAGGAAAGTTCCTTAACATAATAAAGGCCATATAGGACAAAGCCTCAGTCAATATTATACTTAAAGTTGAGAAACTGAAAAACATTCCCTCTAAGATCAGGAACAAGACAAGGCTGTCCATTATCTCCACTGTTATTCAATATAATAATTCAATACAATAATTGGAGGTCCTAGCAAGTACAATCAGGCAAAGAAAGATATAAAAGACATCCACAAGAACACTACTAGAAACAATAAGCAAATACAGTAAAGTTTCTGAATACAAAATCAATGTTCAAAAATCCATAGCATTCCTATACTCTAATAATGAATTGTCAGAAAAAGAATTGGAAAAAATAATTCCATTTGCAATTTCAACAAAAAAATAATAAAATACCTAGGAATAAATCTAATGAAATATGTTGAAGGACCTATATAAAGAAATCTATAAGACTCTATTAAAAGAAATTGAAAAAGATACAAAGAAATTGAAAGATATTCTATGTTCTTGGATTGGAAAACTCAACAGAGTTAAAATTACCTTATTATCTAAAGCATTATACAGTTTTAATATAATCCCCATCAAAATCCCATCAGCATTTTTTAAAGAAATACTCAAAAAATCATCAGATTTGTATGGAAGCACAAAAGACCCCAAATTGCCAAAGCCATCATGAGAAAAAAGAACGGAGTTGAAGGCATCACTCTTCTTGACTTCAAATGATATTACAAAGTGACAATAATCAAAATGGCATGATCCTGGCAAAAAAAAAAAAAAAAAAAAAAACAGACACACAGACCAGTAGAACAGAATCTAGACACCAGAAGTAAATCCATGTTTATATGGGCAAATACTTTTCAACACGAAAGCCAAAACATACAGTGGAGAAAGGAAAGCCTCTTCAACAAATAGTGCTAGGAAAACTGGAAAGGCACCTGCAAAAGAATGAAACTAGACTGTTGGTTATCAGAATACACCAAAATTAACTCAAAATAGATTAATGACCTGAATACAAGACCTGAAACAATTAAATGCATAGAAGAAAACATAGGAACGAAACTCAAGGACCTTGGACTTAACAAGTATTTTATGAATTTGACTCAAAGGCAAGGGAAACAAAAGCAAATAAACAAATGGGACTACATCAAACTAAAAAGCTTCTGCACAGCAAAAGGAACTGTCAACAAGGTAAAGAGATACCATCCAAATGGGAAAATATATTTGCAAGCAATGCCTCTGATAAGGGCCTAATATCCAAATTATACAGAGAGCTCATATAACTCAGTAACAACAACAGCAACAACAACAACAACAACAACAACAACAACAAAATGATCCAATCAAAAAAATGTATAGAGGACCTGAACAGACACTTCTCCCAAGAAGACATACAAATGGCCAACAAACATATGAAAGGATGCTCAACATCGCTAGCTATTAGAGAAATGCAAATCAAAATCACAATGAGATTACAGTTCACGCCTGTTAGAATAGCTGTTATCAACAGGATAAGTGATACCAAATGTTGTAGAGGATATGGAGAAAAAGGGACCCTCATACACTACTGGTGGGACTGAAAATTAATACAGCCACTATGGAAAACAGTATGAAGGTTCCTCAAAAACTAAGAATTGATCTACCATATGATTCAGCAATCCTTCTACTGGGTATTTACCCAAAGACTTGAAAACTCATATTCAAAAAGATATTTGCACACCAATGTTCATAGCAGCATTATTCATGGTGGCCAGGACATGGAAGCAACTGAAGTGTACTATGATAGATGATTGGCTAAAGAAACTGTGGTACATATATACAATGGAATATTACTCAGCCATAAAAAGAGATGAAATACTGCCATTTCAACAACATAGACGGGTCTCGAGATAATCATGCTAAGCGAAATAAGCCAGACAGAAAAAAATGAAAATCACATGATATCACTTATAGGTGAGCTATAAACCTAAGTGCGACAAATGAAGAGAACAAACAAACAAAGACTCTGGCACATGGACAATAGACTAGTGGTTACCTGAGGGTAGAAGGTATGGGGGAGGGAGGTGGTCGATGGGGTAAATGGAGTCAAACATGTAGTGACAAGAAAGAAATCTATCTATGGGAGTTGAACACAAAATATAAATATATATATATATATATGCCTTACTATTAAAACATATAGCTAAAACTTACCAGATTTTGTTACCCAATGTCACCATAAAAAATAAAAAAAAGAAAAAAATATTTATAGTATGGTCCTCAAAGTGTTAATATCATCACTATATAATGAGCTCATAAAAATCAATAATAAAAGCTACAATCCTAATTGAAAAATAAGCAAATTATATGAATAAGTATTTCACAAAAGAAGAAATGCATATGGGAAATAAATCTTACTCCAAAAATCACAGAAATGCACATTAAAGCAGTGATAAAATGTAGTTTTTTCTTGTATAAATCGGCAAATCTATTAAATGTCTCTTGAGAGTGGGAGTACCACGTACACTCATAGGTTGCTGGTGATAGAAACCATCATTTCCATAGGAAAAGAAATACAGGACAAGCAAAAGCCTTTAAAATATGCATATCTGTTGACCTAATAATTCAACTTCTAAGAAATTATCTTAAGGAAATTAGCAACAATATGCACAGGATATTCACTGATGAGTACATGTAATTTCAACAGCCATATGATGGAAGAATAGACACACTATTTAAAGATTATATGCATGAAGAATGAGAAAATATACAAGATGAACTGACAAATTAAAAAACAAAAAGATTAAAAACTAGTACGTATTAGAAGGATGGGACTTTCCCAGCTCCTGCTTAAAACCATTCAGTGCTTTTTCATTCTTCTTAAAATGAAGTTTAAAACCCTTAACGTGCACAGTCTGTCTAGTCTTTGCCTTAGATTCAGCCTCATCACCCACCACATTCCTACTTTCCCGCCACTTTAGCCTTCTTTTCAGTCCCAGAATAAGAGTCAACAAACTTTCTGTAAAGGGACAGATTGTAAATATTTTAGGCTTTACAAGGGAGACATACTGTGTCGGTCAGAACTATTCAACTGTGCAGTTGTAGCAGAAAAGCAACCATAGACAATATGTATATGAGTGAGTGTCCTGTGTTCCGATAAAACTTTGTTTATAGAAACAGGAAATGCTCTGGCAAGTCTAGTGTGCCCACTCCTGTCATAGGACATCCCGTATTTCCTGTAGTCACTGGATTTCTGCTTTTCCCACATGCTATCACCCTAGTTCAAAAGGATCTTCCCATTTCACCCTTCCCTCCCCTCCTCACTACTCCATAACTCAAACCATCTTGGCCTAAGTCCTTCCTAATCATCTTTCCTATTTCAATTTAAACGCCACTTCTTTGGGAAAGCCTTCTCTGATGTCTAGACCAAGGTTGATCTCCCCCTCCCATACACTCTCAAGGCACAATGTACCTTTTCTTCATAGTCTTTAATACAATGTATAACTGCATATTTAATTTGTGATGATGAAAAAAATCCACATTAGACTCTGAGATCCATGGAGACAAGGTGATCTCTTCTTTACTATTATATCTCCAAAGCTTACAAGAAAACCAAAAGTCTTTGTCTAGAAAATCCTTGCTGAATGAATGCATGAACAAATGAGTGAATGAATGACGTACGCCAAATAACTATCTTTGGATAGTAGGATTTTAGGTGATTTGGAGTTTTCTTCTTTGTGCTTAAATGTGTTTTCTGTTTTCCAAGTTGCACTCAAAGTGCTTTTGTAATTAGGAAAAATAAAAATAGAAAATACAAATTTTAAAAAGCATTATAAAAGCAATACATCAATACATGTGAAATGATGCCATAGAAATAAGAAGTCTGAGTATATGCATGATCAAAATAGGTAGTCAATCCGGAAGGTCTCTTTGGAAGTGGTTTTCAAGCCAGGTCTTCAAATTGATGGTTGTGTGTAAACTGGTAAAGCGGGGAAGGAGGGCATAGCAGGTTAGATGACTAGGATGTGCAAAGACATAAAGGTAGGAAATAACACTGTTACATGAAAATGCAAATGGAAAATTGCCAACCTCAAAAATTTAGAAGAGACCTGAAACAAACATCATAGGAGGAGAGTTAATGGCTTCCATTGAACTTTTCCCCTCCTTTCTCTTTTTCATCTTGCTTTTGAAAGTGTACAAAATGGCAAAATCCCAAGAGTGACTCTGATGTGCTTTCTAAAGAATCCAAGATAGTTCACATTTCCAATCAAACTTGAATGTTCCAGTTTAGCTGGGGCTCCGTAGAGACATGTGGTCCCACCTGGGTGACACATCAAATGAAACCCTTCACTAGAGAGCACTAGTGATTATTCAGCTACTTTTATAAAGTGCACTGGAATCACATTTTCTTAGATATTGTCTGCAGGCTCCTCTCAGTCCCCTGAATTTCAGCTCTTGCTCCTTATCTATACAAAAGACTCACTCCCCAGGTAGGAATGCGCCAAACATTTTGACCTAGTACTTATCTGCACAACCACAAAACCAATATCATCAGTTAGGGGAAAACAATTTCCTATGGCAAATAGAGATAGCCTAATTGCTTAATCTGACAGATTATTAATGGTTCAAGCCAACCAAAAGCATAATGGATATTGATGACCACTGGCAGGTTGGACAGTTGACACATACAGTATTGCTGGAAATTACTTACATCAAGGGTTGCAAATGACTGTCTGAATAAATTGCCCAATCTATGTGAGTTTCATTAAACAGTTCTATCAACTTGATAAAGTGGCAAGCCAGAAGGTTAGCCCATTAACTATAGCTCTGGGGGAGGGGAGGCTAAGAGGGTAGAAGATATTTACAGTGTTAATGTTCCAAATCAATGTGAAAATAAATCTCCTCTGCAATATTATACTCTGAGTATTGGGGACAGTTTTCTCCTCTCTCTATTTGAATGGTTTGGGAAACCAAGCCTAGATTGAGCCATTACCTAGAAATGACTGTGATGCGGAGGGAACTGACAATGGCATTGAGTTTAGTGTTCCAGGATGTTCAGGGCCTGATTTATTACTCACTAAGCTCTTCTGAGAAAAAGTTGAATCTCAGCCTTCTCAGAAGAGTCACAGAGATGGGCTAACATGTGGACAGAAACCACCACTGCTCCAGATCCTAGTGATCAAGGCTGGTGCAGCCCTGGGCCTCACTGAGTGAAAAGGACTTTGAAGAGGCATGGGGAACCCAGGAATCATTGCTGGGCTACCACAGAGGAAATAATTCACAGCACATTGAGTGTTTCAACCTACATTCTTCCTTCTCATACGTTAATTCCTTCTGATTATTAAAAGCAGAAAGCCACATCTTAAAGATTAAAATGGATTAGAGTTTTAAAAGAGAAATGTCTCTATTAAGCACAATAGAATAATAAAGGGAATAAGAACCAAAACAGCAAAAATAGCAACAACAAAAAAGACTCCACACAATCCTCTAGGGAAGAGATGATGTAAACCTGAATTAAAATAGTGACAAAGGCAGTGCAGATGGAGAAGAGGGATGGATATAAAAGATATTTAAGTAGTAGAAGCCACAGGATTTAGCTACTGATGGAGAAGGGAGAACTGGGGGAGGAATCCAGGATTACGATGCTAACACATAATCCTTCAAATAAAATTAAATGAGTTAATGTTTATAAAACACTTAGAAGAGCATCTGCTACATAATAAGAGCTATATAGGTACTTGCTATGATCATTATTATCTTCCCAGCCAAACCAGAAGTGTGAAATGCCAGAATAACCAAGATGTGGCAGAAGTTCCACATTCAGCAAGAGATTCTATAAATCTGTGAAGTTAAGTTTGTACTGTGCCACCCTCCTATACCTGCCCTTCCAGACATGTAGGTCACTGGCTCAGGACTTGGCTGCTATTAGTGTAATATCAATAACCAGCATCCATCTACCACTCTAGCTTGAACAAGTGCTTTTATATGTCATTTCATTTGACCCTCACAAGAACCCTAGATTGTTGACAGAAATGAGGTGATGACTCTTCACATCACTATGCTTAGTGCTTTCTCCAGCTCCAACTCGGGCTCTGTGGGGGTAAGAACTATGTCTTTTCTTGCCATTATTATCCCCCATAGAACCTAGCATTTAATAGGCAGTTTCAGGTGGTCAGTTCCATACAGGAGCAGGGTTTAAACCACTGGCTCTGGAACCAAACGACCTGGACTTGAAGCTCAACTCCACTATTGTCACTGTGTGATCTTGAGAAGTTAGTTCACCTCTTCAAGCCTCAAGATAACTCATCTGTGAAAAGGGAGCAGTTAACAGTGCTTTTCTCAGAGTATTGTTGGGAGGATCAAAAGAGGTAATATACACAAAACCCTTAGCTCAGTGTCTGGCCCTTTGCCCAAGAAATGAGAGTTATACTTGGTATGGTTTGAACATATTGAAACACAAGTAATAGAAAGGAGTTTAAAATAATGAAGGCAAGATTTAATGTGTAAAATAGTGGTGATCTTTTTTCCATCAAAAAGATAGAACAGTGTATGCACAGAAAGAGATTTGTACAGCTGCAGGCCTAGTTCCAGGAAAGGAGCAAAGAGCTCTGAGGGTGAAGAGGAAACGGTATGAGGAAAAAACAGCCCAAAATAGATTCAAGAACCCATTGCCTGACCTGAAAACTCTGAAGTGACCTCCTCTGAATATTATGTCCTGATTCAAAAATGTGAGCTCAATTATGTTCAGATCAAAAAAATATGGAATGTACTGCAAACAGCTGGGCTCTTGCTATAAATTCCCTGCTGTGACCAAAGCATAAAGAAGTTGAGGACTTTTCATGTGCATTTTTTAAACCTGCAAGAGAAAAATTTAGTTCTAGAAAGTGAAGAAATAGAACTTCCCTGTTAGTCTCTATTTAAATCTATTCAAATCCAGAAATAGCAAGCCCTTGCCAGTCAAAGCTAAATGACTTCTCAAGCATCCCACTTGTACCAAAAGGGAACCAGAAATGCATACTCCACTCCTCCAAACTCTGGGCCTGGGCTGCTTACATCATCTTTCTGCAGTGCTCTACAGAGGCCCTCAAATAGCCCACTGGAGTAGCAGCCAGACTTGACATAAAAAGAAAGGCACCAAGGTAAAAGTGGCTTCTTTTGGTGGCTGTCAAGATACAGTTGTTAAGGACTTACCTTCTTTCAATCTGGTGTCTTTCTGGATCACAAAGAATCTATCAAGAAACCATGAAGTGCTGAGGCAGGCCCTGGCCCTGGGAGGAGAGAGAAGGGTGAGAAACATAATCTGAAGTAACAGTGATACAAGTACTGCTTTAGACTTGAGGAAGGCCTCAAGCATATGGGCCATTTAAAACCAACTACCTGAAGTGAAGGGCTATTCTGCCAACTCAAAATATTTCAATGTACTGGTCATATTTTTCCTTTATCTCACAGCGATTTCTGAAAATTGGGGGCTATCTCTCCCAAACAGTTTATGGTGACAAGTAAAATAGTTTTCTTGGCCCAATATTACTTATTAGCTGGAGCATATATAAATGATCCTATACCGGTAGCTAACTTTTCATATATCACACTTCACCTCTTCAATTATGCTGTTACCTCATGGAAGTCTAAGGTTGTTTCTTGTACTTTCTGTACAAGAAAGCCCCCAGAACCTAATGGCTGTGATACACTGGAAACAATCCTTGGGAGAGCTGAGTTCAAATCTTACTTCTGCAGATGGTAGGTCCATGACACTGACTCAGTTTTTGGACATCTCTGGACTCCAGGTGGCTCATCCGTGTAAGAGAGAAGCTTTTATAAGGGCATAGAAATACATCTAGAACTGAAGGAAGTGAACTTGGGATGCAAGAAGCCATAAGATCCCCCTGGAGTATTCATTTTACTCAAAGAGAGAGAAGGGAGGGTACAAAATTATTTGTATACTGAAACAAACCAGAAATATTATGAGTAAAATACAAAAATCTAATGATTTTCTTAAATATAAAGCATGAAAGTTTGAAATAAACTTGTGCTGATTTAAAGTAGTACGTTGGGAAAGCACCTGGTTCTTACTAGGTACAGAATAAATATTAATTAAACTTCACTATTAACTCTCGCATACCTTTAGGTTAAGCAAAAACAAAAAAGAATAATATTAATCAAGGTCAACCTTAGTCTTACAATGCAAACCTTCCCAAGAGACAAATCTCAGATTAAACTGCCTAAAGGCAAGTACTACATCGGCCTAATTTTGCATATGACTTATACACTTTCAATAAGAAGGGTGAATATATTTTACAAGTGCCTACATGATCTGGTCCCTGCTTCTCTCTCCAGTCTCATTTTTGACACTTCTCATTCTTTAAATTCTGAGTCATGGTAATCAAACTTTCGTACATCCATTGGTTGAATTTCCTCACAATTCCAGGTAAGAAATTCTCTCTTGATGGCCTCTGTTTTCTATTTGGCTATGAGATCATGTGCTGAGAATGATGACAGAAGTCATGGGCTTTCATTGAGGGAACCGTTTAAGTTTTGAAATAGCCTCTGGGGAAACAAGAAAGCCCTGTGAGACTAATACTTTCAGAGGCCAACAAATCAAAATTTTCTCAGTTTCCAGCTGCAACAGCTAAAGAGTCTGCTAAAGGATACACAAAAAAGGTGAGGACGCAGGTGGAAAAGGATGTGCCCAGAGAGGGTCATTCCTATGTGTATCCAGGGCAGAGACCTTGAAGTCACCTAGGACTTGGAGGACTTAAGAGAGACCCTCAACATGGCTTACAAAGCTTTTCAGGTTCTGGCTGTCTAACATTCCCTTCCCCAGAGAAATGGGAATGTACTAAGAACTGAAAAACCAACTACTTCAGAACTGTTGGAGTATATAGAAGGGTAAGATGAGGAAGATGGGGAGTGATGAGAGATAAAACAATTGCATTTTTTAAAACGTCACTTTGCTATGCTATTGAATTATAGTGGGTCAACAGTGTAAGAGACCACTTATTCGTCCAAGAGTATGTATTGACCACCCACTACTTAGCAGGTACCATTTGAGATCTCTCTTCAAACAAAACAAACAAAAAGCTTTGTCCTCTTGGAGCTTGCAGCCTAGTGGGGACCAGTTATGTAGCTATTGCAGATGATAAATATTTGAACTAGGGGTGAGACAGCAAAGATGAAGAGAAGTAATTGGATTTAGGATGTGTTTTGAGGGAAGGTGGAGTAGATAAAACTAAATGATGAATAGACTAGATTGAACATCATTTCTTCCACAAAGTCTTCTCTGGACCCCCCAATATTAGATTAGGTATTGTAGTACCACGTTTACCCTATTGCTACATGCCCTGTATTACAAATATTCTTTAGCTTGTCTGTCTTACCTGTATCTTATTGCGTTATACAAGAACCCATTGCACAATGCTCAGCACATAACAGGTACTCAGTAAATGTATTAAATAAATACACTTATTTAACATCAATAATATTATAAAATAAATTTACTAAATATGTATACCAATTCCTTTATCAAAATAGTATTCGTTATCCATCCAATGGAATCTTTCGTAATCTGCTGTGGTTTTATTCTGGTCTTTAATTGATACAAAAATTTCATTTTTAGATTGAAAGGATAAGAGCTTCTATTTAAACTATGAAAACATTTGTGCTAAGACTGGAAAATTATATCGACTCATTACGACAGTCTCACCTGATTAAACACTGCACAATATCAGAAAACTGAAAGTTCAAGTTTATAAATGTAGTGCCAGGAAGTGTATTTATACAAAATCAAATATTCAATTAGGCATTTAAAAGGTCAGTGACCAAAAGCACTCCATATCTTTAGATAATAGTCAGTGCAGTTCTATAGCACCAGTCACAGCTCAGAAAATGCTTTAAAAATAATTGTAATGGAGTTTGAGCTTATGGGATCCCAAACAGCCAACAAAATTCAACAAGAAAGAAAAGGATGCGACATTCAGCTACACACCAGAGCCTAGAAAGTAATGATTGTTACTGTTATTTAAAAACCATCTCAACACAATTCCAAATATAAATATCTAGTACTATAGCCCTTCCATAGTTACCCGATGGAAGATTAAAGCTCAGTTATCAGTTGTTGATATCTAATGATTTCAAATCTACATTTCCATTATAAATGACTATGTATAAATGGATTTGTGCTCTCTAGTACTTGTGAGTCCCCCATCCAAAGTCAAGAACTATGTAGAAAGATGTTAAGTCTGATTGTCATAGCCAAAAAGACTCTAGAGCAACAATGAGTTCAGTTAGGTGCTACGGGACTCTGGTTCATGAACTCATGTCCTCCAGCTCTTTCTCTAACCAAAGCTTTCAAAGCATTCTCTTCCCATTGAGTGATCATCTTGTCACAGGTTAGGCAACCAGGAAAGAAATCACCTGGCTATTCCCCAGTGTCTCATAGCAACTAAAGTACAGCTGAGACTAAAACCCAGTAGCCCTGGCTTCTGATTCTCCAGAGAGGATTAGGAAAAAAAATCTAAGCACTTGACAATCAATATTTTCACACATCAAAATATTACCCTGAAAAATGCCAGTTTGCCTCAGCCCTAATTCCTGAAATCCCACCCCCTCCATAAGGCATTCTTAATTGATCAAAGGAAAGGGGATGGTTTCTCCAGGTTCCTTGCTTTTGTCCATAAGTGAAATTCCATTGAGCCTATAAAAAAACCTGACCTTATTTTCACATGTGATTTTCAACATTACTTATTCTGACATCTATGTGACAAAACCCATGGTCAAAACAAGTTCACTGAGAAGGACATAACATCATTTCTATGATATTCCTGCCCTATGTATATAACTTGAAACTTATCATGAATAAACACCAGACAAATCCAAATTCAAGGACATTCTATAAAATAATTGGCCTGTACACTTTTAAATGTCAAGATCATGAAAGACAAAGAAAGACTGAGTAACTACTTCAGTTTGAAGAAAACCAAAGAGGCACAACAACTAAATGCAATGCAATGAGTGATACTGGATTGGATCCTATATTTATATTTTCTATAAAGGATGTTAGTGGGACAGCCTGCAAATTTTAATAAAGTCTGAATATTAAAGAATAGTATTGTATCAATGTTACCAGTGGTTGATATCAATGTTAATTTCCTGGTTTTGATAACTGTATTGTAGTTACATAAGCAAATGTTCTTGTTTTTAGAAAATGCACACTGCAGTATTTAAGGACAAAGGAGCATCACATCTGTAACTTATTCTCAAACAGATCAGAAAAAATATATATACATATTTATAATGAAAGGCAATGATAAAGTGAACGTGACAAAATACTAACTTTGAGAGAATTTGGGTGAAGAGTATATGAGATTTGTTTGTACTGTCTTTGCAACTTTTCTGTAAACCAGAAGTTATTCCAAAATAAAAAAAAAAAATTGTAAATCTCTGTGGTCATTCATTATTGTTGCTATAATTTGTTTTAGATAAAAAATTCATACACAAATCATCCTCTTTTCCTATAGAGGCTACTTTAATTAACTTAAGCAGGTAATAATAGTTACTTTTATTTATTTATTTGTTTGTTTGTTTGTTTGTTTATTCAATGGTGACATCGATTAATGAAATCTAATAAGTTTCAGCTGTACACTTTAACAGTAAGGCATATATATATTTACATTGTGTGTTCACCTCCCATAGTTAGATTTCTTTCTGTCACCACATACTTAATTCCCTTTACCCCATCTACACACCTCTCACCCCTACGCTCTGGTAACCACTAGTCTATTGTCCATGACCATGAACCTCTGTTTGTTTGTCCTGTTCATTTGTTGTGTTTAGGTATATAGCTCACATATAAGTGATATCATGTGATTTTCAATTTTTTCTGTCTGGTTTATTTCACTTAGCATGATTATCTCGAGACCCATCTATGTTGTTGAAATGGCAGTATTTCATCTCTTCTTATGGCGGAGTAATATTCCATTGTATATATGTACCACAGCTTCTTTAGCCAATCATCTATCGTAGGACACTTAAGTTGTTTCCATGTCCTGGCCACCATGAATAATGCTGCTATGAACATTGGTTTGCAAATATCTTTTCAGATATGGATTTTCAAGTATTTGGGGTAAAAACCCAGTAGAAGGATTGCCAAATAATATGGTAGATCAATTTTTGTTTTACGAGGAACCTAAATACTGTTTTCCATAATGGCTATACCAATTTGCAGTCCCACCATCAGTATATGAGGGTTTTTGTCTCTGCATCTTCTCCAGCATTGGTTATTACTTGTCCTGTTGATTATAGCTATTCTAACAGTTGTGATGTGGTATCTCATTGTGGTTTGATTTGCCTTTCCCTAATAGCTAGTGATGTTGAGTATCTTTTCATATATTTGCTGGCCATTTGTGTGTCCTCTAGGATGAAATGTCTGTTCAGGTCCTCTGCCCATTTTCTTGACTGGATCATTTGGGGGTTTTTTTGTTGTTATTCAGTTGTATAAGTTCTTTGTATATTTGTATATTAGGCCCCTATCAGAGGCGTTGCTTGCAAACATATTTTCCCATTTGGATTCTATCTCTTACCTTGTCGACAGTTTCTTTGGCTGTGCAGAAGCTTTTTAGTTTGAGGTAGTGCCGTTCATTTATTTTTGCTTTTATTTCCCTTACCTTTGAGGTCAAATTCATAAAATCCTCTTTCAGCCCAAAGTCCTTGAGTTTAATTCCTGTATTTTCTTCTATGCATTTTGTTGTTTCAGGTCTTACATTAAGGTTGTTAATCCATTTTGAGTTAATTTTGGTGTATGATGATAGACAAAAGTCTAGTTTCATTCTTTTGCAGGTGGCCTTCTAATTTGCCCAGTACCATTTATTGAAGGGACTTTCTTTTCTCCACTATATATTTTTGGCTTTTTTGTAAAAAATTATTTGCGCATATAAATATGGGTTTACTTCCAGACTCTTGATTCTGTTCCACTGATCCACATGTTTGTTTTTCTGCCAATATCATGCTGTTTGTATTACTGTCACTTTGTAGTATAATATGAAGTTGAGCATAGTGATGCCTCCAGCATCATTCTTTTTTCTCAGGATGGCTTTGACAATCCAGGGTCTTTTGTGCTTCCATACAGATCTGATGATTTTTTGTGCTACTTCTTTAAAAAATTCCAAATGGGATTCTGATGGGGATTATATTTAAACTGTATAATGCTTTAGGTAATAAGGTCATTTTAACTATATTGAATCTTACAATCCAAGAACACAATATCTTTCCACTCCTTTGTATCTTCTTCAGTTTCTTTTAATAGATCTTATAGTTTTCATTATATAGGTCCCTCATATGTTTCATTAGATTTATTCCTACATATTTTATTCTTTTTGTTGTAATTGCAAAAGGAATTATTTTTTCCACTTCTTTTTCTGAAACTTCATTATGAGAGTACAGGAATGCTAAGGATTTTTGAACATTGATTTTGTATCCAGAGACTTTACTGTATTTGCTTATTGTTTCTAGTAGTGTTCTTGTGGAGTCTTTAGGGTTTTCTATATAGAGAATCATGTCATCCACAAATAGTGACAGTTTGACTTCTTTGTTTCCTATTTGGATGCCTTTTATATCTTTCTCTTGCCTGAGTGCACTTGCTAGGCCCTCTGATGTTATATTGAATAACAGTGGTGATATTGGAAAGACTTTTCTTTTTCCTGATCTCAGAGGGAAAGTTTTAGTTTTTCACCATTCAGTATAATGTTGGCTGACGGTTTGTCACATATGGCCTTTATTATGTTAAGGCACATTCCTTCTATACTGATTTTGTGAAGTGTTTTGATAATAAATGGATGCTGTATCTTCTCGAAGGCTTTTTCTTCATCCATTGAAAGGATCATATAATTCTTCTTTTTAATTTGTTTTTGTGATGTATCACATTAATCAATTTGCGTATATCAAACCATCCTTGGGCCCCTGGGATGAAGCTCACTCTAATGTGTTGTTGTATTAGATATGTTTTAGTTTGAAAGACATATATAGACTCAAAATGAAAGGGTGGAAAATGATATTTCAAGGAAATGGCATTCAGAGAAAAGCGGAAGTAGCAATACTAATATCGGACAAAATAGACTTCAAAATAAAAAAGGTAAAGAAAGATATTGAGGGACACATTGCTGTATTCATTTTGATAGTATCTTATTTACAATTGCTGTATTCATTTTGATAGTATCTTATTTACAATTTTTCCAAGTGTGATACCAGGTTTTGTTATTAGGATAATATTGGCCTCATATAAAGAGTTAGGAGGTATTGCCTCCTCTTAGATTTTTTGGAAGAGTTTGAGGAGAATACATATTAAATCTTCTTTGAATGTTTGGTAGAATTCACTGGTGAAGGCATCTGGCCCTGAACTTTTACTTTTTGCTATGTTTTTTATGATTATTTCAATTTCCATACTGCTGATTAGTCTATTTAGATTTTCCAGTACTTCATGATTCAGTCAAGGAAGATTGTCTCTTTCTAAGTACTGGTTCATTTCTTCTAGGTTATTAAATTTGGTGTTATATACTTTTTCATAGTATTCTTGTATGATCCTTTGTATTTCTACGGTGTCTGTCATAATTTTCCCTCTTTCATCCCTGATTTTGTTTACTTGTGTCCTTTCTCTTTTTTCTTTATTGAGTCTAGACAGGATTTGTCAATTTTATTCTTTCTCAAAGAACCAGCTCTTTGTTGCATTTATTTTTTCTATTACTTTTTGCTTTTAATTTCATTTATTTCTGCTCTAATTTTGATTATTTCTTTCCTTCTGTTGATTTTAGGCTTCATCTGTTGTTCCTAGTTTTTTAAGATGAAGTGTTAGTTTGTTTATTTTGGTGCATTCTTGTTTATAGAGATAGGCCTGTAATGATACGAACATTCTTCTTATGACTGCTTTTGCCATGTCCCAAAATATTTGATATGTTGTACTATGATTAACATTCATTTCTATGTATCACCTGATCTCTCTTTTTATTTCTTCTCTGACCCAGTTATTCTTTAATAGTATGTTGTTTAATCTCCATGTATTTGTGGTTCTTCTGCTTTCTTTTTACAGTTGATTTCTAGTTTTAAAACATTATGATAAGAAAATATAGTTGGTATGATTTCAACCCTCTTATATTTGTTGAGGCTATCTCTGTGGCTAACTATTTGGTTAGTCCTTGAGAATGTTCCATGTGCACTAGGGAAGAATGTATAAGCAGCTGTTTTGGGATGAAAGGCTCTGTAAATGTCCATTATGTCCAGATGGCCTAACGTGTCATTTAAGGATGTTATTTCCTTTTTGATTTTCTGCTTGGATGATCTGTCCATATCCAACAGTGGGGTATTTCGTTCCCCTACTATGATAATGTTTTGGTCTGTTTTCCCTTTAGTTCTGTTAATAATTGGTTTCCATATTTTGGGGATCCCTGATTGGGAGCATAGATATTAATAATCATTATGTTTTCTTGGTGCATGATTCCCTTTATCATTATGAAGTGTCCCTCAATATCTTTCTTTACCTTTTTTTATTTTGAAGTCTATTTTGTCCGATATTAGTATTGCTACTTCCGCTTTTCTCTGAATGCCATTTCCTTGAAATATCATTTTCCACCCTTTCATTTTGAGTCTATATATGTCTTTCAAACTAAAATGGGTCTCCTGGAAGCAGCATATATTTGAGTTTTGTTTTTTGATCCAATCTACAACTCTGTCCCTTTTTATTGGTGAGTTCAGTCCATTTACATTTTGGGTGATTACTGAAATATGAGGTCTTGTTATAGTTATTTTATCTTTTGCTTTCTGGTAGCTTGGTGTTTCCATTGCTTCCTTGTCCTTGTGTTTCTGTTTCTTTTTTTTTTTTTAATTTTGTTTGTGTTTTATGGGTTTTCTCTCTGGTCCGTCTTCTTTTATTATATGTACTTTAGTTCTCAATCTTTTTTTTTTAATTTTGTTTGTGTTTTATGGGTTTTCTCTCTGGTCCGTCTTCTTTTATTATATGTACTTTAGTTCTCAATCTTTGGCGTGTAGTTACCATTATGAATATGTAAAGGATAGTTATATACAGACAATCAACTATTTTATTCTGTGCGTGCCTTATCTCCTTTGCAAATTTGTATCTTGGAATCCTCCCCTTTTCAGTCATTGTTGTCTCAATTTGTCCCTATGAATGCTGAATGATCATTACTATCTTGCTATAGCAAATCTCTTCTTATTATTTAATGCCCTGTTCTTAGTAAAGGTTTTCCCCCTCTGCTTCTATCTGCCTTCTAGTCACCTTACTCCTAATTTTGAATTTTTTTGTCATTTTATTTTAGGTGAGTTGACCCCTTTCCATATTTCTTATCATGCCGGCCTCATAGTGGAGTACTCCCTCAATTTTTGTATGTCTGGAAAGGTCTTTATTTCTCCTTCATATCTAAAGGAGAGCTTTGCTGGATACATTATTCTTGGCTGGTAGTTACTATTACTTAGTAGCTTGAATATGTGATTCCACTATTTTCTGGCTTGTAATTTTTGTGCTGAGAAGTCCGACAATAATCTAATTGGTTTTCCTTTATAGGTTACTATCTTCTTTTCCCTGGCTTCCTTGAGAATTCTGCCTTTATTATTGATTTTTGATAATTTCAATACAATGTGTCTTGGTGAAGATTTTTTTTAGGTTGAAATAATTGGGTGTTCTGCTGACTTCTTGAATTCCAAGCTCCAGCTCATTCCATACCTTTGGGAAATTCTCATCAACTATTTGTCTGAAAATGCTTTTTAATCCTTGCTCCTTTTCCTCCCCTTTCGCAAATGCCCATTATTCTTATGTTTCTTCTCCTGATGGTATCAGCTAGTTCTTGTATTTCTCTTTCATTATTTTTCATTCCTCAGTTTCTCTGTTCTTCCTTCTGAATTATTTCTACATTTCTGTCTTCAATATCTCTGATCCTTTCCTTCATTTGGTTGACTCTATTTTCCAAGCTTGTTATTTCATTTTTTAGCTCTTGCAGTGTGTTCTTCATTTCCAGAAGTTCTATTCTCTTCTTTTAGAGGGTTTTAATCTCCTTGCTAAAGAACTCATTCTGCTCATCTACTTATTTTTTCAATTCCTGAAAATGTTGATATGAATCATTTTAGATCTCATTGAGTTTTTTCAGAAGTTCCCTCCTGAATTCTCTGTCATTTAAATCGCATATTTCTATGTCTGTAGGCTTATTTTCTGGAAGTTTTTTTCTTCCTTTCTGAGATGTCTTGTCACCTTGGTTGTTCATGGTGTATAATGGACTATTTCTCCATCTGGACATTAATGGAAGTGTATTCTGCTTTTTTTCCAGAAAGAAGGTTTATTATATAAAGGTCTCTCTTTAGTCTGTTGCAAAGAAGGCGTTTTTTCTCTTGGTTTCCAGCAGGTGATGTCTAAGCCTCTTGGATCCCTGCTTTATATAAAGCTTTAATAATGCCTTTTTTTTTCCTTATAGATGTTTATTCATGTTCCCTACCCTCAGTCTCAGCCCCTATCAATGTTAGCAACAGTTTTGGTAGCATTTGCTCAGATTCACTTGAGGCTCTGTGGTGTTGGTTCTTGGAGGAAATGGGGGGAGGGACTTTTTAGGTTGGAGAATGGGGGCTATGGCTCAGCCTAGGTCTTGAAAATATGGGTGACAAAAATCAACTGTTGTTTCTCTGCCATGCCCACTTCTCTGCCATCCCCACTTCTCTGCTTCCTGCCCTGATTACTGAGCACTGCTGCCAGCCTCATGGAGCTCACAGCTCTCTCAGGCAGGCTATTCAGGAAAAAATGCCTCACCTTCTCCCTTTTCCTCCTACAGGGGGCTCTAGCTGCAAAAGGCAGCTTCTTTGTTTCTCCCAGTCCACCACCTGACACCTAGGGTTCTGAACTGCGGTGGCACTTATGAGCAGATCTCATGTTCAGACGTGCTTGTGTGCAATTTGGGTGTTTTGTTGTCGTCGTCGTTGTTGTTGTTGTTGTTGAGTTTTAGATGTTCAGCTTATTGTTGTTTCAAGGGGAGAGATCTTGTGATGTCTCATGCTCTGCCATGTTTCTGACTTCAATACTTATAATAATATTTAAATCTAACAAATAATTTAAGTTCACTTTAATTTCAAAAACAGACCTGTGAGAAGGTGATGCAGGGATCCAAAATAATCCTGTCAAGATTATTCCAGGGATGCTATACCAATCAGTCTGAGAATTTGCACCCTAAAGGGAAGAGAGCCATCTCCACATAAGTTGCCCTGCGAGTGCCTACCAACTTCCCCAGCACCAGTGCCTATTTTCAGATGTTTGTCCACTGCATCAACTTCCATCAAAATCCATTGCTGCAGGAAAGGAAGAAGTAAAACTCTTGGTATTTGCCAATGACTTGATACTATATATAGAAAACCCTAAAGATTCCACCAGAAGTCAGTGGCATTTTTATATAGCAATGATGAACTTTCAGAAAGAGAAATTAAGAAAACAATCCCATTTATGATTGCATCAAAAGCTGTAAAACACTTGGGAATCAGTTAACCAAGGAGGTAAAAGATGTATTCTCAGAAAATTATGTCATTGAAAAAGAAATTGAAAAAGATGCAAATAAATGGAAGCATATACTGTGCTCATGGGTAGGAAAGATCAACATCGTTAAAATGGCCATACTACCCAAAGCAATCTATATTCAATGCAATTCTTATCAAAATACCAATGGTATTTTTCAGAGAGCTAGAATAATCCTTAAACTTATGTGGAACCATAAAAGACTCCGAATAGCCATGACAATCTTGAGAAAGAAGAACAAAGTTGTAGGTATCACCCTACCTAATATCAAACTATACTATAAGTTTATAGTAATCAAAACAGCATGGTACTGGCATAAAAAACAAATACATTGTTCAATAAACAGAACAGAAAGCCCAGAAATAAATCCATGCCTATATGCTCACATAATATATGACAAAAGAGGAAAAAATATACACTGGGGTAAAGACAATCTCTTCAATAAATGGTGTTGGGAAAATTGGACAGATACATGCAAAAAAGAAGAAGGAGAAGAAGAAGAAGAAGAAGAAGAAGAAGAAGAAGAAGAAGAAGAAGAAGAAGTAGCAGCAGCAGCTGGACCACCTTCTTACACAGTATACAAGAATAGACTCAAAATGGATTAAAGTCTTAAATGTAAGACCCGAAACCATAAAACTTTTAGAAGGAAACATAGGCAGTAAACTCTGTGATATTATTAACGGGATTTTTTTTTTCAGATATATCTCCCCGGGCAATGGAAACAAAAGAAAAAAGAAACAAATGGGACCACGTCAAACTAAAAAGTTTTTGTACAGCAAAGGAAACCATCAACAAAACAAAAAGACGACTGATTGGTAGAAGATATTCGCTAACAATACATCTGATAAGGAGTTAATATCCAAAATATATAAAGAACTCATACAACTCAACAACAGGTACAAACAATCCAATTTAAAAAAATGGGTAGAAGACATGAACAGATACTCCTCTAAAGAGAAAATACTGATGGCTAATAGACATATGAAAAGATGATCAAGGTTGCTAATCATCAGAGAAATGCAAATTAAAACCACAATGAGATATCACCTCACACCTATCAGAATGGCTATCATCAATGAATAAAAAAAACAGCAAGTGTCGGCAAGGATGCAGAGAAAAGGGAACTCTCGAACATTGTTGGTGGGATTGCAAATTGGTACAGCCGCTATGGAAAACAGTATGGAGGTTTCTCAAAAAATTTAAAATGGATATGTCTTTTGACCCAGCAATTGCACTTCTGGGTATTTATCCAAAGAAAACCAAAAAAATAATTCGTAAAGATTTATGCATCCCAATATTCATGGAGCACAACTTACAATAGCCAAGATATGGAAACAACCCAAATGCCCATCAGCAGATGATTGGATAAAGAAATTATGGTTCGTATCTACAATGGAATATTACTCATCTATTAAAAAAATGAAATCCTACCACTTGCAACAACATGGTTGGACCTAGAGGTTATTATGCTGAATGAAATAAGTCAGACAGAAAGATAAATACCATATGATTTCACTTATATGCGGAATCTAAGGAACGAAAAGAACAAACTAATCAAAAAGACTCATGAATATAGTGGACACTTTTGGCTGGGGGCAGGGCTGAGTAAATGGGGTGAAGGGTTAAAGAATTACAAATTAGTAGTTCAGAGATGGTCACGGGGATGGGGAGCATGGCATAGGGAATTACTATAATAGCTAGCATTATTGTAATGGCTAAGTGGAGAGCCAGAGGAGAGAAGGAGCAATTAGGGGGATCATTTCATAAACTATATAAATGTCTAACCAATGTATTATATACTTGAAACTAATAATAAATTTTTTTTAAAAAGGGCTATTGCCACAGTATTCTCTTTGGCCACTTGAGGGCATGCTAAAATTACTTTTGCTAACTCAGGGATTTCCAGGCACTCAGAAGGCAGGTGTATGGAAAGTGTGAGTCCCAGGAGTCTTCAGGTGTGAGTCCTTTTTGCAGACTCATGATGGGCAGAAAAGAGAGGGAGTGTGATAGTTCTGACCCTAGGCAAAACTGCTGTCTTCAGAGTTCAGCTTCATGTCTTCTGCCTGCTTTTCCAGCCCCCTTTTGCCTTATTGTCAGAATGCTTTCTACACCCTCTACCCCTATCTCTTCTCTAGATATCCAGAGCTCTCTTGGTCTCTTTCACCTTCATTCAACAGTTTTTCCCAAAGCACTCATCCACACTCAGGTGGAGATAATGATAACAATCACCACAGCAGATTGTCACAGTGTAAGAAACAGATGATGGTAATCATGATAGCAGAATGTAGCCCCTGTCAAGAAAGATTTGAAATTTGACAGAAATTCATGCCTTAAACTATAAGGATAAGTCTCAGATTAGAAATCCAGACCTCAAAGCTGATGGAAGAGAATGTGTGGGCCCATAGGAGCTTTTATCGCCCTCCTGAAATCATACGTTGATGCCTAAAGGGAGCCTGCTTGTCATCCATCTAGGCAAGGGAACAGGGGTGCCTGGGATATTTGGGAGCTTTTGGAGACATTTGAGTTTCAGGGATGAAAACTGGACTATAGAGTAGTGTTGGCTGGAAGGCATAAAGGCAGATGGAGGGAAGGAGAACAGTCACCACTAGGGAACTTGGCAAATCCCCAGTTATAACAAACTTTAAAAAGTTTGAGTAATACAACTGTAAAGCTAAGATTGTTAACCCTTTATACCTGCTGTTCTTCTGCCTGCCAAAAAGTAGGAATCTCCTTTATTTTGAAGCAGAGAGGAAAGCTGAGTATGATAGAGCAATGCCCATGGTTAAGACTTCTGGAGGAATTGGTGGTGTCATAAGATCAGTCTGTCAAAGGGAATATTCATTTCCTAGAGCAATGTTCTTTTAAAGCTTCCAGTGTCCACCATCTATCTTAAGAGAAATTGATTATCGATAAAGATCTGAAATCACCAATTTAAAAACTTGTAGACTTATCCATTTATTCATTCAATAACAGTACACCTGTACTTTAGATGCCTTTTAAGAAGTTTGATTTTAGGCCACTCCGTTTTACTCCAATTGTCTCTGTGAATGAACTTCTGGAATTATCTCTCAAATTCTGAGCCCCATGCTCATCTGTCTCTACCCCGTTTCCCCAGCCCAGATTGAGTTGCCACCCCACCTCGATCTGTTGAGATTGGCCTCCAGCGAGGCAAATTCATGTCTTTATTCACCCAAAAGAGTGAAGCTATATGGTGATATGTTCTAGATCACTAAATCTTGGAAAGCAGGAATTGTGCTTCTTTCATTAAGGAGCCTGTACCTTATTGTCATTGGATTCCCTGTGTTTCACACATCTCTAGCACTGTGTATCTTGAATAGGTAAATGTGTGTTTTTGTGAGTTAATGATGGTTTTTAAAGGATTTATGAAGTAACATACCACCCAAAGCTGTCAACTGCCTATCACATACTCAACTCTGTAACATCAAATTATTCTTTGAGTACCAGTAAAAATCACTTTTTTAAAATATACAGGAAGGCAAATAGCTAAAATACTGCCCAAGTCAACCTTTGGAAATGTACTTGCTTCTGTACTAAAATTTTCCATATTACACACCTCATACCTTCCAACTGGCTTATAACTAACTTATAACAAGTATGCTTTTAAGATTCACAGTGTGAATATTATTTTATGCCTAAAAGCAGTGTGATGTTAACAAACAAAAAACTCACAATTTGCCTCAGGAGACCTGTACTTAAATTATCGCAGTGTTTATGTCTAAGCCAGGTGGGGAGGTCCACATGTTTTTTCTAGCCTTCTCTCTCCTATCTACCAGGAGGACACCACTTATCTTTTAAGACTCAGTTCAAGGGTTACCACCTTCTGTGAAGCCTTTCTTTTTCACAGACCTTTCCCTAATGCCAATAGATTTGTCCAGGACTTCCCTCTGCTCCTCCCCCCGCCATGCCACTACAAACATCAGGGAAGTCCCTAGGTCCCCCACCTTCCCAACACATACACAACCCATCACACTTGTCTGTTCAAACATCTGTCTCCTCTGCCAAAAATCAGGCTGTATTTGTCTTTGTAGTTGGTCTTCCTAGCTCAGTACCTAGTATCCATAAGCCCTCAATACAAGTACATGTATTTATATGTTTTCATAATTATGCATTATATTTTCCCGCTTGTCTGCTCCTTTCATTCTTGCCTTGTAATTGATTCTATAGTTGAAGCTAAAGCAGGCCAGTCTTAGGACAGAAGCGGGATTGTCCAGCAGAGGGAGCCCCAAAGCCCTGGTCTGTGCTGGGGGGGCCCACCAAATTACCTCTCCAAACTGAAGCCTCTGCTGCGTCTCTACCAACACCTCCTTTCCTCTGCACAGAAAAACTTGCCTATCGTTAACCCTAGCACAACTCAATGTCTGGACATAGATGGAAACTGGATGTACAAGGCTAGCTACAGGAATCCTTCCAGAAAGAGGTGTATTCACCTAACCCTAACCTTAAACTCTAAACCCTAACACTAACTCTAAACCCTAAACTCTAACCCTAACCCTAGGAAGCTGAAACAGCAAGTGGGTAGCAGCATCAACAATGAGTACTAAACAAGGCATCAAAATCCCAAGAAGAATAAAAATTCTTCTTGTTCTTGTTATAAATAACATGACATGAGCACTGACCAGGAACTAGGCACTATGCTAAGTGCTTTGCCTATGATTTAATCATTATAACAACCCTATGAGCTATTGGCCATTATCATCCTCACTTTACAGATAAGGAACCTGAGGATCAAAGATGTTAATGGAACTTGCCTGTTTATCTCAATAGTAAGTGATAGAGCCAGGATTCAAAATCCAGTTTGTTTAAAATGCAGAGCCCTTATACATCTCTAGTGTGCCATAATTCAAAGAAAAAATCAAGTCCAGGAAATGTGGCCAAATAGGAAATAAGAACATAGATTGGTCACTGGACAGTTGATTTTTAGAAAGTTATTCAATGCATCACCCAAGATCATCTCTCATACCACTCTTTTGGGAACACTGAATTAATAATAATAATAATAAAAGAGCATTGTCTCAAGGCCCCTACTTCAACTGCAACTATATAAACTTATCACCCTTAACTACGCTAGTGCTAAGTGTTTATTAGACAAATGGGCTTTCCTGAATAGAGTTTTGAGAAAACAGGACATAGGGCAGGTGTCATAGACCAAAGTGACCCCTTAAGATGCCACGGAGAGAAAGTGCCCTGAGTGAACTGGAAAAATTTGTAACAAAATCACTGTGCAGCTCAGGGGCTAAACCCAGGCTCCTATGTCTTGATACCTGATTATGCTCACAGGTCCCCAAGCTCAGCTGGCCTAGAAGGAAAAGTGTCTCACTTACGACTGCCTGAATGTAACACTTAGGGCATGAATACTGGTATTTCACTATTGCCTTATGATACCAGTCATCTGTTTTGTCTCTAAGGATAGCCATAGCCATATTGCTGTATGTCTCACCCAAAGGAGGTTTGATTCTTATTCACAATCAACTCCTTATGGAGGAAAAAGCCAACTAGGAGGACCCCATTAGTGTTCAAGCAGAGCCCCCATGGTGGCAACTTTTGAGCTTTGCACACCACTTTCACAGACATGTGGCAACCCAGCAGAGTGGAAAGTTGACAGTTGAAACCTTTGCCAACCCAACTAGGGTCTCAAATGTTTATGCAGATGGTATGACTTTCTGTCTCAGAGTGACTGAAGATATGTTGCAAGGGCATAAATTCCTCATAAATGCACTCTCCCCGAGTGGAGCCTAAGATAAAGGCTCCACATTAAACCATGACTAGTAATGCATATTCCAGGGGCCACTGTGCCTGTCACTGTAAAAAAAGAGGGAGCTTTACCTTTGGACCATCAAGCCAAGCCGACTGCTGCTGCTTGGAAGGCCAGCCTTGGTGAGAGTATAACTAGCACATCCAGCTTATGATCATAGGAATGTTATGGGTTAGTACAAGGTTGTATTTTAAAAAGTGATTCCATTTGAAATTAATTTAAAGGAAAATATTTAGTAAATAATGGTATAGGTGGTATTTTAAATGGCAAAAGTCTGTGAAGTAAGCTTTCATGTGACCAATATTTGGAGACCTAATACTCCCAGGGAAGTATCACAATGGTGGAAATCCTAGCCATGGGAGCAGGCCTGTCAGAGAGGGGGCACTCTGGGGACAGACCGCTGTTTCCACACCCTTGTCTTCCTAGGAGTAGGCCTAGCTTACCTGTAATGAAGGACAATGGTGCACACGTACTCTGAAGCTAGTAAGAGAAAAAGATGGCTCACATTTATTGTGGGACTAAGGCCAAAATCTCCCTGCCCCATAGAAACCTGAGCAGGGCTTTGGGGCTGAATCTCCCACCAGCCCAAAGATTTGGTTATGGGTTTCACTAAAGCTTTGAAGCAAGCTTCTATTTTCTTTCCACTTCCCCCATTTTATCCATTCTATAAAAATCTCCAACCTTGTTAAGATAACCAGATAATTTATTTGAATTATCACAAGGGGATACCTGGATCCTGCACAATGCTTAACATAAATGAATTGCCTAGTTTGCTTAGGAAACATTTTCTGTAATAGGATGGGTAAAACACTGGTGTGTGGGAAGAGTAGATGCTTCTTGCTTACATCCCAATAAGACTACCATATTTCACAGGCTTGGAATGGTAAAAGGAGAAATAATAAGAGGAATTACAACCCAAGATGGAGGTTAACTCCTCCCATTGATGTTGACAGGTATGACAGACATACTCCAGAAAACACTGCCAAGAACACATGAAGCTTCCCTCTTATCCTAGTATGCCCAACAGGTCCCCCACCACCACTTGAGAAGTTCCCTAGAGTTGGCAGCTTTCTAAATTGGTGCGAATTGAACAAACATGCCTCAAAATATACCAGAGAACATATTTTAAAAGTCCTAAACCTGTAATTCACACTTCCTGCAACAAATCATTCATAGACCTCAGCTCATGGCTCTGAAACTTCCTTTGTAGAACCCTGAATCCGGCTCATTGGAATAGGAGTATAATTCCCAAATATTTCCCTTCAGGGTAATTAAGAGCACAACTAAAATGAGTTACAGTTCTCATTTCCATTCTGCCTCTCCCAAAACAACACCATCGCCAAAAGTAGAAATCGAATTCTGGTTCAGGAATTTCCAATTCTTCTCATCAGAAGTGAAAACTAGCTCTATTTGTCTACCAAGCACATACAAAGTAAATAGATTTTTTAAAGAGTGCACATCCAATTTGAGATCATCATCTGTATGCCTTCATTTGCATCAACTGTCATAAAATTACCACCTAACCCTCAAGAAACCAGATTACAAACTCCTTTCCCCTTACATACCAATCTATGAGCTAAGTGATGGAGACAGTGGTCCTTTGCAAATTACTTGGGCACTGGAAATTGAGTTTCCAACCTTGAGTACCAAGGTTAGCCAGTTTTAATTCAAGTGATTAGAAGGGCAAGTTTGATATAGATATCAATATCTCAGGTGCTAATTTTCCCTTCAGCTTCTGACTCTATATATTCAACTGCCTATTAGATATAATAGACATCTGAAAGGTTCACCAGCACCCCAGCTCACAATATCCACAATTGAATTGAATTCATCTTCTTTCCCCAACACTTGGCCTTCCCATATTCCTTTTAGTAAGTGCTGTCATCTCTGGCTCAAACCAGAAACCCAGGAATTATCCCTTTTACCTCCCTCTTCCTTAATATCTACATTCAGTCTATCAGTAAGTTATATTACTTCCACTTCGAATATTAACCCCAAAATAAGATTTTTCTCTCCACCTTCATCATCATCATCTCTTACCTAACTGACTGGAATAGTCTCCTATTCGATCTACCTACCTCTGCAGGTTATACCTTCAAGAATTATTTCTCCATATTCCATCTAGTTGGAGTTTCAGAAAACACACATCAAATTATGTTAGTATGCTACTTCAAACCCTCCAGTGAGAGACAGTGTTCATGAAATTGAAGATTCAACATAGTAAAGATGCCAATTCCCCCCCCCCTTAAATTTATGGACAGTTTTAATGCAACTCCTATCAAGATCCCTGCAAATATCTTTATAAATATAGATAAAATGATTCAAAAATTTATATGGATGTAGACATTAAAAACATGGTGGAGTAAGAGATGTCCCCATATTTCTCCCCTTGAAACAAAAATAAGCTGAACATCTAAAACTCAAAAAAAAAAAAAACATTCAAACTGCACTCCAACATGTCTGAGCATGGTATCTATGCATAAGAGCCACGACAGGAATTGAAAAACAGCTAGATCAGCAAAAGGAGAAATTTAACAGAGATTGAAACCCTCAGAAAGAACAGAATAGAACTTCAGGAGATGAAGAACACACTGAAAAAGATGAAAAATGAAAAACAAAGCTTAGGAAATAGAGGTGACTAAATGGAGAAAGGATCAATGATATTGAAGACAGAAATCTAGAAGTAAATCAGAAGGAAGAGAGAAACTGAGGAATAAAAAATAATGAAAGAGAAATACAAAAATTATCTGATACCATCAGGAGAGAAAACAAGAATAATGGGCATCCTCAAAGGGGAAGAAAAGGAGCAGGAATTAAAAAGCACTTTCAGACAAATAGTTGACAAGGATTTACAAAATCTAAGGAATGAGCTGGGGCTTGGAATTTAAAAAGTCAACAGAACACCCAACTATCTCAACCCAAAAGGCATTCTCCAAGATACATTATATTAAAATTATCAAAAATCAAAAAAAAAAAAAAGGACAGAATTCTCAGGGTAGTCAGGAAAAAGAAGATGGTAACCTATAAAGGAAAACCCATTAGATTACCATCGGACTTCTCAGCACACACCCTACAAGTCAGAAAGGAGCGGAATCAAATATTCAAAATATTAAATGACAGAAACTACCAGACAAGAATAATGTATCCAGCTAAGCTCTCCTTCAGATATGAAAAAGAAATAAAGACACTCCCAGGCAAACAAAAATTGAGGGAATTCTCTACTCCAAGGCTTGCATTACAGGAAATACTAAAAAGGGTCAGCTCAACTAAAACAAAATGACAAAAATATACATAACTAAGCAAGGCAACTAACAGGCGGATAGAAGCAGAAGAATGCAACACATTAAAAACAGGGCATTATAAGCTTAAACAATAAGAAGAGATTTGTTACTGCAAGATAGTAATGAACATTCAGCACACATAGGGACAAACTAAGAAAACAATAACAGAAAAGGGGAGGATTAAAATATCCAAATTCGCAAAGGAGAATGGAGATAAGGCACACACCGAAGAAAATGGATGACTGTGTGTGTGTGTGTGTGTGTGTGTGTGTGTGTGTGTATCCTTTACATATTCGTAATGGTAACTACATGCCAAAGATTCAGAACTGAAGTACATAAGATAAAACAAGAAAGACCAGAGAGAAAACACACAAAACCCAAACAAAATTTAAAATTAAAAAAGAAAACACAAGGACAAGGAAGCAATGGAAACACCGAGCTACCAGAAAGCAAAAGATAAAATGGCTATAGGAAAACCTCATATTTCAATAATCACCCTAAATGTAAAAAGACTGAGCTCACCAATAAAAAGGAACAGAGTTGCAGATTAAATCAAAAAACAAAACCCAACCATAGGCTGCATTCAAGGGACACATCTCAGTTCCAAAGACAAATATAGACTCAAAGTGAAAGGGTAGAAAATGATATTTCAAACAACTGGCATTCAGAGAAAAGCAGGAGTGGCAGTACTAATAGACTTCAAAATAAATAGACTTCAAAATAGACTTCAAAATAAAAAGAAAATTCAAAATAAAAAAGGAAAAGAAAGATACTTAGGGACACTTCATAATGTTAAAGGGAATCATGCACCAAGAAGAAATAACACTTATTAATATCTATGCTCCCAATCAGGGAGCCCTGAAATATGGAAAGCAATTAATAACAGATCTAAAGGGAGAAACAGACCAAAACACTATCATAGTAGGGGAACTAAATACCCCACTGTCGGATATGGACAGATCATCCAAACAGAAAGTCAATAAGGAAATAACATCCTTAAATGACACATTAGACCAACTGAACATAATTAACATTTACAGTGCCTTCCATCCCAAAACAGCTACTTCTCAAAACAGCATTCTCTAGTGCACATGAAACATTCTCAGGGATTGACCAAATATTGGAACACAGAGATAGCCTCAACAAATATAAGAGGGTTGAAATCATACCCACCATAAACTCTGATCGAAATGCTTTGAAATTAGAGATCAACTGTAAAAAGAAAACAGGAAGAATCACAAATACATGGAGATTAAACAACATGCTACTGAAGAATTACTGGGTCATAGAAGAAATAAAAAGAGAGATCAGGTTATACATAGAAATGAATAATAATGATAGTACACCATATCAAAACATTTTAGACACAGGAAAAGCGATAATAAGAGGAAAGTTCATATCATTGTAGGCCAACCTCAAAAAAAAACAAGAACAAGCCCAAATAAACAAACTAACACTTCATCTTACAAAACTAGTAAAAGAAGTACAAATGAAGCCTAAAATCAGCAGAAGGAAAGAAATAATCAAACTTCGAACAGAACTAAATGAAAATGAAAACAAACAAAAAAATAGAAAAAATAAATTCAATAAAGAGCTGGTTCTTTGAGAAGGTTAATAGAATTGACAAACCCCTGGCTAGACTCACTAAAGAAAAAAGAAAAAGGACACATATAAACAAAATCAGGGATGAAAGAGGGGAAGTTACAACTGACATTGAAGAAATACAAAGTATTATGGAAGAATTCTATGAAAAAGTATATAACACCAAATTTAATAATCTAGAAAAAATGGACTAGTACTTAGAAAAATACAACCTTCCTAGACTGAATCAAGAAGAACTGAAAAATATAAATAGACCAATCAGCAGTCTGGAAATTGAAACAATCACCAAAAACCTACCAAAAAATAAAAACCCAGGACCAGATGGCTTCACCAGTGAATTCTACCAAACATTCAAAGAAGTTGTAATATCTACTATACTCAAATTCTGACAAAAAATCAAAGAGGAGGCAATCCTTCCTAACTCATTTTATGAGGCAGATATTAACCTATTATCAAAACCTGGTAAGATAACACAGAAAAAGAAAACTACAGACCAATATCTCTCATGAACACAGATACAAAAATCCTAAATAAGATACTATCAAACTGAATGCAGCAACATATTAAAAAGATTATACACCATGATTGAGTAGGCTCCATCCCAGGGGAACAGGAATGGTTCAAAATACTCAAATCCATGAATGTGAAACATCACATAAAAAAATTTAAAAATAACCATATGATTATAATAGATACACAAAAACCTTTGACAAGATAAAGCATCCATTTGTGATTAAAACACTTCACAAAATTGATACAGAAGGAAAGTAACTTAACATAATAAAGACCATCTATGACAAACCCTCAGCCAACATTATACTGAACGGTGAAAAAGTAAAAACCTTCCCAGATCACGAACAAGACAAGGCTGCCCACTATCGCCATGTTATTCGATATAACATTGGAGGGCCTAGCAAGTGCACTCAGGCAAGAGAAAGATATAAAAGGCATCCAAATAGGAAACGAAGAAGTCAAACTGTCACTATTTGCGGATGACATGATTCTCTATACAGAAAACCCTAAAGACTCCACAAGAACACTACTAGAAACAATAAGCAAATAGAGTAAAGTTTCTGGATACAAAATCAAAGTTCAAAAATCCTTAGCATTCCTGTACTCTAACAATGAAGTTTCAGAAAAAGAAGTGGAAAAAAATAATTCCTTTTGCAATTACAACAAAAAGAATAAAATACGTAGGAATAAATCTAATGAAACATATCAGGGACCTATATATTGAAAATTATAAGACCCTATTAAAAGAAACTGAAGAGGATACAAAGAAATAGAAAGATATTCTGCATTCTTGGATTGAAAGAATCAGCATAGTTAAAATGACCTCATATATTTTTGGATGTCAGACACATGGTAGAGTGATAGAAGTCCCCAGTTCTCTCCCCTTGAAACAAAAATAAGCTTAACATCTAAAACTCAACAAAAAAACACCCAAACTGTACACAAGCACATCTGAGCATGAGATCTGCTCATAAGTGCTACCAAAGGTCAGACCCTGGATGTCCGACAGTGGACTGGGAGAAACAAAGAAGCTGCCTCTCACAGCCAGAGTTCCCTGTATTCTTGTAGGAAGGGAGGGGAGGGGAGGGGAGAAAGTGTGGTGGGTTCCCTGAACAGCCCTGCCTGCAAGAGCTGTCAGCTCCACGTGGTCAGTAGCTATGCCCAGGAATCAGGGTAGAAAGCAGAGAAGTGAGGATGGCAGAGAAGTGGGCATGGCAGGGAAACAACAGTTGATTTTTACCAGCCGCACTTGCAAAACCTAGGTTGAGCCACAGCCCCCATTCCCCAACCTAGAGCGTCCCTTCCTCCATTTCCCCCAAAAACCAACACCACGAAGCCCCAAGGGAATCTGAGCAAATGCTACCAAAACTGTGGCTAATACTGACAGGAACTGAGACTGAGGGTACCAAGCATGATTAAACATCTATAAGGGGAAAAAAGGCATTATTAAGGCTTTATATAAAGTAAGGATCCAAGAGTCTCAGACACCACCTACTGGAACAAAGAGAAAAATGCCTTCTTTGCAATGAGCTAAAGAGAGGCCTTTATATATAAAAAAAAAACTTTCTAAAAAAAAAAAAAGCAAAATATACTTCCATTAACGTCCAGGTGGAGAAATAGTCAATTAAACACAATGAACAACCAAGGTGACAAGACATCTCAGAAAGGAAGAGAAAATTTTCCAGAAAATAAACCCACAGACACAGAAATATGCGATTTAAATGACAGAGAATTCAAGACAGTACTTCTGATAAAACTCAATGAGATCCAAAATGATTTATATCAACAATTTCAGGAATTGAAAAAATAAGTAGATGAGCAGAATGAGTTCTTTAGCAAGGAGATTGAAACCCTCTAAAAGAAGAGAATATAATTTCTGGAAATGAAGAACACACTGCAAGAGTTAAAAAATGAAATAGCCAGCTTGGGAAAAAGAGTCAACCATATGGAGGAAAGGCTCATTGATATTGAAGATAGAAGTCTAGAAATAATTCAGAAGGAAGAAGAGAGAAACCGAAGAAGGAAAAATAATGAAAGAGAAATACAAGAACTAGCTGATGCCATCAGGAGAAAAAAACATAAGAATAATGGGCATTTTCAAAGGAGAGGAAAAGGATCAGGGATTAAAAAGTATTTTCAAACAAATAGTTGATGAGAATTTCCAAAATCTAAGGAATGAGCTGGAGCTTGGAAATCAAGAAGTCAACAGAACATCCAATTATCTCACCCCAAAAGGCCTTCACCAAGACACATCATATTAAAATTATCAAAAATTAATGACAAAGACAAAATTCTCAGAAGAGCCAGGAAAAAGAAGATGGTAACCTACAAAGGAAAACCTATTAGATTATCGTCGGACTTCTCAGCACAAAAATTACAAGACAAAAAAGAGTGGAATCAAATATTCAAATTATTAAATGAAAGGAACTACCAGCCAAGAATAACATATCCAGCTAAGCTCTCCTTTAGATATGAAAGAGAAACTAAGACCTTTCCAGACACATAAAAATTGAGGAAGTACTACATTACAAGGCCTGTATTATAGGAAATACTGAAAGAAGTCAGCTCATCTAAAAAAATGACAAAAAAAAAGTTAGGAGTAAGATGACTAGCAGGCAGATAGAAGCAGAGGAGGGCAACCCTAAGAACAGAGCATTATAAGTTTAAACAATAAAAAGAGATTTTGCTATAGCAAGATAGTAATGATCATTCAGCATACATACGGACAAACTGAGAAAACAATGACTGAAAAGGGGAGGATTCCAAGATCCAAATTTGCAAAGGAGAATGGAGATAAGGCACGCGCAGAAGAAAATGGATGAGTGTATATATATAAATACACTTTACGTATTTGTAGTGGTAACCACATGCCAAAGATTCAGAACTGAAGTATACAACATTAAACAAGAAAGAACAAAGAGAAAACACACAAAACCTAAACAAAATTTAAAAAAAAAGGAAACACAAGGACAAGGAAGCTACCAGAAGGCAAAAGATAAAATAGCTATAAGAAGACCTCATATTTCAATAATTACCCTCAATGTAAATGGACTGAACTCACTAATAAAAAGGCACAGAGTTGCAGATTGGATAAAAAATAAAATAAAACAACCATATGCTGTCTCCAAGAGACACACCTCATTTCCAAAAACAAATATAGACTCAAAGTGAAAGGGTGGAAAATGATATTTCAAGCCCACAGCATTCAGAGAAAAGTGGAAGTAGCAGTACTAATATTGGATGAAATAGATTTCAAAATAAAAAAGGTAAAGAAAGACACTGTAAAATGACCTTATTATCTAAAGCATTATACAGATTTAATGCAAACACCATCAGAATCCCATCAGCACCTGAATTGCCAAAGCCATCCTGAGAAAAAAGAACGAGGCTGGAGGCATCACTCTGCCCAATTATAAATTTGACTACAAAGTGACAATAATCAAAACCGCACGTTATTGGCATAAACACACACACACACATACACACACACAGACCAGAGGAACAGAATCTAGAGTCCAGAAGTAAACCCATGTTTATATGGGCAAATAATTTTGACAAAAAAAAAAAAAAAAAAAAAGCCAAAAACACACAGTGGAGAAAGGAAAGCCTCTTTAGTAAATGGTGTTGGGAAAACTGGAAAGCCACCTGCAAAAGAATGAAACTAGACTCTTGTCTTCACCAAACACCAAAATTAACTCTAAATGGGTTAAGGACCTGAATAGAACACCTGATACAATAAATTATGGACTTAAACAGGATTTTATGATTTGACGTGAAAGGCAAGGAAAGTAAAAGCAAAAATGAATGAATGGGACTACATCAAACTAAAAACTTCTGCACATCAAAAGAAACCATCAACAAGGTAAAGAGACTACCATCCACATGGGAGAAGATATTTGCAAGCAGTGCTTCCGATTAGGGCCTAATATTCAAAATATACAAAGACCTCATACAACTCAATGACAACAAAAGAACAAATGATTCAATTAAAAAATAGGCAGAGGATCTGAACAGACTTCTCTCTCAAGGAGACATACAAATGGCCAACAAACACATGAAAAGATGCTCAACATCGCTAGCTATTAGGGAAATGCAAATCAAAACCACAATAAGATACCATCTCACACCTGTCAGAATAGCTGTTATCAACACGGAAAATATTCGCAAGTGTTGGAGAGGATGTGGATAAAAAGGAACCCTCATACACTGCTGGGGGGACTGCAAATTGGTACAGCCACTATGGAAAACAGTATTCAGGTTCTTCAAATACTAAGAATTGGTCTACCATATAATGCAGCAGTCCCTCTTACTGGGTATTTACCCCAAAGACTTGAAAACCCATATCTGAAAAGATATTTGCACACCAACGTTCATAGCAGCATTATTCAAAGTGGCCAGGACATGGAAGCAACTGAAGTGTCCTACAATAGATGATTGGATAAAGAAGCTGTGGTACATATATACAATGGAATATTACTCAGCCATAAGAAGAGATGAAATACTGCCATTTGCAACAACGTGGATGGACCTCGAGATAATCACACTAAGTAAAATAAGCCAGACAGAAAAAGTTGAAAATAACATGATATCACTTATATGTGGAATATAAACCTAAAAGCAATAAACAAACAGGACAAACAAGATGAGACTCACGGGTATGGACAATAGACTAGTGGTTACCAGAGAGTGTGTGTGAGGGGATTTGGGGGAGGTGGATGGAGTGAAAGGGGTCAAATACGTGGTGACAGAAAGAAATCTAACTATACACACACACACACACACACACACACACACACACACACACACTGCATTGTGTATTTACTGCCCATAGTTAGATTTCTTTCTGTCACCACATATTTGACCCCTTTATACACACACACACACACATACGACTACCATGAAGACCAAGAAATCACATAATTGGTGATTTATAGCTAAGAAATGAAACTGTTGTTCACATTAAAACCTGTATATGAATGTTTACAGCAGCTTTATTCATAATAATCAAAAGCTAGAAACAACCCAAATGTCCATAACAGGCAAATGGCTAACCAACACTACTAAAAAATAAAAAGGAACAAACTTTTGATACAAGCAACAACCTGAAACAGATCTCAAGAAAATTATGCTGAGTGAAGAAAAATAGCCTGTCTCAAATATCATATATGTATGATTCTATTTACAAAACATTCTCAAAATGACAAAATTATAGAGATGGATAATAGATCAGTGTGTGCCAGGAATTAGGGCACTATGAAGGGGTAATAGCAAGGAGTTTCTCTGAGGTGACAGAACAGTTCTGTATTCTGATTGTCATGATGGTTACATGGGTCTATACAAACAATAAAATGTCATAGTATTACACACACACACACACATGTTGCTCCCCACCAAAGGGACATTTGGGAATGTCTGGAGATATTTTTGGTTGTGAAAACTGAGAGGATAGAGGGTACTACTGACATCTAGTGCACAGAGATCAGGGACGCTGTTAAACATCCTACAATGCATAGGACAGCCCTCTACAGCAAAGAATTGTTCAGTTCAAAATGACAACAGTGCCAAGGTTAGGAAATCCTGAGTTAATAGTATTGTACCAATATCAATTTTCTGGTTTTGACAAGTACTATGGTTATATAAGTTATTATCATTAGAGGAAGCTGGATGAAAGGTACACAAGAATTCTCTGTACTACTATTTTTGCAACCTCTTGTGAATCAAATTATTTCATAATAAAAAGTAATATTAATTACTACTACTACTATGATGACAACTACTATTACTACTACTACTATTGCTAATAATAATAATAACAATAATAATAATAAAACCCTCCAATGACTCCCCATTGCTCTCAAGATAAAACCCAAACTCCTAAATATATATTTCAAAATCCAGTTCTATCTCCAGTACTTACTAGCTGTGCAAACTTGGGCAACTCAAACTCTCTAATTCTTGGTTTTCTTATTTATAAAGTGGAAATAATAATGCTGTACTGGTTATGTTAACTAATGTTCATGAAAGCACTCTTTAAAGTAGGAACTACTATACAAATCTGAAGAATTATTATCACTTTTCAGCCCTAGCTCCCATGTCTCCCCTAGCTCATCTTCAGCCAAACTGAACTATTTGCCAGCCCACAAATATGCTCTTTTTGTGTCATCTTCATTTTGACCCCCATCTCTGAACTCTACCCATTGAAATTCTTCCCACAAATAATTCAGGCACAAAAATTCACTGGTTATAAAATAGAGGGGAAAACCTTAAATGATTAACATTGGAAAAAATTATTAAGAAAACTATTACAAATCTAGCATAGTGATTTAATAAATATTCATTGAGCATCCAATAAGTGTTGGGCACTTTGCTTAACACTGAAATACAATAGTATATATGTTTGGCAATAAATATTGGTAGAATGGCTGAAGAGATAATGGATGAATGAATAACAGACTATTATGTAATAATTTATACAAAGTTTAAATTTTTTTTAAAGTGCAGGAAATATTTGTGACATAATGTTAGACAAGTAAGATAGAACATCAGGTAGTTAAATGGAATGTAGTACTCATAAAAAGTATAGAAAAAAGTTGTCCTTATCATCTCTGGAGGATAAAAAATGTTATGGGTGAGTTTATTTTATTTAATATTATTTTTGGCTTCTTTATGCTTACCAAATTTATAACAACAATCATTCATTACTTTTATAATTAGAAGAAAAGAAGTATTTATTTTTTAAGTAAGAAAGAACTCATAAAAATATTTAAGGATTCATCTTAAATTTCACCTCTTCCATATATTTCCAAATTTGTCCTGACTATGAATTATCCCTCCTTTGAACTTCCATATGATTGCTTTGCTTCTCTCTTGTGACACTTGCTTTGTTCCAATTTATATTAAAATTTCTTATATATTTTCTTTCTCTCCATGTCTTGCCCATCTCTATGATCTTTGTACACAGTATTTGACACAGAATTGGAATACACACACACTCACACATGCACACTTACATGCATATAGTAGAGAAGAAAAGGATGATAACAGTGGGAGGAAAATGAGAGAATGGAAGTAACACTGGACAAGCTTAGCTAGTAAAAATCTACAGAGTCTTGGCCTTGGGCAAGGCTAGCCACCCCTACTCATGTTCTCTATATTTGCCAACCAATCAATAAATCCTTACTGAATGCCCACTATGTACTTAGCACTGCTTTGGGGAACATTAAGAAATGAAAGAAGTGTAGGGAGTTTATAACCTAACTGAGAAATCAAAACACACATCCATATGCATACATACCAACATATTCATGCATTGTTTCTGCATACACTTAAAGGTAACACACTCAGGCAGTGTATAATGAGAATTAAATGAATACTTCAGACTGCAAGTGCTGTAACAGCTCAGAAGACGAAAGTAGTAAAAACTGGGTGGCATGGGAAAACTTATAAAAGGTTGGAATTGAGCTAGAACTTGAAATAGCTGGAAGCCAATGGTAATAAGCACACTGCAGTTTTTTCGCCATAAGGTAGACTGAAAACAAATCACTTTCCCAGATCATAGCAAGGATCAAAAAGGTCATTAAAGGTTTCCCTCTGAAGGATCCCTACAGATAATGCAGTAGGGAGAAGGCCTTTCCAGGCTTGAGCCCAGGGCACCCTAGGCAGAGTAAAGAAATCTTTAGGGATAGTGTCCAATTCTTGCAGCCACACTTGTAGTGATTAACAACAGTCATTCTAAAAGTTTTCTGGTCACAAAGGCCAAAGAAATTAGGCAGAATTGAAAGGAAAATCATAGAATTTTATCTTTGATTTCAGGTCACAGCAAAGAGACCCAGTATCTGGATAGGATTTCATGTGCAAATGATTCAGTTCCCTGGAACAAATCTGAAGAGTCCGTGGTGCTTCAAGACAGGATAAGAAATGCAAAAACACAATCACTTTTATTGCCATATAAAATCACCAGTTACAGATATCTCCAGGCTGTCTTTCCTTCCCTCCTGTTCTTTCTAAAGGCTAGAACTAGATATGCAAATAGCTTCAGTTTTCCTCTCACTTTTTCAGCATATACACACTCTCTAGAATCTGAAGGAATTACAGAGAATTGTGATTCTCCCAAAGACAAGTATGAGAAGTCCCTATATGCCCCTTATATCTCTAAGAAGTAATGCCTATTTTTTTAAAAAAGCCAAAGTTTCAGCTTCTGACATGAACGAATAATTTATTAATGATAGTTAATAAAAACAAACATTTCCACACTGGCATTTCGTTAAAAGCCACCCAACTCTTCCTGGAAAAAATGTGGATAAATTGGAACCCTCATACATTGCTGGTAGGAATATAAAATGGTATAGCTGCTGTGGAAAACAGTTTGGCGGTTCCTCAAAAAGTTAAACATAGAATTACTATGTGATCCTTTAACTTCACTCCTAAGTATGTACCCAAAAGAATTGAAAACAGATATTCTAACAAAATTTGTAACAAAGGTTCATTGCAATCAAAGCAATACTATTCACAATCACAAAAAGGTGAAAACATATGAAATGTCCATTAGCTGAAAAATGGATAAATGAAACATGGTATATCTGTACAATGGAAAGTTATTCATCCAAAAAAGGAATGAGATACTGATTGACACATGCTACAACATGGACGAACCTCAAAAACACAATGCTATAGTTCTGGTCAAGATGGCGGGATAGATAAATGCTGTGCTTGCCTCCTCTCATGACATTAAAATTACAAATGAATTATAAAACAATCAACCTGGAGAACTACCCGAAGACCAGTTGAACAGAACTACTATAACTGAGTATATAAATAAGAGGACACTTCAAGACTGTTAGGAGAGGTGGGTACCCTGGAGGAACAGTTGAGTATCAGGAGGGATATTGTGGCTGTGGAGGTCCCCCTGGAGGAACAAGGGGCCCCAGCCCCACACAGGGGCTCCCCAGCCCAGGGTTTCAGTGCCAGGAAGAGGAGTCCCCACAAACACTGGCTGTGGAAATCAGAGGGTATTCTGACATCCCGGTAAGATGGAAGGAAGCTGGAAGATTAGACATCCCCTTAAAAGGCCTGTGCACAGACTCACTCGTTCACAGGCACTCACCTTGAGCTCCGATGAGGAACAGCAGCTCAGGAGGTTATTGAGACATACAGGGAAAGAATGACTTGTGTGGCTTCAGGGTGAGGGCTGAAGAGACAGCTGCCATTAGCCCTTTGTTGAGCCCTCCTCTGGTGCAGCCTGCAGGTAGGTGCCAGCCATCTTGCCCCCCCCCCACACACACACACTGACTCCCTGAGACTGCACCCCTGTAATAATTTTGTTGCCAGGCAACCATCCCCACCTCACGCTCTAAGTAGGGGGCTCCTTTGGCAGCAACCAATAAGCTTTGGCACACACACCTGAGGAGACACTTCAGTGGTGGACAACCAACCCTGGCCTGAGCTGCTGTATCGCTTGAACAAATATCAGGGTTCTGCGGACCCAAGGCCAGTTGTGATCTGAGACTTTTGTAAGTAGCTACAGACTCAGTACTGGCACCAAATCTGCATCTACCCTAGCCAGGTGAAATCCACACATTTTCCCCAGTGACTCCCTGGACCCCACACTACCCAACTCTCATCACCCAAAGGCTCCATCAGCTGATGAACCATACAGGCAGTCAGCAGGCAGCCTCAGGCCTTAGGATGACCTGGATCTTATGCTCAGCTGCCCCAGTCCCAGTACTGGTGGCAGCCTGCCTCAGGTTGCAGAGTGGCCTCTTTCCTTTGCGTCCAGGTCCAGCACTGTCAACAACCAAGCATGAATCACTTTGTAGCTCCCACCAGGTAGCCCTCGGCAGTAACAGGCAGCAGTTGACCTTGGCCTGCATGGTAAACCCTCCAAAGGGGCCCCAGAACCAACGCTCCCTGAGGTTGGCATTGAACTACACAGAGTACCACCTGATTAGCTCCAAAAGCAGCACACCTAAAAGGTGATCTCAACAGGCCGATAAACTGGCTGGGGGCAAATCCCACACTATGGATTCAGTCACCACACAGCAGCTCATACGTTGTGGATATAGCCAGTCCTCACAACAAGTCAGCCTGAGAGTCAACCCCATCCACTGACGTGTTAACAGCAATCATGGATTAAGTACAACAGGAGAGCACACACAACCCACACAAGGGACACTTTCTGGAACAGCCAGCACAGGGGATCAAGAAGACTGTGCCAGTGGGCTACATGGGGCACCTACTACATAAGGCCACCTGGCCAAGACTAGGTAATATAGAAAATCTACCTATTACATAGAAATGAATAAAGAGAGGCAGCCAAAATGAGAAAACAAAGAAACATGATAAAAATGAAAGAATAGGAGAAAATTCCAGAAAAATAACTAAACAAAATGAAGACAAAGCAACCTATCAGATGCAGAGTTCAAAACACAGGTTATAAGGATACTCAATGAATTTAGAAAAAGAATAGATGATCTCAGTGAGAACTTCAATAAAGAGATAGTAAGTTTAAAAAATGACAAAAAATATCCATAAAAAAGAACCGGTCAGAAATGAAGACGACACTAGAAGAAATCAACAATCGATTAAATGAAACAGGCAAAAAATCAGCTATTTGGAAGACAAGGTAGCAGAAAACATCCAATCAGAACAACAAAATGGAAAAAAATAAATCAAAAGAATAAGGAAAGTTTAAGGGGCCTCTGAGACAACATCAAGTGTATGAACATTTGTATCACAGAGGTACCACAGGAGAAAAGAGAAAGCAAGGAATTGAAAACCTATTTCAAGAAATAATGACTAAAAAATTCTCTAACCTGGTGAAGGAACTAGACATACAATTCCAAGAAGTACAGAGATTTCCAAGCAAAATGATCCTAAAGAGGCCCACACCAAGAAATGTAATAATTAAAATGACAAAGGTTTAAGACAAAGAGATAATCTTAAAAGCAACACAAGAAAAGTACTTACATACAAGGGAACTCCCGTCAGACTGTCAGCTGATTTCTCATATCGGGAAATTGACAGGCCAGAAAGGATTGGCACGAAATGTTCAAAGTGATGAAAAGCAAGGACCTACAATCAAGACTACTCTACCCAGCAAGGCTATCAATTAGAATCCAAGCTGAGATAAAGGGCTTCCCAGACAGGAAAAAAAAACTAAAGAAATTCATCAACACTAAGTCAGTAATACAAGAAATGTTAAAGGGACTTCTTTAAGAAGAAAAGGAAGAAAAAAAGAACAAACATGAATAATAAAATAGCAATAACTATGTACTTATCAATGTAAATGTAAACACATTTAAATATAACTTTAAATGTAATTGGATTAAATGCTCCAATCAAAAAACATAGGGTAGCTAAATGGATAAGAAAACAGGACCCATTTATATACTGTCTACAAGAGACCAACTTCAGATTGAAAAATACACGCAGACTGAAATTAAAGGAATAGAAAAATATATTTTATGCAAATGAAAATTTTAAAAAGCTGGGATAGAAATACTTATATCAGACAAAATAGACTTTAAAACAAAGGCTATAATAAGAGACAAAGTAGGACATTACATAATGATAAAGGGATCAATCCAACTAGAAGCCATAGCCCTAGTAAAAATTTATGCACCCAACATAAGAACACCTAAATATATAAAACTAATTTTGACTGATACAAAAGGAGAGATGAACAGTAATGCGGTCATAGTAGGGGACTTTTACACCCCATTGACACCAATAGACAGATCTGCCAGACATAAAATAAATGAGGAAACAGCAGCCTTAAATGACACACTAGACCAGGTGGATTTAATTGATATTTTTAGAGTGTTTCACCCCAAAGCAGCAGAACATCTGTTCTTCTCAAGTTCACATACAATATTTTCCAAGATAGACCACATGATAGGCCACAAAACAAATCTCAATAAATTAATAAGATTGAAATCACATTAATCATCTTCTCTGACCATAATGGTATGCAACTAGAAATCTATTTTAAGGGAAAAAAAAAAAACACACAAATACATGGAAGCTAAATAACATGCTACTAAACAATAAATGACTTAACAATGAGATCAAGGAAGAAATCAAAAGATACCTAGAAAACACAAAGACCCAAAATCTATAGGACATGGTAAAAGCAGTCCTTAAAGGAAAATTCATAGCAATACAGGCCTACCTACCTCAATAAATAAGAAAAAGCTCAAATAAACCATCTAATCTTGCACTTAAAAGAACTAGGAACAGAACAGTAAACAAAGCCCAAAGTGAGTAGAAGGAAGGAAACAATAAATATCAGAGCGGAAATAAATGAAACGAAGTCTAAAATTAAAAAACAATACAAAAAAATCAATGAAACCAAAAGCTGATTCTTTGAAAAGCTAAACAAAATTGATAAACCTTTAATCAGAAATCAGACTCATCAAGAAAAAAAGAGACAGGACCCAAATAAAAAAAAATCAGAAATGAAAGAGGAAAACTGACAACTGACTCCACAAAAACACAACGAATTATAAGAACATACTATGAACAATTGTATTCCAACAAATTGGGCAGTCTGGAAGAAATGATACATTCATGGAAACACACAATCTCCCAAGACTGAGTCAAGAATAAATGGAAAATCTGAACTGACCTAATAACCACCAACAAAATCAAATCAGTAATCAAAAAACTCCCAACAAACAAAAGTCCTGTACCAGATGGCTTCATAGTTAAATTTTACCAAACATTTAAAGAAGAATTACATCTATTCTTCTCAAACTATTCCAAAAAATCCAAGAAGAAGGAAGGCTCCAAAGTTCATTTTATGAGTCTACCATTACCCTGATTCCAAAATCAGACAAAGGCATTACAAAAAAAAGAAAATTAAAGGCTGATATCCCTGATGAACATGGACACAAAAATTCTCAACAAAATATTAGCAAATCTAATTCAGCAATACATTAAAAAGATAATACACCATGATCAAGTGGGATTTATTCTTAGAATGAAAGTTTGGTTTGATATTTGCAAATCAATTACTGTGATACAGCATATTAATGAAATGAAAAATGAAAATCATATGACGATATCAATAGATGCAGAATAAGTATATAACAAAATCCAGCATCCACTTATGATAAAAATTCATAGCAAAGTGGGAATAGAGGGAACATACTTCAACATAAAAGTCATATATGACAAATCCACAGCTAACATCATACTAACAGAGAAAGCTAAAAGCATTTTTCTTAATATCAGGAATGAGACAAGGATGCCCACTTTCACCACTATTATTCAACATAGTATTAGAAATCCTAGCCACAGCAATAAGACAAGAAAAAGAAATAAAAGGCCATCAAATTGGAAAGGAAGAATTAAAACTTTCATTATCTGCAGATAACATGATACTATATATAGACTTCTAAAGAGTCTGCAAAAAAAACTTTTAAAACTGATAAATGAATTCATTAAAATAGCAAGACACAAAATTAATATTCAGAAATTGGTTGCATTTTTATATACCAATAATGAAGATCGAAAAGAGAAATTAATAAAACAATCCCACTTATGTCACATCAAAAACAATAAAATACCTAGAAATAAATTTAACCAAGTAGTTAAAAGACCAGTACTCAGAAAATTATAAGTCACTGAAGAAAGAAATTCATGAAGATACAAATAAATGGAAGTATATACCATACTCATGGGTAGGAAGAATGAATATCATTAAAATGTCCATACTATCCAAAGCAATCTATAGAATCAATGCAATCTCTATCAAAATACCAATGACATCTTTCAGAGAACTAGAAGAAATAATCCAAAAATTTATATGGAATCATACGAGACCCCAAACAGCCATGGCAATCTAAAGAAAGGAGAACAAAATTGGAGATACCATACTACCTGATTTCCAACTAAACTACAAGTCTATAGTATTCAAAACAGCATGGTACTAGCACAAAAACAGGCACATAAATCAATGGAATAGAATAGAGAGCCCATAAATAAATCCACACCTATATGGTCATTTAATCTATGACAAAAGAGGCAAGAATGTACAATGGCATAAAGACAGTGCCTTCAATAAATGGTGTTGGGAAGTCTAGACAGATACATACCAAAAAGAAAAAAGAAAAGAAACTAGGCCACCTTCTTACACTGTATACAAGAATAAACTCAAAATAGATTAAAGACAAATGTCAGACCCAAGACCATAAAACTCTTAGAAGAAAATATAGACAATAAAATTTCTGACATTACTCTTAGCAATTTTTTTCTGATATATCTTCTTGGGCAAGGGAAACAGAAGAAAAAATAAACAAATGGACTACATCAAACTAAACAGTTTCTGCACACCAAAGGAAACCATCAACAAGCCGAAAAGTCAATTACTGAATGGTAGAAGATAGTTGCCTGTGATACATATGATAAGGGATTGTTATCCAAAATTTATATAGAACTAATAAAACTCAAAACACAAAAAATATATAAACAATCCAATTAAAAATGGGCAGAGGACCTGAACAGATATGTTTCCAAGGAGAAACTACAGATGGCCAGTAGACATATGAAAAAATGCTCAGTGTCACTAATCATCAGAAAAACACAAATTAAAATCACAATGAGGTATCACCTCACACCTGTCAGAATGGCTATCATTAACAAATCAAAAAACAACAAATGTTGGTGAGAAAGTGGAAAAAAGGGAGCCCTCATACACTGTTGGTGGGATTACAAATTGGTACAGCCACTATGGAAAATAGTCTGGAGGTTTTTCAAAAAATTAAAAATAGAACTACCATATGACCCAGCAATTACACTTCTGGATATTTATCCAAAACACCAATTCCGAAAGATATTGTACCCCTATGTTCACTGCAGTGTTATTTACAATAACCAAGATATGGGAGCAACCTAAGTGTCCATTAGTAGACGACTGCATAAAGAAGTATGGTACATATGTGCAATGAAAAATACTCAGCCATAAAAAAATGAAATCTCACTAATTGCAACAACATAGATGGACTAGAAAGTATTATGCTAAGTGAAATAAGTCAGAAAGAGAAAGAGAAATACCATATGATTTTACTTATTTGTGGAATCTAAAGAACAAAATAAATGAACAAACAAAAGGAAAACAGACTCATTGATACAGAGAATGAACTGGAGATTGCTAGATGGGAGGAAGTTTGGAGGGCTAGGTGAAAAAGGTGAAGGAATTAAGAAGCACAAATTGGTCGTTACAAAATAGTTATGGGGATGTGAAGTAAAGCATAGGGAATATAGTCAATATTGTTGTAATAATATTGTGTATAGTGCCAGGTGTGTACTAGACTAATTGGGGGATCACTTCATAAATTATGTAAATGTCTAACCACTATCCTGTACACCTGAAACTAACATAAAATAATATTAATATAATAATAAAATTTAAAAAAACACAATGCTAAGTGAAAGAAGTCAGACAGAAATGGCCACATATTGCATAATTCCATTTGTATGAAATACGCAGACTACCTCACTGTATAGAGATAGAAAGTATATTAGTGTTTGCCACGGTCTGCAGGAAGTGGGGACTGGGAAATACTGCTAATGAGTACAGACTTTCTTTATAAGATGATGAAAATATTCTGGAATTAGATAATAGTGATCATTGTACAACATTGTGAATATACTAGAAATGACAAAACAGTATATATCTATTTTTAAAGATTATAATAGCTACCATTATTGAGCATGTTCTCTCTACAAAGCGTCATTCCACATAGGTTCAAATTCTAGGTCTAACACTTACCAGCTGGTTGCCTTTAAGCAAGTTACTTAACCTCCCTGTGACTCAATAACATCATCCATAAAATGAAGATAATAGCGGTATCTACCTCCATAGGGTTGTTATTAGGATTAAATGTGTTCATATGTAGAAAGCACTAGGAACAATGCTTGGCACATAGTAAGAATTAGCTAAGTGTTAGCTATTTTGGTCATTTCAATTATTCCTCACAACTCCATGAAGTACTATTAGTTATTCCCATCTTTATAGATGAGAAAAACTAAGGCACAGGAGAATAAGCAACTCACTAGGTTAGCTAGCTGGTAAGTGACAAGCAAAACTAGGATTTAGACACCAGCAGTCTGGCTTCAGGGTCCCTGCTGTCAACTATATCCATAATGCATCATGTATCAAACTTGAATTCATAAGTATTTTTGCCTAGGATGAAGTTCAATTAGGTATTTAAGGTTTTCTGTCACACACATCTGCCGAGACATAAACTACGGCTGAGTCCTATGCTACCTACACATCAACGAATCAATTTAGGTAAACATGTTAAGTAAACATTACCATGGCTGGTATCCAGGTTTAGCAAAACTTGCAAGGGGTACATGACTGACTGAGGTTTAGAAAACAGTACAATAAATAAACCAGGGAAGTCTAAGATGCAACAGAACACACCTGAGGTGTTACCAATGTACTAGCTGGCTATTGTACACCATGTTTAAAATCTGTATGAATATCTTCTGTAATAATTCAGCCCAGGCCAAAATTGCTCACCAGGTATCTAGCTAAAAGTGAGGGAGGGCTGCAAACTCAGCAAGAGCCAGCCTGAGGAGGAAAGGTCTTGATTAAAGTCAGAGAAAGGTTATGGGGTTGGTTGGCATCCCTTCATAACTTTTTGGAAGTGATCTTCCAACCATCTATTAGCTGATTTCCTATCCACCACCCTCTGGGAACATTTACTCTATAATAGGACTTCTCCACGAGGCACAGTAGTTGCATTAACCACCATTTTTAGGAGCCTAAGAAAACGTTTTAATTTCTTTTGAAATCAAAAGAAAATAATTAATATAATCAATCCCAGATTATATTCATCTTTATACCAACACACTTGTAAATATAATTTTAAAAGAATTTATAGAGGAAGGAGCCCACAAAGGAAAAATTTCCTAGAGCTCACAAAATCCTTAGATGGCCCTGACATGAGAGTTGGTCTCATGACGTCTCCTTCTTGTGTCTTCAAAGAACCAGCCCAGCAGCCAATGCATGGCAGCCTGCTCCTGTTGCTGTTCCCTGATTGTTGAGTGAAAATTAAAAGACAGGCTGGGAAACAACACTCCTGGATCCCAGACCCCTGGCTTCAGGAGACTCACCTGAAGACCTGGTGCAAGGAGGAAGAGGCATGAAGTAGCACAAGAAGAATCGGAGACCCCTGGCACTCAGGATTTTTAAATACTCTGCTCAATGGCCTTCCTCAAATTATTTTCCCTCTCCTGGCTCCTGCCTGGAACCTCACCAAAACTCTTCTGAAATAAGGCATCAGTAACTTAGTAAAAAGTGCACGGACTTTGTAAACTCCCTTGTATGACCATGGGAAAATTGCCGAGTTTCTCTGAGGATTGGTTGTGTTAAAAAAAAATAGTAATGATAATAATGGTAGTTTAAAGGGTGAAAAGTAAGATAAATTATGTACAGTGCCAAGCAGAGGGCCCATTATTAAAAGTTATTCTTACAATATGAAGGGCATGTCCTGGAGTACCCGTAAACACTTCTTGGAAGAAAAACCATAGAGCCTTCAATTATCGCCTGGCTCTCTTTTATTTGATACATTAGTGGGGGCGGGGGACAGCTCAAGAAGATAATTCTATAAGAGGGGAAGAGGAAGAAGTAGTAGTTGGGAGAGCGGGAATTCTTCCCAGATTTACAGTACTGACCTAGGAATAAAGCGCGCTCTGGGCATTTACTACTGTACTGGCCCGGGATTAAGCCGCGCTTTAGGTGCCTGCAGAGTGCGATGCTGTTAAGAAGTGCAGCAATCTAGCACAACAAATTGTGCATGCACCAGAAACTAAAGGGACCCAGTGCAGCATATGCATTCTTGGATACCTTAAGCATTTGGTGCATTTTTATACTTTTACATGGGTTCATTGTTAGAAATCTGAAGTCCTTGGATCTTTTTAAAGAAGCACGCAGGGTTTCTGCAAGAGGCGCCCGGACTTTTCTGCATATCCACCCACAAACTCCCTCTCCGAAATGCACGGAACTGATTTCAAAAACCCTGTGATCAGCCTCCAAGCTAATCATTTCGTCTTTACCACTAGCCTGGTCGAGATTGAAACAACCGAACAGTCCTATTCTTTACTCATCAACTTCTAGGAGGGGAGAATCTCGCTCAGAGCCTACTAACAAGTTCGCTTTAGCATGCTTGGGGTGCTGAGGGCTCCACGCTTCCCCCAGCACTATCTCTCTGTCTTTTCCTCTGGGAAAGCAAGGGACACCGCGCGATTCGCAGAATGCGGAACATCGTGGTTTGGGCGGAGTAATATCCACCAGCTTCAGGAGCTAATGTGAAGTCTTGCCCACCCCCCACCTCCACCCCCAAGATGGCTTTCATTCTCAAGCAAGCTCCTTCCTCCAGACACTTGGTCCAAGTCGGGAATAGTCAAACTGCAAACTGGAGTCAACATTACTCACACAAGCATGCCCACTATCAATACCAATCTCATACACACTCTCCGCTCTATTTTATTTAACCACCTGGCTGCCAGCGCGCCCCCATCAGGACCTACGGGCACCAAGAGAAGTAATGTGAGCTCTAATAGAGGGCGTCTAACGGACGAGAGCGCGTATTCTTTGAATTTGCGGAAGACAACGTACCCCCCTATATAAGGTGCGCCGGCCAAGACGCGGCGCCAGAAGCAGTCGGGTAGCCAGGAGACCATCTCACGGTACCGCTGAGCCCAGCTGGAGTACGCGCCCGGAGATCGCTACGAACCCCAGCGCACTCTGTAGAAGTACGAGATTTCATCGACAGCACTCAGGACATGGCATATTATTCCTGGTGCAGCCAAAATGACCAAGGCTACTGCAACCTGGGAGTTGACGGGGAAGAACCGCGTGGTGAGTGCCTAGACTGGAACAAGGGTTTGGCAAACTCCAGGAGAATTTCCCTGGGAAGGATGGGTGGACCAGACGGTGCGCGGCAGTCAGTGCTACTCTTCGATTGCAGCCCCTTGCCCCTTCTAGCCTACCACCGTGGGCGCCAACGCCAGGGTCTCTCCCTTTTGCTTTCCTCCTTCCCCAGATGTGCCGCCTACCGTACCCTCGGTGGTTTTAAGGGGGAGACGCGAGGGTGCACGTTCCGAACCTGAGCTTGGAGCAGCAGCAGCAGCGGTCAACGTTGGTGGGGGAGGGGCCAACTCTTTGGACGACGAAATCCGTGAGGGCGGTGGCGGCGGCGGCGGCCAGGAGCTCCAGCAGCAGCAGGTGGAACCGGCTCCTCTGGCCGCAGAGAGGCCCCAAGTTGCACGGAGAAAGCTGCGCTGCGGCCGCACCGCTTTCACCCCGATGCAGCTACAGGAGCTGGAGATGTTTTTCCGTCGCTCTCGTTATCCCGACTTGTTCGAGCGGTAAGTGGCTTGCTCCGGAGGCGCCCAGTTCTCCAGGGAGCTCAGATACATCCTGGGACATCTTAGGCTTTTTCCCAGGACCCTTTTCCTCTCCTGAGCCAAAAGCCATTTAGGGGGCTCAAGGGCGCCAGGGTCCGCACTTGCTGTCTGGGATTGGTGCTAGACCCACATCGCTTGCGGGGTTGTAAAACAGGAGGGGGACTAGGATGAAGGAGTAAGGCAGGATCGATTGGATCTTGATTTTATTTAAAATTTTAGTAATTTGTTTATCATGAATTTTGCATTAATTTTTATATTTTGAATATCTCATTAAAATATCGTGATGACTCAGTTTTTTCGCGCCCTTTAAATTTTGTGAAGAGAGAGTCCAACTTGCCTCACTCTAGATAGAGCGTCTCAGCCACACCACGTGAAGCGGTGTTTTCAGGCGGCAGAGTTTTGGCGGTTTAAAAGCCTGCGACCCCCTTCGCTCCGCTTGCCTTGTTCGGAGCCCTTGAGATCCATACTGCAGTAGTGTACGAAGGGGCAGTCCAATTCTAGCCCAGCAGGAATAGAAGACCAGAACGAGATGGCGTCAGGTTTAGAGGGTGCCCTTTCTGGTTCCGAGGTATTCAGCCTTTGCCCGCCAAAGAGCAAAAAAAGAATTTCTCGCCCGCGCGCTTGGGCAACGTGGTTTGGAGTTTCTCGTGGAGAGTTCACTTCTCTGTTTTACAATAAACAGAAACACTATGGTTCAAAACACTGCTTTAAAGGGGTTTTGGAGTTTTATTTATTTTCACGGAGGGATCTCCCAAGAAAAGATTTCCAGGGTTGTTTTCCAGTGTTCCACAAACAAAAATTGATTGAATTATATTAGACTAACACATACACTACCAGGAACTTTCACATATATTCTCTTTTTCTATCTTATTTAATAGATAAGTTGTCCATGGGAAAACTTCGTAAAACAAACATTACAGAAAATTGCACTGGCTGGGGGGTAGGGAATAGAAATAATGCACACGATATATTTTTCTCCATAACTCCAATACTGAACATTTGCCATTTTCCCTCCTCAGAGAGCAGATTGCAAGACACCTGAATTTGACTGAAGCCAGAGTGCAGGTCAGTAAATTTTAAAAGAACAATTGGCAGGGCAAACATCCTAAAACATCCTTTATTTAGGACATTCTCAAGTTGGTATGTTGTTTTGTCTTTTCTATTTTGGCAAATAAGTACTGAATATTGGTCACTTAGGGAGCTAGAAAATGGGATAAGCTCAAGCTTATGAAAATTGCCCATTACCAAAGGAAATATGATTTTCTAAAGTAGAAAAAAGAGTCTCTCTCTCTCTCTCTCTCTCTCTCTCTCTCTCTCTCTCTCTCTCTCCCTCTCTCTCTACACATGCACATTTTTTTCCAAAAAATAAAGTTCATCTCCTCACACGAATATCCTTTAAGATGGGTGTTAGCCCTCCCTAAATGAATATTTTTATGGGGAATCATGTTGGTCTCAGTCCCACCTGGGAAATATTCAAATTAATGTACTGAAGAGCTAGGTTATAAGAAGGTTAAACTATACTAAAATCTTTAAAACCAGGCATAAGCTTTTGGCTAAATGAGTGGATTTATAAATATTTAGACACTGGCATGAAGGAGTAATTCACATACAGAACACAGTGCATGAGTAACTAATGTATGTTTAAACTGAGATGGGGGATGTAACCTAAAAGTCCAAGTGCCTGGTCCTCCTGTGTTTTTAAGTGTTTTGTAAAGCAATGTAAAGAGTGGCAGCCTTAAATTTTAATTTTTTGGAAGACTTTAATGTTAGCCTGAAAACATTGCTAAAATTCTTAATTATGGTAGTTATGGGGGAAAGTTTGCAAGCTTTAGAAAGTTATCTTAAAAAATAAAACCAAAAAGAGAAAAAACAATTTTGAATAAAGTTCCACTGACCTAATAATGGGTGAGAAGTTAAAGAAGAATTATATACATTAAAATATATGCATTGCAGATGCCACGCAAATTCAAACTTTATGAAACTACTAAATGCAGAAGTAGGAATACTCTTGAGAAATTTTCATTTTAACATCGAAGAATTTTTTTTCTGTTTTTGGTGGTATCATTTTGAAAAGGTGGGTTTTTCTAGAATTTGATTGTAAGGGTGCTCTCACTTCAGGCCAGATTTTTACCCGTGTTAATTTAAAATATATTTTTCTATTTACTCAGGCAGCGATTACTAATTTTTAGGGCATGGAGTCAAAAAGTGACTATTTGAGGTTGTAGGAAACCATAGTTACATCAAAAAACATATTTACCCCCACAAAAATGTATACTATAAATATTTTTCGTGGGGGGCTATATATATATGTAAAGTGAATATTATATATGTGTGTGTGTGTGTGTGTCTGTCTGTGTGTGTGTGTGTGTGTGTGTGTGTGTGTGTGTGTAAAATCAGATGACTTGGTAGTTTTGTCCCAGCGTGCATTCATGTATGAGTGCAGTGATGGAGACATGCTGCACATCTGTCTGTGGTGTGCAGAAAAGCAGCCCAACAAATCAGAACACTGAATGCTGGTATCTTAGTGCCACAGGCTGGACTAACAGTCTAGTCTCAGGTAGGGAGGATGAGTCCTCCACTTTCTTAGGCAGACAAGGTGAACTCAGGATTAAAAAAAAAAAAAAAAAACAAGATTTGCTGAGTTGCTTGTCCCCTCCCTGGGTTTACATAGTCCTCTCAATGGATTTACGAAGCAAAATGAGCCAGAAAACACAAATGAGGAAAAAAACAATGCTCTCTTATTTCCAAACTCTGCAGCATGAATTTTCCCAAGAAAATTAATAGATACTGCCCCATCCCTCTTTTGCAAATATAGTAGAGCTATTTTATGAAACCAGTATTAGGAATGTGGACCTAACATAGGCCCACACCAAAATTTGCATGTTGTGGACTTTGATTATGTTTAGGGAGCTTTGACCACAGGTACATTTGAATTATTCCAAAAATAAGCACTATTACACTGGCCTTCTTCAAACTATATTCATTCAGCAGAAGGATCCCAAGTCCTAAAATGGAAGAGAAAAGGTGGCTTTAGGCAGAGGGAAAAAGCCCTTTGTCTCACATTTTGCAATTTGGGAAATTAAATTCAATGGTCTGTTTGTTAATACTAGGCTAGCACTTAGGGAAGAGCCTCTTTGAACCCCTAACTCCACATTGTTGTTGGACATCTACCTAAAATACATAATTGGACACTCTTACAATAGGAATGAATGATGGGATTGGGGTGTCCTGGTTAAGGAATGAAGCTAACCAGGCCTAGGTATCCCCACCACTCTGGGTAACAGAGGCCCCTGTCCATCCAAGATCCTGAAACTATAGATAGAACCAAATGAGCTGACCTTGTTCTGAGCTCAAGAGGGTTTGGAGGTTAGAGCAGATTGGAGTATACAAAATTGACGGTGTTAACAATGGGATGCCCAATCTCTTATCTGAGGAAAAAGATTTCAAGGTTAGTGAATTTGGATTCAGTTAGGCTTAACTTTCCTTAACACTTATGGGTAAAATATCAAGGTAGTGTCCAGGGCTTGAGCAACTCTCATGTCTCAGCAAGACAAGCCACAAAGTCCATGGGATCTCATGATCAAGCCTCTTTTACATACCACATGTTTGATTCTTACAAGATTTCAGAGAAAGAATGATTCCTTAAACATTATTGAAGGAAATCTATAAAAGTGCAATGTGCTCTCATGGATTAGTTACTTCAGACTGAAGATGGGCTTTTTTAACTAGAGGGTGTTTCTCCTCAATGTAACTTTAATTGGGCCCACCTTTATACCATGCTCAGCTTCTCCCCAAACCAGGGTGACTTAATTCCTAGTGAGAAGTGGGTGGAGCAGCTGGACAGCTGATGGTCCAATGTTTCTTTACCCTGTTATCAGATATGAACATTAACAACAGGACCCCAGTGCAATTTATCAGTTAGACCTGATAAATTCCTAGTGAGAAGGGGGTGGAGCAGCTGGATAGCTGATGGTCCAATGTTTCTTTACCCTGTTATCAGATATGAACATTAACAACAGGACTCCAGCGCAATTTATCAGTTAGACCTGAATCCAAGACCTGGAAAAAATTATTAAGGAATACTAAAAATGGGAGGAGACAAAGCAATGTACCAAGGTCTGGACCCGGCTTGGCTCATTAAGGGTTAGCTGAAGAAGAAGGTATATTGTTTACTTCCCTAAGCTATTTTTGGCAATAAACAAAGAGCTTCTCCTGCTGCAGTGTAGTATCTCAATGGTAGAGTTACATGTTGTATGTTTTTATTATGACATTAATTGTTCAATATGCTAATATAATCCTTTCTTCCCCTATGATTCAAGGTTTGGTTTCAGAACCGAAGGGCCAAGTGGAGAAGACACCAGAGGGCAACGGTATTCAGAAATCTGGTCCCCATTGCCTTGGCTCCCCCTGTGGGGGTAATCTATGATGGGCCTTATGCTGCCATCCCTGTTCTGGAGCCTACATGGAGATTTGTTCCTCTGGTGCCAGGTCCAATCATGCCACCTGGGCCACCCCCACCACCTGTGCAGCCACCACCACCTGCACCACCCATAATGCCTATGCCACGCCTGCCACATGTGCCTCCCCTTGCTCTTGCTCCAGTAGGTGTGGCATGGACCCCTGTCATCAATGACCATTTTGCGGGTCCTATTTTCTGAAGTATAGTCCTCATGACAATTTTTTCAGTGTATTTTTTGCCAGATATAAATTGTGCATAGCACAACATGAAAGATAATTCTTCAGATATGTGTTAAATGAATTTAATAGATGAAAAGTGTAGTGCCTGTTGTTATTGTAGAGCACATTACATTTTCAATAAAGTTACAAGTTAATATATTGGTTTTGAGTGTCAAATGGAGTAAATGTGGTATGCATTGAAATGGCTAATGGAATGCCATTCAAACAGAAAGTCGGAGGCCTCCTTTCATGATGTCATATTTCTGAGTCACCATCGATAGTGCACACCACAGAATTCTCCAAGTGCTCATGGTCAGTTTACACTGACCACACACTATCTTTCCACACCTCCTGCCCTTCTCATCCCCACCTAGCCCTGTTGAGAACACATATATGTGCAAGATGAGAAGGGGTGAGTCTCTAGTGAGAAAACTATTTCTAGACAGGGACATGCTTTATTCATGCCAATGGTTCAACAGCCATGGGAAACTTCTTAAGAGGCTTCTCATGGGGCTTAAAGAAAGGTGGTATCCAAACATCTATCCAGTACTTGACATTCTGTTCACTGTCCTCCATGTTGTGGAGGTGAAAGGGGAATAGTAACCATTCTTATTAAGAGACAAGAGGGGGCTCCATTAAGAACAGAAAAGGGCTTTCCATTTTTCCACCTCCTCCCTAAGCCTATTATTGTAGTTTCCCCAGATCAGAGGCAGAGTGACACCTTCAAGTGCATTTTGTTATCTTCAACATCCAAAAGATGGCCCCCTGAACAATGTTCCAGAATAAGCAGTCATTGAATAGAAGCAGACTTTTGCTTTGTCAAGCTGCCTTCATGCAAAACTGTTAGGGGAGAAAACAAGAAAAACAAAACAAAATTAAAAAAAAAAGGAGGTAGGGGAAAGAAGCCAAGCCCATTATTTTAAAAACAAAACGTTATTTTCAGTAGAACTTAGGCTTTTGATTAATCTCTAGCAATGTATAGTACTTTTATGAACACAGTCATACTAGGCAATGATATTAGATAAGGGTGTCATGGTGACATCCAGAATTTCCTCTCCTAGGAGGTGGTTTGGGGAGAGGAGAGAGCAAAAACAAGTTTTACAGTAGTTTATGTTTCTACTTTGAATGAAGGCTCAATTTTCTTGGGAAAACATGATTTTTGCATCATTATCCCATACTTTTTCATTCTTTTCTTTCCTCCCTTCACACACATGGATGCTAAATAGCACAGCAGCTGTATTTAAAGTATGATGTCTGCAGCAAGGATGTTATTGCTACCCCAGAGGCCCCAGCCCCTGTTGGGAGTGAGGAACATCCAGGAAGGCATCTGTGCATGCCCATTGCCATACTCGTCAGGTGATTTTAAAAATCCAGCCATCCTTATTTCTCATTGTTGATCCCTTCTTGTTAAACAGAAGGTTCCTCAATGCTTTCAGTCATCTTGGAATTACAAATAAAAGCCTTGGGCTCCTGGAGCTTTTATTTGTACATTATCCAGTGCACTATTCCTGCAATTAACTCTCATAACTAGTCTAACACACACAAACACTTTTCATCTCAGGCAAAGAAGTCAATATCCTTTCCCATAAGTGGATAGGGTTTTCATGAGACATGTACTATTTTAAAAATAGTATATATCTACTTCCAAATACCAAATGACTTAAGGAAGGGTGATGGGATGGGCGCAGAGGAAATACGTAAAATTTTTCTGCATGTAATAGGTTACCTTCAGTCCACATTTTACAAGAGAGAGGTCTTCTAAAATAATCCCACAAGAACCATTCCTCTTAAAGTGCATTCTAAATATCCCTAAGGCATGGATCAAAAATTAATTATTCTAATATATGTAAATTATTTTGATTTATTAAAAAACATTAGAAATTAGCTATCAGCAAAAACATAATCTCAAGAGAAGTACATGAGCTGTAGCATTTCACAGTAATAACTCCAGATGTGCTCTTTCTAGAGCTGTTTTCATATTGAAGAACACATGACAGGGAGCTTTCATAATAGTAACTTTCGTGGTCAAATTAAACATAGAAGATATGAAGTACTTTGAAAAAAAATGAATCTTTTTTTGATCAAAACTAGTTTTATGTAACTTGGATCTTGTTTCCAACAAAGCACTTTAATCAGCACTTTGGTGATCTAACCTAGAGTTGCCTGACAATCAAAATTGCAGCCAATATTTGAATTATAAATACTTAGGGTGAGAAGAGTAAGGAAGGGAGGAAATAAAAATGATTCTTTAGCTGAAAATAAAGGGTCTCCTTTGAAATATATGTGGAAGATGACTTTCTAAATAAAGAGAAAGTTATTGTAAATGTATAAAAATAGGGCAATGGAGTTTAATCAGTTGTTTTCAAAAGAACAATCAGACATTTGCCTGAATTCTAATCATGGAGTATTATGCCTAAAACTGGGCATGCTCTGAGCACATATGGATATACTGTTTTCCCACCCAGTAATTTGATGCTGGTGTGAGTCTAGGAATTGATGAAAATGTGAAAATAAAATAATGGCATAAAATAATAGAGTCTTTCCCTAAACTTCCTGATTGGTAAATCCAACATTGTCTAATTTGAATGCCACAGCCTCGGCCTCCTTATTGTATAAAGTGGTACATAAATTGGGGTTCTCAAATCCTGACTGGACACTCTCTGAGGGTAAATGATATAACTCTATCATATACCCTTCTTTTAAGAATGTCACATAAAATTATTTTTATTTAGGAATTCATTTGAGGCCTCCCTAATGCTCTCTCCCAACTAGTCAAGGCAATAGGATGTCCCAAAGAGAATGAACCCTTGCTTCAGTTCCTTCCTCTTCTTAGCAGACATTTTTTCATTTTCCTTCTAGGTACTTTCACATAAGATCACATTAATTTGACAAATAAGACAAACTTTATGAATCCTGTGGTAAAAAAGATGGTGATGACAGAGAACCAGTCCCATCATTTCATGCCACTCTTCCAAGCAAAGTGCCTTTTTTCTTTTGGGGGATACTCAGCTTAGAGGAAGAGAACTTTGTATTCTCTCTGAATTGGAAAGGGCTTTCACAGTCACCCAGTCTACTCCCTTCATTCTACAAATGACAGAACACAGGCCCAGAGCAGTGGAGTGGCCTGCCCAAGGTAACATGCACATTTCATCCTGGAGAAAGCCAGCCTTTGTGTGGCCATGCCTTACCCTGGGTCCAGGATTTCCTAGCTAGGGGCAGGACACACCAGCCCAGATTCAGCTCCTGAATGCTTTATCACCTCCTTCTAAACAGAACTCTTTCCTTCCAGGGAATACAAACCCAAGACTCTCCCCAAGTCTTGGCACTGGGACATTTTACCTTTAGGAAAAGTAAGCAACTTTTCCTGAAGGCCTGCAGTGTCCTGGAGTCGACTTTTGAACGCTGAATAGCAGGGGCTTGAGAGAGGGATGCAGTTTGTACCCTCCTTGCAAAAGACCGCGTGTGCTTCTACTACAATAACCCTCATATCCCCCAATCCACTTGCAAAACTGTGCCTGCCAACTGGCAGCACAACACATAAGCAACAGCCAGCTCTGGGCTTGTGTTGAATTAACTTTATTTTGTAAAGTAGGCTAATAGTTTGAAAACTGTCATTATGCAATTAGTATTCATTTTAAAATGTGGCTATTTATGCTTTGCCTTGATCAGTGTCACACCCTCTCCTTTTCAGATGGTCACTGCAATGCTGTGGGGTAGGGACCCAAGATGCAATGGTGTAAATTTAATTTTAAAATGCACCCCAAAGGTCTGTATGCATCTCCATGCAAAATGTAGATCTTAAGGAGACCATCTGAATTCCCAACATTTACATGCAAATATTTTTTAGGCTAAGAATACAAAAGAGTCCTCTGAAAGCACACTCTGTTGTGTTTCACAAACAAGGAAACACAAATGATTGAAGAGGCAGCACACAGGCATGGGTAGCATAATTGATACACCTGGAGTCTTCTGAAGCATAGCACCCAGGCAAAACTAGGGCCTCTATGAGAACTACAGAGTTGGAACACAATTTTCTACTCTTGGCCCAAAAATCTTGGTATCGGGAAAAAACAAGAGACAAGGTAGAGACCCTGGAATAGTCAGTCTCTGACCAGTTCCCCTTGAACAAGGGAGAAAAAGAGATAAAGCAAAATGTTTTAAAGGTGGAAAAGTAGGCCATGGTGACCCAGGGGAGAAAGAGATCTATGTTCATGGCTGTGGCCCAAGCAGTTGTTTTGGGGGGTAGGGAGCTAGGTAGTGAGTGGACACTGGCAACTGGGTTGTGTCTTGGGGAGGTAGCCATCGAGCGGGAGCACAGGAGGTGCCCCTGGCCAGCTAGCATTACAAAAAAGGAAGAAAGGAAAAGCAGTCAGGTTAATATACCAATTAATCCCTAACATCTCCTTCCATAGTCCCTAACACAAAATAAAGTAGTAATGCTGCTCTTTCTCTTTTCCTCTCATCTCCACTTTAACTCAACTGACCACCTTAAGATATCTCACCAGGATTAAAATATTCATGTGTGAAGAGAGAAAGTCAGGACAGAGAAGGAGTCCTGCTATGTCATTGTCCCTGTCCCAGGTCTCCAGCCCCAGCACCTTAAAAGTCTCCCAAGATTGTTCTATTTTTTTTTTTATTTTAACCAGAGGGAATTCTTAAGAATGTCCAATGAATTCCCTGGGCCTGCCCTCAACTCCAACAGAATCAGGAAGCAATATTGCATGGTGCTAAATTGGTTCTTCTGCTGTTTATGTAACACAGATGCTTAAAATTCAGATATCCCCATGGCCAAATCAGTACTAGCTTAGATGAACATATTCTAGCTCTATAACTCTGCTTAACACTCTGTTTAAGAGTGTTCAATCCATTCATTCTGAACAGAAAACAAGGAGACTGGTTACCAGTTGCAATCCTAGTAAACATGTGGGACATGAAGAGATGAGGAAGTCATCTTCACAAGTCATAAAGCTGCTGTCCAAGAATAATAAGCAAATTCAAGATCCATTCACCTCACCCTACTTCTCCTTATCATTTCCTCACCTGGAAACCATGAGAAAGCCTAAGTCCACAGGCAAAATTCAATTTTTTTAAAGAAATATGTTTATCAGGGGCAAGGGGATACAAGCAATATGAAAATCAAAAACTGAGAAGGAAGGGAAGATGGTAGACTAGGTAAAAGCAGGGTTCATCCCCTCCCAGAACTGCATTGAAATTACAACCAAATTATAAAATAATCAATGTGGAGAATCACCTGAAGTCCAGCTGATCATAAACACCTACATCTGATAATATAGGAGCTACACTGAAGCTGGTAGGAGGGGCAAATTCAGGGACAAATCAGGCTCAACCCACACCCATGGGTGGGGGAGTATCACTGGGAGGGGGAGAGGCTGCAGAGGCTCTCCTGAAGGAGAGGAGGGTCCTGGTCTCATCTGGGGGCTCTCCAGCACAGGATCCCAGCCTAGGGAAGAGGAGGTTCCAATAACTCTGACTGCAGAAACTAGAGGAGATTCTGGCCATCTGGGTGAGACAGAAGGCAACTGAGCCCCTAGATGTCCCTCTGAAGGACCAGCACAAAGGGTTTCTGGCCTGCGGACACTCATCCGGAACACTGGTGGTGGGTCAGAGGCTCACACGGGATTATTCTGAAAAAGTCTCCATTACCTGGAGTTAGAAAGAAGGCTAGAAAGGCAGCCAACATTGTGCCTTAGTCTGGCCCCCCTACAGGGTAACCTAGAGACCACACCAGCTTGATTGTAAAGACCCCTCCCACAGAGCCATTAGGAAACGCTGGTCTGAGGGGATCAGCTCACCTCACCTAACCTGCAGACTGCTGGGAATTAATTATTCCTGGATGGCTGCCAAGGCCTGATCCAAGTGATTTAGAGCCAAGTATTGACAGCAAGGCGGCCATCGTTGTGAGTGGCATTTCTAATCCCAGCAACAGTGGCCAGTACTGTGAGCCCCATTTCAGAGATAGGGTCAGGCAGATCGCTGCTGTCAACACAAACTTGGGCAGATATAGGGGACCTGTGAGCCAGTCCCAGACAGCAGGTGGTCTTGCTGTGACTTGGGTCATCTGCGGGAACTCACAACAGTTACCAAACTTACAGCAAGACTGAGGCTGTATTGATCAGACCCCACCCCACCCAGGTTGCAGACTGCCGGGGCAAGTGTTGTTGGATGGCTGCCAAACTCAGCTCCAAATGATTCAGGGCCAAGTATTCACAGTAGAGAGGTCATCCTTGTGAGCCGCCTTTCCAATTCCAGCAATAGCTGCCAGCCCTGTATACTGCATTTCCATTCCTAGTGGGAGAACAGTGCTGTGAGACTCATTTGACAGTAGGGTTAGGCAGATTGATGCTGCCAACATGAACTTGGGTGGATATCAGGGACCTGTGGGCCAGTCTCGGACAGCATCTAGTCTTGCCGTGATCTTGGTCATCTGCGGGAACTCACAACAGTTACCAAATTTGCAGCAAGACTGAGACTGTATTGATCTGACTGCCATTGTCTCACTGAGACCCCGCCACACCCTACCCACAAATTGCCCTAGGTGGCCCATTGACAGTGAACTAACACAGTCCTGCCCTTCCCCTCCCCCAATTGCCTAATCCACACAGGCAACAAACTTTGGCTGGCACAGGGTGGGCACTACATAGAAATTAATGACAGGCAGAACTTTGCTGCCTGCAAGAGTTGCAATATTGTGTCCAAGAAGGACAGGGATCTGTGGGAACACCCCTGATGGCAGCTGGTCTATCTCACTGTGATCTGGGTCTACAGCAGGAATGCCCAGGCACAGAAGTTGTGGCAAAACTGAGGTTGTATTGGCTGAACAGTCCTTGTCACCTTGAGATCCCACTTCTCCTAAGCCACAAAGTGCCTGCAGCCCATTGAAAAGCAGCCTCTTGTGTCCTGCTTGGCTCTGAGGTTGAGCAGTTAGTGCAGGCAACAAATCTTGACTAGCACAGTGAGCACATTTCAAAGAAAACAGTTGTGGATAGACCCCTGTTGCCTGTATGACCTACAATATCTCTTAAGGGGATTGCAGTGTTCTATATTGGCTTGATGGTCCTTAACTCCAGTACACACAGTGCCCACTGCGCATGGATAGGCAGCTGCCCCTGCTCTTGAGTAGTGCATTTAGGCCCAGGGTGGGCAGCAGTTGACCTTGATACAAGTGGAAACTTGTACACTGAGCCACAGAGACAGTGTGGGCATATAAACTGACACTGCAGTGGCATGAAAACATTTTCTCAATAGACCCAGGAGACTCCCAGTGTCCCTGCACCACTCAACACACATATCACCCAGAGGTTCATCCAGTTTCAGAAACTTATGGGAAATTGATAGACAGAATCAGGCCTTGAGGAGCACTGGTCCCTCTGCTAAACTGCCATAGGTCAGGGACAGAGGATAACCGAGAGCTGTGTACACCATTGTCTCTTTCACTTGCCTATAGATCCAGCATAGGCAACGACCGTCAGCAGATCACAATGTAGTTTTCACTGGGTGGCCCTGAACAATCAAAAGCAGCACCTGACCTTGGCTTACGGGGAGCTCCCCCCAGGGGCCATAAAACCAACACATCTGGAGGCTGGCACCAAACTACAACGGAGCAATTACTGACTAGCTGCAGTAGTGATGTACACAAAGAGTAGTTGCAACAACTATACAAGCCTGCTAGGGCAAATCCCACTTAGTGGGGTCAGCCCCCAACACAGCAACTCTTATCCTGAGGGTGCAGCCTGTTCCCACAATTACTCAGCCTGAATGTTAATCCCACCCACTGATCTACTAACAACTCACACAAAGGTCACGTCCAGAGCTCCCAGCACAAGGGATCAGGGAGAGTGTGCCACTGGGCCATCCAGGACACCTTCCACATTAGGCTATCTGGGCAAGGCTGAGAGATGAAACAAATATTCCTGACACATAGAAAAGAACACAGAGAGGGTAATAAAATGAAAAAACAAAGAAACATGCCATGAACAAAACAACAATAGAAAACTCCAGAAAACAAGTTAATAGAAATGGAAGTAAGCAACCTACCAGAGTCAGAGTTCAAAATAATGGTTATAAGGATGCTCAACAAACTTATGGGTAGAATGGATGAACACAATGAGAGCATAAAAAGGACATAGAAACCATAAAAAAGAATCAGATAGAAATGAGGAACATGAAAATGGAAATGAAGAATACATTAGAAGGATTCAACAGTAGATTGGATGAAGCAGAAGATTGAATCAGCAAATTGGAAGACAAGGTAGCTGAAAACACCTAATCAGAACAACAAAAAGAAAAAAGAATATTTAAAAAATGAGGATAGTTTAAGAGACCTCTAGGACAAAATGAAACATAAAAATATCCAAATCATAGGAGTACCTGAAGAGGAAGAGAGAGAGAGCAAGGGATTGAGAATCTATCTGAAGAAATAATGACAGAAAACTTCCCTAATCTGGCAAAGGAATTAGACATACAAGCTCAGGAAACACAACGAGTTCCAAACAATGGAATTCAAACAGACCTACACCAAGACACATCATAATTAAAATGCCAAAGGTCAAAGACAAAGAAAGAATCTTAAAAGCAGCAAAAGAAAGGAAGCTGGTTAATTATAAGGGTACCCCTCATAAGAATGTCTGCTGACTTTTCAAGGGAAACTTTGCAGGCCAGAAGGGAAAGTCAAGAAATATTCAAAGTTATGAAAAACAAGCATCTACAACCATGGATACTCTACCCAGAAAGGCTTTTGATTGAAATAGAAGGTGAGATAAAGAGCTTCCCAGACAGGAAAAAGTTTAAAGAATTCATCACCAACAAGCCAGTGTTACAAGAAATGTTAAAGGATCTTCTGTAAAAAGAAAAGTTGTAAAAAAGAAAATACAAATAAAAATATGAATAATAAAATGACCGTAGCAATGTAACTATCAGTAATCACTTTAAATGTAAATGGATTAAATGCTCCAATGAAAAGACATAGGGTAACTGAATGGATAAGACAACAAGACACATGCATATGCTGTCTACAAGAGACCCACTTCAGATCAAATGACACTCACAGACTGAAAGTAAAGGGATGGAAGAAGATATTTCATGTAAATGGAAATGAAAAAAATAGCCAAGGTAGCAATAGTTATATCAGATAAAATAGACTATAAAACAAAGGCTATAATAAGAGATTAAAAAAGGGCATTACATAATAATAAAGGAATTGATAAATCAAGAGGACCCTAGTAAACATATATCCACACAACATAGGAACACCTACAAACATAAAACAATTATTGACTGACATAAAAGGAGTAATACACTCATAGTAGGAGACACAACATATCCACACAACATAGGACCACCTACATGCATAAAGCCATTATTGACTGACAGAAAAATAGTAATACACTCATAGTAGGAGACTTTAACATCCCATTGACACCAACAGACAGATCTTCCAGGTAAAGAATCAACAAGGAAACAATGGGCCTAAAAGATATACTAGAATGGATGGACTTAATAGATATTTTCAGAGTATTTTACCCCAAAGCAGCAAAATACACATTCTTCTCAAGTGCACATGGAACATTTTGAAGGATAGACCATGTGTTAGGACACAAATCAAGTATCCATAAATTTAAGAAAATTGGAATCATATCAACCATCTTCTCCAATCACAATGGTATGAAGCTAAAATCGACCACGAAAAAAAAATGAGAAAATACGCAACACATGGAGGCTAAATAACATGCTACTAAACAATGAATGGGTTATTAATGAGATCAAGGAAGAAATCAAAAGATACCTAGAGACAAATGAAAATGAAAACACAATGACTCAAAATATGTGGGACACAGCGAAAGCAGTCCTTAAAGGGAAATTCATAGCAATGCAGGCCTACCTAAAGAAATAAGAAAAAGCTCAAATAATCAATCTCACCTTACACTTAAAAGAACTAGAAAAAGAACTGCAAACAAAGCCCAAAGTGAATAGAAGGAAGGAAATAATAAAGGTCAGAGCAGAAATCAATGAAATAGGATCTAGAAAAACAATACAAAAGATGAATGAAACCAAGGGCTGGTTCTTCGAAAGGATATAGAAAATTGACAGACCTTTAGCCAGACTCATCAAGGAAAAAAGAAAGATAACTCAAATAAATAAAGTCAGAAATGAAAGAGTAGAGATAACTATGGACTCCACAGAAATACAATGGATCATAAGAAAATATTACAAGCAATTATAAGCCAACAAATTGGATGATCTGGAAGAAATTGACATATTCCTGGAAACATACACTCTCTGAAGACTGAGTCAAGAAGAAACAGAAAATCTGAACTGACCGATTACTACCAATGAAATAGAATCAGTAATCAAAAACCTCCTAAAAAACAAATGTCCTGGATCAGATGGCTTCACAGGTGAATTTTACCAAACATTCAAAGAAGAATTATCACCTATTCTCCTCAAACTATTCAAAAAAATTCAAGAAGAGGGAAGACTCCCTAACTCTTTATGAGGCCACCATTACCTTGATGCCAAAACCAGGCAAAGACATTACAAAAAAAAAAGAAAACTATAAGCTGATATTTTTTATGAGCATTGATGCAAAAATCCTCAACAAAATATTAGCAAACCAAATTCAGCAATACATTAAAAATATCATACACCATGACCAAGTTGGATTTATTCCTGGGATGCAAGGTTGGTTTAATGTCCACAAATCAATTAATGTGATACACCACATTAACAAATTGAAAGATAAAAACCATATGATCATATCAATAGATGCAGAAAAAGCATTCTACAAAATCCAGCATCCATTTATGATAAAAACTCTCAGCAAATTGGGAATAGAGGGAACATACCTCAACATAATAAAGGCATATATGACAAACCTACAGCTAACATCATACTCAATGGGGAAAGGCTAAAAACATTTTCCATAAGATCAGGAACAAGACAAGGATGCTCACTTTCACCACTCCTCTTCAACATTGTATTAGAAGTCTTAGCCATAGCAATAAGACAAGAAAGAGAAATAAAAGGCATCCAAATTCAAAAGGAAGAAGTAAAACTCTTATTATTTGCTGATAAAATGATACTATATAGAGAGAACCCTAAAGATCCCACCAAAAAACTGTTAGAACCAATCAATGAATTTAGTAAAGTAGCGGGTTACAAAATAAATATTCAGAACTCAGTGACATTTTTATACACCAATGATGAACTTTCAGAAAGAGAAATTAAGAAAACAATCCCATTTGCAACTGCATTGAAAACTATAAAATACCTGGGAATCAAATTAACCAAGAAGGTCAAAGACCTGTTTTCAGAAAATTATGTCATTGAAAAAAGAATTTGAAGATACAAATAAATGGAAGCATATACCCTGCTCATAGGTAGGAAGAATCAACATTATTAAAATAGCCATACTACCCAAAGCAATCTATAGATTCAATGCAATCCTTATCAAAATATCAATGGTATTTTTCAGAGAGCTAGAACAAATAATCCTAAAATTTATATGGAGCCATTAAAAAAACCTGAATAGCCATGGCAATCTTGAGAAAGAAGAACAAAGTTGGAGGTATCACACTACTTGATATCTAACTATACTATAAGGCTACAGTAATCAAAACAGCATGGTACTGGCATAAAAACAGATACATTGATCAATGGAACAGAATAAAGAGCCCAGAAATAAATCCATGCCTATACGTTCACGTAATATGTGACAAAGGAAGTAAGAATATACAATGGGGTAAAGACAGTCTCTTCAATAAATGGTGTTGGGAAAATTGCACAGATACATGCAAAAAAAAAGGAACTGGACCACCTTCTTACATTGTATACAAGAATAGACTCAAAATGGATTAAAGATTTAAATGTAAGACCCCAAACCATAAAACTTTTAGAAGAAAACATAGGCAGTAAACTCTCTGATGTTGCTAACAGAATTTTCTTTTCAGATATATCCCCTCAGGCAAGCGAAACAAAAGAAAAAAAAATAAACAAATAGGACTACAGTAACCTAAAAAGTTTTTGTACAGCAAAGGAAACCATCAACACAACAAAAAGACAACCCACTGGGAGAAGATACTTCTGATAAGGGATTAATATCCAAAATTTATGAAGAACATACAACTCAACGACAACAACAACAACAACAACAAACAAACAATCCAATTTAAAAATGGGCAGAAGATCTGAGCAGATACTTCTCCAAAGAGGAAATACAGATGGTTAACAGACATATGAAAAGATTCTCAAGGTCGCTAATCATCAGCAATAAATCAATAAATAGCAAGTGTTGGCGAGGATGCAGAGAAAAGAGAACCCTCATACATTCTTGGTGGGATTGCAAATTGGTACAGCCACTATTGAAAACAGTATGGAGGTTACTCAAAAAATTAAAAATGGATATACTTTTCCACCCAGCAATTGCAGTTCTAGGTAGTTATCCAAAGAAAACCCAAACGATAATTCGTAAAGATCTATGCACCCCAATATTCATGGCAGCACAATTTACAATAGTCAATATATGGAAGCAACCTAAATGCCCATCAACAGATGATTGGATAAAGAAATTATTGTTCATTATACAATAAAATATTACTCGGCCATTACAAAAATGAAATCCTGCCGTTTGCAACGACATGAATGGACCTAGAGGTTATTATGCTGAGTGAAATAAGTCAGACAGAAAAATAAATGCCATATGATTTCACTTATATGTGGTATCTAAGGAACAAAAAGAACAAACTAATCAAAAACAGACTCACAAATATAGTGGACAATTTGGTGATGCACAGAGGGGAGGGGTGTTGGGAGGCTGGGAGAATTAGGTGAAGAGTTAAAGAAGTACATATTAGTAGTTGATAGTTGGGTACGGGGAGCATGACAGAGGGAATGCAGTTAGCATTAATATGATGATTAAGTAGAGGTCCAGGGAAGGGAGTGAGCAATTGGAGGGATCATTTTATTAACATTATAGATGTCTAAACAATGTACTGTATACTTGAAACTAATTTAAATAAACAAATTTATTTTAAAATTTTTTAAAAATTATGTGGCTTTAATTGGCTTTTTTTCCTCTTATTAAATGGGGATGGGATTTTATTTGTACATTTTCTAAGGGTCCCAATCTGCTCATGAAATCCTTATATAAAGGGAAGGTGTGGGACAGTAATTCCTTAAGTGACTCATTGGGAGAACTCTTATCAGTGTGGGAGTAATTGCTCAGTGCTGCTTATTTCTTTCCCTTCCGCTTCATGTGCACTACAAAATAGTCATTGCATGCTATAGTGAGTCCAGGAATTTAGCTAAAAGAAACTCTGGGAGCCCACTTTGCCATCTCAGCACTGGTTCAGATACTTCACTATTTTTTCCATGTACTGAGGATCTTTTTGATTTTCTAAAATTCCAGGGAACTCCTTTTCCTTGAGTACTCTCAGGTCCTCCTTTGTTAAGTAACCTTTATTTCCAGCAAATTTGTGAAATGTGAACATCATGGTTTCCATGGTATGTTCCATTTGAAATGACATTTTTTTTTGAGGTCTTGGCTGAAGATGAAGCAGGACAGCAGAGTGTTGTAAGCTGCGTACCTTGGTAGATGGGGTGGGGTGGGGGAGTCAAATGATATTTTTTAACAACCCTATTAATAGACCTACACAACATTTCAGGAACCTCTGCACAAGTGTAGCTTTTTCTCCCACACAACAAATAAGCCTCTTAATATTGTACACTAATATCTCGGTTAAATAAAGTCACATTTGCAAAGAACTTCCTCTTACCAGGATTATGTATTTATTGGAGGAAAAAAATTTCCAGAAAAGTCTTTTTTCCCTTCTTTCCTTTTTAAAGTCTTTTTATTTTATTACTTTTTCCTGTTGTTTTCATCATGTTGTGCTTTGTATAAGCATTTAGATGAAGTCCCAAGAGTCAGCACACATTCAGTTTAATTGCCTGTATCTTTTTCAGCTACTCTCCTAACAAGGAAATTTGATCCTCGGAATGACAACACAAACATTATAAATTCACAGCAGATCCCCAGAACATGCCATGCTCATTCCTGACCCTAAACCTTTGCATGTGCTGTTCTGTGCCCCTTCTTCATCTAGCTGAATCTTTCAGGGCTTGCCTGTTCCTTTTTTGCCTTTTCCTCCTCCTTCGACCATATCTTCCTTTCTCAATTCTGCCTACCCAGATGTTTCTTCCCCTTACTGAATCCCTATAGCCCTGAGGTACGGATCACTCATTTGACAAGAGCCTTCATAACTTATGACATCTCACTTAAATTTAACAATTTCATAGATGCAACTCCTATATCCTGCACAGTAAGCACCTGAAGTTTCCAACTGGGTCTCTTATCTTTTTGTTCCCCCATTGCACCGAGGATACTGTTTTACATCGAACAATAATAAATAATGAGAATGGTAACAGCTAACATTTTCTGAGGACTTACAATGTCCAAATACTGTGCTGATAAATATGCATGAATTAAAATTATCTAATTTTGCAGATAAGGAAACTAAGACACAAAGAGGTTAAATAATCTGCCCCAAATGGCATAGCTGATAAGTGGCTGTGATAGAATTCAAACCAAAGTCCTTGTCACTTTGATGTATACATAATCATTGAATCAAACATTGAATTCAGTTTGCTGGACTCTTTAAATTTGAGGGTAAAGCAGACTGATAAATGTCACCATTTTTTTCAACAGAAGAAATGAAAATGCACAAAACATGTGAGTTTTTTTGTTGTTGTTGTTGTTAAATTTCAATTCATCAGAAAGTTCTATTAAGAAGAATGACCCCATTTCTTGGGCAATCTGATATATTAAGAATTTACTTTAATATATCATAATGCAATATTTCTGGATAAAAATTAAGCAGATAAAATTACTAGTTATCAACCTGAAATTTTTTTAAATGTATTCTTCTATCTGAACCATTTAAATGGATTCCCTTTTGTCTGCTTTAAGTTGTTCTTTTTAAAAGAGAACGTGTTCTCCCTTTCTCTAGTTGAATGCTAAGCAGTCTATGAACACACAATATCATAGGTATCTGGAAGTGTCATACTGTAAAAAGTAAGGCAAGATCAGGGCATAAATGCAGCCAACTCTCTCCTCCCTTGAATCTGATAATTTCAAAGTGTGCTTATTTTATTATTTGTTTGTTTTTCAGTTTATTGGTGTAATTTATCTGACAATAGTTGTAAAAGTAGTTCATCAATTGTATATATAATCAAATGATTTTCAATAAGGATACCAAGACAATTCAATGTGGAAAGGACAGTCTCTTCAACAAATGGTGCCAGGAAAACTATATACCCATATGCAAAAGAATGAAGGTAGACCCTTACTTTACACCTGTTGATCCAGAGAAGGAATATACTTGCCAAGAAGGACTCCTTGTGGTTAATTGGGCTCAAATTAATAATCAGAGTCCAGCAACTATTGCTGGCAGAGGCCTCTTCTGCACTGCTGTTTTTTAGTGAAAAGCCACAGAAGGAGCTACCAGCCTCCTGCATGCTGTCAACCCTTATAAAGGAGTTTCTGGAATCATATTTCAAGAAACAGATGGGGGAGCCGAGACCTGCTGCATCTAATCAAAGCTATGCAACTCCATCCTCATTTGCATCTTTATCAACCAATCAGAGCAGCTCTATAATGACCAGTCAAGACGGTGGTATTTGGTCCAATCAAACTGTGCAAATTTGGGTTCCTTATTTGCATAAAATGGACTAATCAGGGGCCAGGGCAGACAATTTATATATGTAGGTCTGCCGTTGGGGTGAAGAGTAGAGGCGAGGAGGAAAAAATGGTTGGACAGTGCTCTCCTGTTTTTCCCAGAGGCTGTGTTTTTCCATTCTGCAAACTGTTCACCTGAGTAAAGTCTCTCCTTTTTCTGTGTCCTAGACTGGGGGCTCTTGCTAGCATTAGATTAATGGCAGAGAATTTTTGTTGCTACACCAAAGTTACCGTAAATGAATCAAGAACCTAAATATAGTGCCTCTTCCCTTAGGGACCTGGCATGCAGCACTCAAATTCTCCATCCAAGTCAGGCATTGTGCTTTGCTTTATTGGTGCTCATTATCTATTTGTCTTTTGCACACATGTGCATGCATACACATACACATGCACATGAGGTCTTTAGTTTGAAAATATCATGGCATGGTCACATCATTTCATTTCATTCTGTACTTTTTTTGGACATTAGAAGAACGCACCAGCTGTCCAGTTCCTTCCAATGAGAGGCAATTGAGAAACAATTGTCCATTTATGTCAGAATTTTTCCAATGTGAAATTCCAATTGGCTAACACAGGAGTTCGGGAAATATTTCATAAATCTACTGGCATAAAATCATCAAACTCTTTCCTATAAAAAGCAAGAACAAATCAACATCAGAGAAGAAAGCCTGGTGAGGTAGGTATTACACCGACAAAGCCAGTGCCCCAGTAGGGTGTCAGGACTCAATCTATATAGACTAATAAGTATTCAGGAAGAAAATTAATTTTAAAAAATCCTTTAAAAACAGATTGATGATTAAAATCTTTAGCAACATGATTGGAAAAGGGCCAAATGGACACAGACTATAAAAAGGTCCCCCTCCCCCAGTCCCACTCCCACAACCCTGCCTCTGTGCACAGGGTGCCAAACATGGCCACTAGAAGGTCTCAAGTTGTAAGGAGGGGTAGTGAATGGAAGCTGAATTCTGTTGTGAGCCCATGACGCACAAAGATTTAACTTCAGCGAAAAAGGGATCAGTGTAGCCTCTTGGTAAATGAAAATTATTCCTTCCTCTGGACTCTGCTGAGCGTGCTCAGGAGCCACGCTCTGCAAGTGTGACTCCACTGGTCTCCAGCGCCTGTCTGCCTGTGAGCGTTGGCCTCCGCTCACTTTCCAATAGAGAAGCACATGCTGCACCCAGGAAATCGCGTAAGAGGAGCGTCGGGCCATTGTGAAGGCAGCGGGGGCGAGAGTGGGGGTTGTTCTCTCTGGAGCTAAAGCGCTTTCCCACCAACCTTGGGGTGCATTAGACCAACACTTTTGCAAAGTTGGTTTTTAAAAGGAATCGGTACGGAAATGTACAGCCTGGTTTCATAAAAGTAAGAGGTAGTCTTCTCCACTGAAAACATTTTTAGTGGATATTTCCCTCAATTTCCATCCCAAATCACTAACGTTTCTGACTAAATTTACCTCTTGAATCTCACTCTGTGACCAATTGTCTCTACATAGAGAATATCCAGTAGTGTGGTCAATCTATTTTTGCATTTAACAATATTTTCCCACATTTGATCATATTCTTCACATTTATCATTTTAATTTTCCATCCATATATTGTAATTTGCTTATGTATCTTTCCTGGTAGATAATAAGCAATCAATAGCTATTTGTTAAACATTTTTGTGTAGATGGATGGCTATGTAGATATAGATTTTTTTTCTTTGAAATTATTTTATTGGGCTAAATTTATGGGCCTGGAAATTTTACTCAAAGAGTAAAATTTTTTTCATTGTTCTAGTTATATATTGCTGTGGAAGGCAGTGTGGAGTTTTGGTTAAGAACACAGGGTTTGGACTTCAACAAAACTTTATTAGGCTGGTCTTGCCTATACTATCTATGTGAGGGTGGACTAATTACTGCATCTCTCTGAGTCACTTTTGCCTCAATTATGGAATGGGAAAAACAACAGTCCCACGCACAGGAATGTTATGAGGAAGGTGGGCACAATAAATATTGGCAACTGTTGTTATTATGATCACCACTTCTAACATATGTATTTCTTCACAGCCTCAGGAATATTGGGTTTTATAATTTTTTTGTTGATTAAATAGGTATAAAATGGTACTTTGTTGTATTTGTACTTCCTTGTTTCATAAGGTTTACATATGTTTCAAATATTGATATATTCTATGAGTATTTTGTTCTGCAAATTGTCTATCCTCTTCCCCACAGTTGGGATTTTACTTTATTAAATAATTGAATTTAAGAATAGTTGTCTGCTCCATTTTTTTTTAGATTTAATTTTACCTTATTTTAACTTAGTTAAAATCCCAGCTGAGATCAATCATGCCCTATAGTAGGAGACATGTAGTTCTAACTTAATTTTGTCCATGTCTTCATCCAGTTGTCCCAAAATGCTTACTTAATATAAAATATTATGGTCATCATTTTATGGTGCATATTTGATATCTGTTAATGTTATATGTGCTGAAAGCTATTTTCAACTTCTCTCTCTTGTTCTCTATGCTTTGTAGCTTGTTCTAATGTGTGGTGAGATGAATTTTATTACTTTTCAGACTATTATTTTGTCTCCATGTTAATGTTCTCTTTTAATTTAAATTGTGTTAAAGTTAGAAAAATTATTGGGAGCATGATTTGCCATATTTACAAATATTCAAGAGCTGGTCTATAGGGAGCTATTTTACCAATAACATAGAATCTTAAATATTCTGTCAGTATCACTGAAATCCCACCACTGTACCTAACCTATTCTCTCTTTACTAACAGGGGCCAATTCTCTTTGTAACATTCAGCAGCTGTGGTAAGCAGAGTAAAATAATGATAATGGTAACAGCTCCTGGGCATGTCCATGCCATATACCCTGGAATTTGTGAATATGCTCCATTACTTGGCAAAGGAGAATTAAAGTCAGAGAGAGAATTGAGGTTGTTAATCAGCTGACTTTAAAATAGGGAAATTATCTGGATTATCATGGTGGGCCTAATGTAGGCACAAGTGTTCTTAAAAGCAAAAGAAGGAGACAGAAGAGTAGGTCAGAGTGATGAGATATGAAAAGGACTCTGAATGGCCATTGCTAGCTTTAAAGATGGAGGAAGGAGATTATGAGTTAAAGAATGTAAGCTAGAAAAGGCAAGGAAACAGCTTAGTCCCCAGAGCCTTCAGAAAGGAATGCAGCCCTGCTGACACCTTGATTTTAGCCCAATGAGATCCATGTTGGACTTCTAACCTACAGAGATGTAAGATAATATATTTGAGTTCTAAGCCTCTAAGTTTGTAAAAATACATTATAGTATTGTGGGATTCTCGAACAGAAAGACGAGACACCGAGGCTACAAGCAGGAAGCAGCGTTTATTGATGCCAGCACTGGCTTAGCAGATTCTTATCCAAAGGATAATCCCCAATTGTAACATAATGGGCAGTTTTATACAGTCTTGTCATTCCTACACAGCTACAGATATAAAGAAGAGCAGTGATTGGTTGGCAAGCTGTGAGAAAACTGATGTTAGCTGGGGAGTCCTTGGAGGGAGGGTAGGCAGTCAGAAACTGGTCAGCCAGGGTCAGGCTGCCACGTCCCCCCTTTGATGCTCAGACCCAAGACTGAGTGAGAGAGTATCATTTTTTTTTCTTCTAATTCTTGGTTCAGGAGCTGGTACTTCCATAGCATGAGGACTTTTGCTGCAGTTTTTATTTCTACTAAAGCCTCTATGAGGGAGGTAGTTGATCAGATAGCAAGAGGCAATAGACACAGGAGGATGAAGCAAGTCCCGAGGAGGAGTACTATCCCAACTAAATTCTTAAAGCCACTGAAAGTGGAGAACCAGCCTCCAGAGAGGTTACTAGGGCTCAATCCTTTCCAACTTTGGATGGGCACATGAGACATTTTCCTAATACCAGTAGCTATGGCAGTCACGGCTTTTCCATTGTCATCTATTTTGAGGCAACAATCAGTCTGGTTAAACTTTCTACACATTCCTCCTTCTTCTGCTAATAGGTAATCTAAAGCTAGGCGATTTTGGTAGATAGCTGACCGCATCTGGGATTGTTGCTTGGCTAGAAGCTCTAAGGAAGTTGCAGTCTCATTGGTTATGATCTCAAGAACTGCTTGTAATCTAATGATCCAGTTAAGCATGTATATAAAGGTCCAGTAATCCCAGATCCCATCTTGGGCCAAGTTGTGGGGACATAGTATTGGATAATACAGTGGTGTGGTCACTTATCTTCCCCCCATGTTTGTTGTCCCTCTATTTCAAGTGATCTCTTAGTTTTGGCCTTTAAATCTTTATATATGGGAACACCTAGCTCATTTCCTCCTTGGTCAAGTAGAAGGAAGAAGCCAGGCTGAAAGCTCCCAATAGTGCAACTTCCCTTCTAGTTTTTTGGGAGTTGAGTATAAGCCTACTTTCCACAAATCCAGAAGAGCCCATCGGGCACTTTCCAGCTTTCGTGGCTCGTGGAATTGAGGTTTTCCCAGAATATACCAATAACCAGGATGACGTGAAAGGGGTTAGGGACCATGCCATTCTGATGAGACATCGTCCTCAGGTTTCTGCCATGCGTAGATTGGTCAGCTTCCGGTATGACCAAAGCGAGCATGACATCTTACTTTTGGTCTATCGGTGCAGTTGATGTTTTCTTCCAGAGAGTTGCCTTGAGAGGCTCAGAAGAGTCTGGGACACATTCCCACTCTGCAGCTGTGGGTTTAAGTCTGCTGTGATGTATATAGGGTGTTATTTCAGCAACCTTAACTGCAATGGAGGTAGACAAAATGACAGTAAAGGGGCCCCTTCACAAGGGTTTTAGGGGATGAATGTTCCACTCTTTTATCCAAACAGAGTCTCCTGGCTTAAAGGAATGAACTTCAGTGGTTAACTGACAGAGAATCTTTGTCTAACCCATTAGTTGAGAGCCTGGAAGGTGGTCCTTAGGGCCTGAAGCTGTTGTCTCAGAGTCAGTTCACCTATTTCCTTGAGATCTCTTAGTAGTCCTTTGATGAGTGGTGGTGGCCATCCAAAGAGGATCTCGTAGAGGTGGGGGAACCAAGTCTTCTTGGTTGGGGCCGACCTGATTCTTAATAGTACCATGGGGAGGACTTCGTCCCAATGTAGATGTGTCTCCTGACACAGTTTTCCCAACTGAGTCTTAAGGATTCTTTTCATGCGTTCCACCTGTTCTGAACTCTGTGGTCGATAGGTGGTATGCAATTTCCATTTAATATTTAAATTTTTGCCTAGTAGCTGCACTGTTTCTGCTACAAAGGCTGGCCTGTTATCTGAGCCAATGGTAATTGGTAGGCCAAATCGTGGAACAATTTCTTGGAGGAGCAGTCTGACTATTTCTTGGACCTTCTCAGTTCAGGTGGGGTAAGCCTCTACCCAACCAGAATAGGTGTATACAAAGATCAAGAGACACTTGAGGTCTTGTGATCGAGGCATTTCAGTGAAGTCTACTTCGAGTTCCTCAAAGGGGGTACCACTGACACTTTGGATCCCCAGTGGGGCACACAGCTTTTGCCTGGGGTTGTGGGCTCCGACTTTGCACCATTCATACATGGCTTGAGAGATGCTAGAGAGCTGGGAGACACAGAAGTACTGGCCCAGAGTGGTTACTAGGGCAGTGTGACCAAGGTGAGTCCTTTGGTGAAACTGCTTGACAAAAGCTGGGAGAAAGGTCCCAGGGACTGCTTGTCCATCTTTGAATTCCCACCATCCACCAAGGAGGAAGCACCTCTCTTCAGTCTTAAACCAGGCTTCTTCTTGATGTGAGCACTTGGGGTCCCATTCAGCTAAAAGACAGGGAAACAAGGAAGTAGTTAGAGCCATAGGGATGGCCATCTCCTTGGCTGCTGCCAGTATGACAACATGGTCTGCCCTGCAGTTGCCCCAGGCTGTTATGGTGTCCCCTTTTTGATGTCCTCTGCAGTGCATGACTGCTACTTTCTTGGGGGACCACACAGCATTTAAGAGTTCTAAAATTTCCTTTCCATAATTTATGTCTTTTTGTCCTGAATTCATTAGATCCTTCTCTTTGTACAGGGCTTCGTGCACATGGAGGGTGATAAAGGCATACTTAGAGTCAGTGTATATGTTAGTACACACTCCTGCTGCCAGCTGAAGGGCACAGGTCAAGGTGATGAGCTCTGCCTTTTGTGCTTAGGTTCCCCTAGTCAGAGGTGTTGCCTCAATGGTGGAATGTAGGGTTACCATAGCATATCCTGCAAGGCGTTCTCCTTCCCTCACAAAGCTGCTACCATCAGTGTAATATTCTACAGGGGCCTTGAGAGGCTGGTCTGTCAAGTCGGGTCAGCTGAAAAACACTTCATCTATGACTTCAATGCAATCATGGTCTGGCTGGGTGGGCCCAATGGGTAGCATGGTGGCTGGATTCAAGGTTCATCCTACCTCTAGGTGGATGCATGGATTCTCGCACAGCATTCCTTGGTATCTGACCATCTGCGCATTAGTTAGCCAATGTTGTCCCTTGTACTCCAATAATGTTATTACTGAATGTGGCACTCGAACTGTCATGTCTGGCCCCATAGTCGATTTGTTGGCCTCTGATACAAGGAGGGCCATGGCTGTGACTGCTCGCAAGCAGGGTAGCCAGCCCTGGGTGACAGAGTCAAGCTTTTTGGAGAGATAAGCCATGGGACAGTGCCAAGATTCTAGCAGTTGGGTTAAGACCCCTACTGTTACACCCATGTGCTCATGTATGTACAGAAATATTTGGTTAAGTCTGGGAGTCCTATTCCAGGGGTGATAGTGAGTGTCCATTTGATTTCTTCAAAGGCTTTCTGTTGTGTAGATTCCCAGAGTAGGGGCTCCCATTCTCCCCTGTTTGTGGCTTCATAGAAGGGTTTGACTAGGATGGAGAAATTAGCTATCCATATTCTGCAGAAGCCAGCTGCTCCAAAGAATTTGTGGACTTGTCATTTGGTGGTAGGGACAGGAATTGAGCAGACTGTTTGTTTCCTTTCTGGGCCGAGTTGGCATTATCTCTGTGACAGGTGGAAGTCAAGGTATTTGACTCTTTCTTGGCAGATTTGAGCCTTGCTTTTAGAGACATTATAATTCACTTCCCAGAGGAGGTTAAGGAGTAGATGCGTTCCTTCTATGCATACCTCATAGGTCTTTCCTGTTAAGAGGAGATCATCTACATACTGGAGTAACATACAGCTGTCTTGGTTTGCCAGAAAGGCCTTTAAATTCGAGGCTAGAGCTGTGCCAAAGATGGTTGGGGAGTTTTTGAACCCCTGAGGCAATCACGTCTATGTCAGCTGGCCTTCGTCTCCACTTTCAGGGCTTTCCCATTTGCAGGGCAAAGATTGATTGACTCTGAGGATCCAGGTGAATGCAGAAGGCATCCTTGAGGTCCAGACTGGTGAAATAGGCTGCCTCAGTGGTGATGAGGCCTAACAGGGTATATGGGTTGGGGATAACAGAGTGTAGGGTGATGGTTGTCTGGTTGACTGCTCGTAAATCTTGGACTGGCTGGTATTCATAGGTCCCTGGCTTCTGAACTGGCAGGAGAGGCGTATTCCAGGATGATTGACAGGGACAGAGAATTTTATACTTCAGAAGTCTCTCTAAATGTTTTGGATCCCTACTCGAGCCTTATGGAAGATGAAATACTGTTCTTGGTGAGCTGTCTCAGTTCCTGGTTTTAACTCTACCACCACCGGAGGAATGTGTTGGGCCAGTCCTGGAGGGTTGTCTTCAGCCCACACTCCAGGCACCTTGAAGGGGAGCTTGGGTCCCTATTGGGACCCTTCTAGGAGACTATAAAGGTGCCACTCTTCTCCTTGGGGAACCATGAGTGACATGATCTTTGCTTCTGGCCTCTCCAAGGTTATTGCTGCTTGATCACATGTGTCAAAGGTAATCTGAGCCTGTAGTTTTCCTAAAAGGTCTCATCCCATCAGTGCCATGGGGCAGTTGGGCAGATATAGGAATTCATGGACAACTTCTTGTCCTCCTGGATTGCACCAGCAGGGCTGCAGGAGGGGGCGATGGACTTGTCCTCCGGTTGCTCCCATAATAGTAGCTTATCTTTGAGAAAGAGGGCCCACAGGCTGAGTTGCAACTGAAGGTTCAGCTCCTATGTCAACCATAAAGTCCGTAGGTCAGCCCCCAACTATCATTTGGACCATAAGCTCCTGGGAGCCTAGCAGAATGGAGCCCAGTCTGGCTTAGTAATCTTTGAACTCTTCCAGAGCAGTAAGGCCAACAAAGTTGCCCCTAGGAAAACCTGGTGATTGGGTGAGTTGGCTGATAGCACCCTTGCACTACTTGGCCACGTCTTCAGGACCAGGAGCCAATGAGGGCCCACCCTGGTCACTGGGGACACTCATTTTTCCAGTGGCCCCACTGGCAGCTGTATGCACATTTTTCTTTTTCCATTCTCGTTTACATGGTGGGGGGCGGTCCCCCTGGTTGACTTTGCCACTGAATTTGCCATAGACCTCATGGGAGATCTTCTAGGTAGCCTGGACCATTCTACCAGTGCAACAGCAAGTAGATTGACTTTCTTCTTCATCTTTCAGTCAGCCTCTTGGCGGGCCTCTTGGTCGCAATTGACGAAGACCTTGGTCGCGACTTCAAGGAGTTGGCTGACATTAATGCCAGCAAAGCCTTCCAGTTTTTATAGTTTGTGCCAAATGTCTCCTTGGACTTGCCTAACAAAAGCTGCATTGACCATTCTCTGGTTTTCAGCTTCTTCTGGGTCAAAAGGGGTATAGAGATGGAATGCCTCACAAAGCCTCTCATAGAACTGGCTTGGTCTCTCTTCCAGTCCTTGGAGGACCTCCAAAGTCTTGCTCATATTCATGGCCTTCTTCCTGCCTTCCTTCAGACCACCTAGGAGAGCCTCCTGGTATCGTTCTAACATCTAAAGTCCCCTCTTGTCATTGGGGTTCACTGGGGTTCCCCCTCAGGAAACTGATTCTAGGTGTAGGTTTGCACATTCAAGGTGCCTTCTGGAGCATGTTCCTCTAGCCATCTCAAGACGGTGTGAGTGACATGCTCGCACTCTTCAGTGTTGAAGAGGGTCAGGAGGAATTGTTGGCAATTGGCCCAAGTGGGTTTGTGAGTCTGGATGATCAATTGGAGGAGGTCAATCATGGCCCGAGGCTTCTCAATGAAAGAGAGGTATGATTCTTTCAGTTTAGGAGATCAGTAGTGGTGAAGGGTTGATAGATGAAGGTACGCTGGCCTCCTTGAATCTGACAGTCCAGGTGGTGCTCCTGGACTGGTTCCTGCACCTCTCTGGGTTCTGTTGTGCTCTCAGAGCTGCTGTCCTGGTCTGCTGGAAGAATTGTCTTCCCCTACAGACAATAGGTCTGCTGGCATGCCAGGTGAAGTCTGCTTCTCCCAGTGTCCCAAGGGCCAGACCCTTAAGACAAGGGGAGTGAAAAACTGCTGTCTCCAGATCCCGAATGAGCCCCAGAAATGTTGTGGGATTCTTGAACGGAGAGATAGGACACCAAGGCTATAAGCAAGAAGCAGCGTTTATTGATGCTCAGCAGTTTCTCAGCATCAATAAAACAGCTCAGCGGATTCTTATCCAAAAGCTGATCCCCAATTGTAACATAATGGGCAGTTTTATACAGTCTTGTAATTTTTACACAGCTACAGATACAAGGAAGAACAGTGATTGGTTGGCAAGCTATGAGAAAACTGATGTTAGCTTAAAAGTCCTTGGAAGTGGGTGAGGCAGTCAAGAACAAACTTGTTCAAGCAGGAAATGGCCAGGCAGGGTCAGGCTGTCACAATAGCAGCTATAGGAAACGAATACTTTAACTAAGTGAAAGCTGTACAAGGATTCTTCTGACACTGACCTTCTTGCTCTCTGCCCTTAACCTTCTTCCCCAAGGCCAGTCAGTAAGTTAGCAGACCTGGCCTTGGCCCCTTCCTGCCTTTTCAGGCTTCCAGAACATAGGAGATATCTTTCTAGATAGTACTACTATAAACTATCCTAATTTGGGTAGCTTTCATTTATTGGTCTTTACTCTGTGCCAAGTGATGTGATAAATAATTTAAATAGATGATCTTATTAGATACTCACATTAACCCTAAGAGTCTAATACTATTATCCCCATTTAAAGATGAAGAAGTTCTTGCCCATGGTCACCAAGTGCATAAAAGCTAGGATTCAATCTCAGAAATCTCAGATCTATCTGACTCCAAAGCCCTTGCTCTGTCTAGTACAGTAGTAAAGCACTGGGATGTCAGTGTTATGGAGATCTGGCTTTCAATCTTAGCTCTGCCACCTCCCAGCTGTTTGTTCTTGGAAAGTTCACAACTTCTGTCTTCAGCACCTTTCTCTATAAGATTAGAATAATAGAGAACTGATGAGAAGAATAAATAATGTAACATAATTTATGCACCTAGCACAACCCCTAGCCACAGAGTGAGCACTCAGGAAATGGTCTCTACTATTACTCCATACTGTCTCCTATCATCACATTGTAACCTGTCATGCCACCCTTCATATGTAGCACAATGGAAAGAGACCTAATTGATTAGGACTCAGGTGGTCTGTGTTCTTGTCACAGCTCTATTGCTATCTCTGAAATTTGAACAGGCCACTTATCCCACTGTATCTATGTTGTTTTACATAAAATCATGAGAGCAAAAACCTCCCCCAATTATATAAAGTTATTGTAGGGACTAAGTGGAACCAGTATATTTCTAAAATTTCATAAAAGTATAAAGTTGTTATACAAATGCAAGAAATTGTTCCTTCTATTATTTTATAGAGGTCAAAGTATGCTATTCATATTTCTACTTCCATTCCCCTTTCTCAAACTAATCCTTCTCATTTCTCATTTCTCCCCAAGGAAAAAGGAAATCAGATAAGGTGAATAACATAGAGAAGAATTAAAACATGGATATTTTATGATAGTAAAGAATTGGTCATGCTTTGGCTGTGATGATACTATGGTTCTGTTTATTAAAAAAAGAGGTCTATCTTTTAGAGGTAAGGATTGAAATATTTACTGATGAAATGATATGATGCTTGGATTTGCTTCAAAATGATCCACAGGTGTGGGAGGTGGGGTAGCAGTGTTCTGCCCTGATCTTCCTCATTACAAGTCCTCCTCACATATTTGCTTTGTTCTCTACCCTCCATCCCTATATTTCTCTAACTTTATCCTGTACTCTTATTGTCTAGTTCTGATTTCAAAGTCCTGACCACTGAGGACCAAGACATCAAGAAGTTCCAAGACAAGAGGCCTCACAGTAACAAATGAAGTTTTAGGTCCCACCTGACCTGATCCTTCTTTCTGCCACATTTTGCTGTTCTTTTAAATGATAAGCAGGTAAATTGGGAAAGCCTTAAGAAACAATTATGCCCCAAGGGGCAAGGGAATAAACTGGGAAGGGCAGAGGAGCAGTATTGTGTTATTCTTGAAACCCAAAGTAATTACGCCTGACTGACAGCCCACAGCATAGATATGTAGTATGAGGATGTGGTGGAAGAAGGAGCGGGTGGGTCTGTTCTGAGATCTCCACTCTCCCTCATTCACTCCTTCTTTCCTGAATACAAGCTTATAAGATGTATGTCAGGGTGATAAATGTACAGTTTTTCTCTGAGAGGCTTCCAATAGAAGTAATGTTTTAAGCTGAGATAAGAAAGATGAGAAGGAGTTAACCAGATGGAAATGAATGGAAAAGCATTTCGGACAGAGAGAACAGTGTAGGCAAAATCCCTAATGTAGGAGATTTTTGAAAAATTGGCAGAACGTTGCCAATGTTTAAGGATTGGAAGATTCAGATAATTTATATATTTTTTATTTTCAGTTTCTTTTGAAAAACTGCAAAATCCAGCAGTCCAGCCCCACATTCTAATCCAGCAACAATCAGCTGGAGCTGAGTACGGCTGTCCCCTTTGGATGAGACATACAGCAGTCTCTGTTATACATGGGGGATATATATTCCAAGACTCCCAGTGGACGCCTACTTGGCACTTTTGAAAAATTGAAAGAAATCTAGTGTACCTATAGAAATGAGGAGAGAGGATAAAAATATGGCTAAGGTAGCAGGCAAGAGCAAGCTCATGCAGAGCCTTGTCAGGCCCAAAATGGAGAGCCCAGTGAGTCCATAACACCATGCTGGACACTACAGAGGCTACAAACATGATGCAGACATTGTCCCTATCCTCCAGTAGTAGACAGTAGCCAGCAAGATATTAGGCAAATGCCACCAGAGTTTCTAAAGAACGTTATTGGAAGTATTGACCCCAAGAATGAATGTGCTTATTGAGAAGAGCTCTTGGTGGCTAACTGGGCTCAAATTTGTAAACAGAGCCTAGCAGCTTTTGCTAAACTAGGGCCTCACACACAAGCCACACTTCAAAAAAATGTCTGCACTAAATAGCTTGCTTGCACACTATGTTCCTGCCAGCTAAGCCAACCCCTATAAAGGAGTTCCTGAGACTTTCCCCCTCTAATTGGAGTCATGCAGCTATATCTTCATTGGCATATTTACTGACAAATCAGAGCAGCTTCATTCTGACCAATCAGGATAGTACTTTTTGGACCAATCAAAATATGATGATTCGGAGTCCTGATTTACATGAAATGGACCAGTCAGGGGCCTGAAACATAGAAGACGTATCACCAGACCAAAGTGGAGTGTTCCTGTCTCAGTGGGGTGGAACAAAGCAGAACAGAGCTGTCTAGCCAGGGAGGGGCCAAGATGCCTCATGCCCAGAGCTGCCTCATAGCCCTGCTATTCCACAGCCATGCTATCTCATAATTGAGCTGTAACACTATTGAGCTGTTCCATAGCTGTGCTATATCACAATTGAGCTGTTTGCACTGAATAAATTCTCTTTCACCACACCTCAAATTGCTGATTCCTGTTGATGTTGAATTTGTGCCAGTGACCGCTGGTTTACAGAAGGTACTAAGAGGGAAGCAGTTACTTTTGATTGGAGGAATTGGGGGAGGCTTCAGAGAAGAGGTGACAGTTGCTTGAACCTTGAAGGATAAATGAGATTTCAACAGACAGAAGAGGTGGACAGAGAATTTCTGGCAGTGGGAGCAGCCTGCACCAAGGAACAAAGGCAAGGTAGTTCAGAGCATTTTTTGAGAGGAAAGGAGAGCACAGTTTGGGGTGGGAACAGTATTTGAGAAATCATACAATCCGACTATGTGGAGGCCTTGAATGCCTAGCTAGGTAGTTTTATCTTCATTCATTCTGTTGGAAATGGAGAGTTACTGAAGGCTTTGGGTAGAAGAGGCCAATGTTTTAAGAAACTTTCTGGCAGCAGTATGAACAGGGAAGGAGGCCATAGCATCAGGGCTTTTCTAACAGTGTAACAACACCTAGACGTGGCTGGCAATAGAGATTAAGAACTGCCCAAAAGAGGTCTAGATCTAATGACACCTTAGGGGAAAAGGATACTTTTTGTGACTGTGATGGTCTAGTTTGGAGAAATAGGGGGTGGTTTCTAAATAATAAAATATAGTGATAAAAACACATCTATTCTGTATTGGTGCATGAATGAGGGGGTCAGAGAGATTGGAGAGAGAATGAGTCTTATCTTACCTAGTATCACAAAAAAGAATAATCTACGTGACTTTTCACACAGACGTTTGCTCTAGCTGGGAGATGGGGCCAAATGATCTCAAAGAAAGATCTCCCAACTCCAAGATTCTTAGAATGCGAAATGGGCAGTGAGACCAGTGATATCAGAGTATAGCAAATGCTGAAAAAAAGAGAGGATCTTAAGCCAGGCTCTTCCAACAATTGAGCTGAACCAACGCAATCCTTATAGAGGAGAGAGGAGAGTTGGTAGTGAGGAAACCAACTCCCAAAGGTACCAACGATAGGTGCATCCTACCCAGCATACCTGAAAGGAACCCACAAGCTCATATGTGGCCAGGAGAACTGATCAAGGGAGGCCTGCAGGGCTCCTCCTATCAGAGACACTCTCTTGGTCCTCCCAGGTCTCCAGACCAGTCAAGCACAAGAGAACCACTGGCTCTCCTTCTTTTCAAAGATGGTTCCCTGTAGCATAGAACTTGACTATTTCCAAGTATTAGCCTACCCTTATTAAGCTCACCTAATGGCTAGGAGTCTAGGTTTGAAAACTCTCTCCAATTTTCTAGTTTCTTTAGAGACATGATGTTTCCTTCAATGGAGCAATTTTTGATTCCTATAGAGGTCAGTGCATAGGGTAAAAGTGTGAGCCCTCCAGGTCCCTACCCAGCCACCTTCAATGTAAGAAGATAGCAGAGGAAATTAACCTGGAGGATAATTGTGGTCTCAACCAGAGCCCCACAAAAGTGCAGTACAATATCCCCAGATTCCTGTTAGCCCTGGGCTTCTGGAGAGTCACTTGTAGCCTTCCTTTTTGGCAATCTCTTGGTGCTGGCAGAAATCCAGCCAACATGTACCTACTTAGCATTAGGTTATTTTTTTATTTGTGTTTATGTGTGTGTTGTAGCCTTAATACATGAAATCCACTTGTTCATTTGTAAAGGGCATGACTATCTGCAGAGAGCTAGCTTGGTTCTGCCCAAAGAAAGATAGAAAACACTTAGGGCCACTAAATATATTAGAGCTAGTATTTCTAATGTGAGATATGAAAAATAAACACACTTCAGCCCAAAGAGGAATTAATTTTACCTTTCTCTATGTAGCAAGGTGATCAAAGCAAGTTTATAAAGCTTAAATGCCTCACACTATAACTATTATGGGGTCATTATTTATTCTGCTTATCAAAAATCAGAAGTAACTTTATGTTTCCATTAGTTATAGGACTCTTTCTGAGTATATGGACTTTCAGTTGGTTTTCAATGGCCCTAAAGTATTCTCCAACTTGGACTGATATATACACAATATATACACATAAATATACCATACTCATATATGTGTATAAATATGCATGCATGAACACACATCTACATACAACCATACACAGACACATGCATACACATGCATATAAACATACGGGAAGATAGATGGATAGATAGATCTAAATGTAGGTATATATATATATATATATATATATATACATATATATATATATATATATATACATACATACACACACATATAAAGTACAGATGCATATACACACATATGCAAACAGACATATGTACTTAAAACCAATACCGTGAGGAATGCTGATCATATAAGAAGGATTAGAGAATTCACTTATTTTCCTGTTGACAAATAAACATTTTCTCTATGATTAAAAAATTGTTACATGCTATTAGCAATAATAATGAATCCATTTTGGATTTTTCATGTCTACTTGAATTTCTCATGTCAAATTCAGGTCAAAATGTGTTTAGATCAATGTTCAAGTAAGTTAATAAATATTTCTGTTTGGGAATTTGAGTTTAAGGCAAAGGATAATTAATATGTTTTTAAATATTTTTTTTTCTGATGTGAGATTATCCAACAGAATATTAAATCCGGTTGAAAAAAAAAAAAGCCTTACCCATTCAGGCGTAAATGGATAAACTGACTTAAACATAAAAATATAATAGTTCTTGGTAAGGAAGTTGGTTGTTCTCTTTAAATAAGCAGGGGAGGAGGGCGAGTGTGAGTTAGTATACAGATTGTAAGTGAAGAGTGGAGAAGCTGTGTTCAGAAGGTATTAGGTTATTTATCAGATCAATTATGTTATGCTATATTTCCCCAAAATAGAATACACTGTGAATGAATTGCTTTCTAATTTTCATGCTATAATACAAAACTTGCTATAAAAATAATGTCCAATATATTTCACCTGCTCAAACAAAGTAACTCAGGATACTTCATAAAATCTATATGTGCACCATCTAACTTGTTGTAAGTACTACAAACTAGAAACAGGATTTCTTAAATGCAAGTTTTTTATTCTGCATGATGCTTTAAAGTAATGCTAGGTTTAAACAAATAAATTCCAAAATTTTTTGTGTCTTTTCCTACCACAGGTAATCATGACTTACTATTTCCGTGCAGAATTGATTTTTACATAACTTAAAATTATACTTTTGGTCAAAAATTTTAAAATACAGTTAACCTAAATGTAGACTATAAAAATTAGATATAATCCTACAATTAAGAGATAATGAATATGAACACTACAATCTTCCAATCTAAATATGTATATATAATTTAAATAAAAATTAGATCATATTATAAGTTTTGTTTTGTAATATCACTTTCCCTTAATTATATATCATGAACATACTTATTCAGTGACAATAAAAATATATTTAAGTCATAATTTTAGTGGCTTCAGAGAATTCTAGTATATACGTTGCCATAATTTAACCAATATTCTATATTTGGACATTTCATTTATCACCAGTTATCTATAATTAAAACTGTGATCAACATCTTTACATTGAACCATATATAACTTCCATTGTTGTAGGTCAAAAAATGGTCAAATATTGTCATTTTCATATTATTCAACTTTATATATATATCTATATATATGTGTGTGTGTGTGTGTGTGTGTATGCCAAATACTGAGTATTTCATTAGACCAAATTTCTAGATGTAAAATTACTGTATCAGAAGATATGCAAATTTCAAAAGCTTGGAACATATCACCAAATTCAGAATCGATCTTTATTACCTTTTATTTCTGAAGCATCTCTTCTTTCTTTCTGGGTTTTTTTGTGATTTTGTAGAGAATTGTATGAGCTTTAATCATCTAATGTTTGGACAATAGCTTACTATGACTCAAACAAGGTGCAAATGTTTATAAAATAAAAATAAACTTACATATGGGAAAATAACATTCAAATAAAAATTTTTAAAAGAGCATAGATTTTTATGCAATCTTTAAAATGAAAGGAAAAAAATGTAAAGTTAGATCTAAGTTTTGTTTTCAGGTATCTGTATTGAATATCACAATTATAGTAACAGTAATGGCCAATTGTTCTAAGGTCTTTGAGCTAGTCCTAGAATATGAATAAATATGAATAAAAAGAGAGGTGTAGTAGTTTAAATAATTATTACAAATTCTTTTTTCATCCAAGAGGTTTTTATTATTTTTTAACCTTTATTTTTTTTAATTAGAGTTGACATTCACTATTATTTTGTATTAGTTTCAGGTGTACAGCACAGTGGTTAAACATTTATATAATTTATTAAATTATCCCCCTGATTACTCTAGCTCCCATCTGGCACTACACATAGCTATTACAATAACATTGACTATATTCTCTATTTACATCCCTGTGACTATTTTGGAACTACCAATTTGTACTTCATAATCCTTTTGCCTTATTCACCCAGCCCCTCAACCTCCCCTCACATCTGGCAATCACCAGTTTGTTCTTTGTATCTATAACAGAAATTATTTATTCCACCTTGCATCCATATCCTTTTGCAGTCCATCTTAATAAAGGCCAAGTGAACTTTCCCACCCCTTGATTTTAGGCTCAGCCATATGATTTGCTTTGATCAATAGAATATAGACAGAAGTCACAGTGTGCCAGTTCTGAACCTAGACTTTATTTTGTTTTGTGGTGACTTCTAAGCTCATTAAGTGTGGAACCAGAAAGCAAAAGTTCCCTATTTCACTTTTCAAGTGATGGATTAATGATTAATGTTGGTTTAGTGAAGCAGTACAGAGTTAAAATGAATACTTTGGAAACAAATGTACAAGATTTATCTAAAATATTCAAGTCTATCTCTGTGATGTCTAATGGGGTAGAGATCCATAAAATTCAATGGGTAGGAGAGGGAGAGATGCTACTAATCCTTCCTGGGTAGTTAAAGGCTATATAAATGTTTATTGAAAGAGAGGTCAGACTTGTAGATATGGATCTTCCAACTCCAAGGGAAATCAATGTGAGGAAGCACACTAAGAAGCCATTTTTCCAATTTTATCATTGTCCAAAGGGAAAACTCTGTATTTACTCCCTAGGGTTTCCTTTCAGTTCTAAATTTCAGCTGTTCAGTGTAATAGAAAAGTTATAAGCCTGAGAAGCTGGTTATTCAAGCTTCCTGATAAGCAAACCACAACTTACAAATGTGAAATTAACAGTAGTTTTACCTTTATGGATACCATTGTATTAATGCTAAACTTTTTTTCATTTTAGACTAAAACTATTCTGTTGAAATTAAGAAAACATATATCATGCATTTGTTAGTAAGAAGTTGAGATGAATTTTTCCAAAGCTTGTATAGTAACTTAAAAGATTTAAAATATTAACAGGCTTCATAGGTGATTTAGCATCCTAATTACCCATGAAAAGGTAGGTTAGTGCTTTATTGCATGAATTAATTACCAACCCCATGAGACAACACCTGCAGTCTTTATTTAATGCTTCTATGTCCCCATCAACAATGTTGGTGCAAACAGGATATTCTGGGTATAAGCTTACAAAGTTATTTTTTTAGAATTTATTTTTTTTAAATTACAGTTGGTATATATAATGTTATATTAGCTTCAGGCATACAACTCAGTTTCTCACCATATGTCCCTGGCACTTTTTGAGCTGCTGCTCCAGCACTGGAGCTCAGAGTGAGTGAGTTCATCAGCAAGCAAATTTGCATGCTGGCCCTTTAAGAGGAATGTCTGCTACACCAGAGGCCCTTCGTCTCGCTCAGCCACAATCTCCACTGGTTTTCACAGCCAGTTGTGGGGACTTCTCTTCCCAGTACTGGAACCCTGGGCTAGGGACCCGAGTGTGGGGCTGGAACCCCTCGCTCCTCAGTGGGTATTCTGCAGCCGAGATATTTCTTCCAATTCTCAACCTCTACATGTGGGAGTGGGGCCAGTCTGCTTTGGATCTCCACTCCTCCTAGCAGTCTTAAAGTGGCTTCCTCTGTGTGTCCCTAGTTTTAGGACTTCTGTCCAGCTGGACTTCAGGTGACTCCCAATGATGGCTATTCTGTAGTTTAGTTGTAATTTTCATGTGATTGTGAGAAGAGGTGAGCATGATATTTACCTACTCCACCATCTTGACCAGAACCTGAACCTAGATTTTAAAAGACAATGCATGTCTCTCTCTCTCACCCCAACTCTCTCTCTGTACATTTTTATTGAGATATAATTCACATAACATACAATTCACCTATATAAAGTATATAGTTTAATTAACTCTGTGGTGTTTACTAAAACACAGTTATGCAGTGATCACCATAATCAATTTTTAAATATTTTCAATGCCCCCAAAGGAAGCCCCATATCCATCAGTAGTCACTCCCTATTCTCCTCAGCCTCCTTCCCCAGACCCTGTCCACTGTTAGTCTATTTTCTGTCTCTATGGATTTGCTTATTCTGGGCATTTCACATAAGTGGAATGATACAATATGTGGTCCTTTGTTACAAGCTTCTTACACTTAGCAAAGATTCATCCACATTGTAGTGTGGATTAGTACTTCATTTCTTTTTATGGCTAAATAATATTCTATTATGTGGATATACTACATTTTATTTATCCATTCATCAGTTGATAGAAATTTGGGTTGATTGTGTATTTCCACAGCTATAATGAATAATGCTGCTGTGAACATTTGCATTAAGATTCTGTGTGGACATATGTTTTCAAGTCTTTTGGGTATATATCTAGGAGTGGAATTTGCTGGGTCGTATGGTAACTCTCTGTTTAACCATTTGAGGACCTGACAAATTGTTTTCTAAAGTGGCTGTACCATTTTACATTCCCACCTGCATTGTACCATTTTTCACATTCTCACCAATAGTTTTTGATTATAGTAATCCTAGTGTGTATGAGGTGGTATCTCCTTGTGGATTTGATTTGCATTTCCCTGATGACTAATGATGTTGAGCAACTTTTCATGCCCTTATTAAGGAATCATATATGCAGATCCTTTGTCTTATTACCTCTTATGCCACTGTCATGGCCAGGAGAACAGCTTGCCCTAGGTAGCCAGTACACCTTCATCCTCAGCCCAAGAATGAACATACCTGGAGCAAATATGAATTAACCATCAGCAATAGTTAACCCCATAGCCAACCCTAGTCAGACTCATAGCTTGAAGTATAGCCTTTCCAACCCAGCTGCCTAGATCAGACACTCACTTATCGACAGATAATAAATATATACTTATTTTTGTGTCCAACTGATATTTTTTGCTTTGTTGCTACTCAGAAATACTTGACTAATACTGGAGGGAAGGAAAATAGGTGACATTATTAATTATAGATGGCAACATCTCTATAGAACTAGTGTTAGCAATTCTTTGCCTCCTTCCTCCTCTCTGCTTTCAAAAATAAAATAAGAACATACTCTCTACATTATAGACACCTCCAACATTTTCCTGGGTACCTTTTGAAACATCTAACTCCACACTTATTACAACATTGCTACTATTTTATTTTAAGAAGTACCTGAAAAATAAAATTAATTCTATAATAAAGAATTTTAAGTCATCTGAATATCAATAGTAATCTATCTACATTTTTATAATCCTATCACTATCAATACTTAATTATGTCTTCCTTCTGCCCATCCACCACTCATACCTTTCCAAAGGAAAAAAAATCCTGGATAAGAAAACTGTAATACATTTTCCTCCTTTGCTCTTTATTACTGAGTGTTTTGGGTTATATCCATCAATCAAGAAGAATACAAAACAATCAAAGAATTTGAAAGTGATTTTCTTTGTCAGATAATGTTGGGTATTCCTAGCAACTCACTTCCAAATATCCTCACCTTGGTACATGCATTGAATAAACAGGAGACCTGAGAAGAGGGATGGAAAACAATAAAACAAACGAGCCAGGTAATTAAAAAAAGTTTGCCAATGGAGTCTTTTTCAGTGGAAGAAGCTACTCTAAAACCCTCTCCACTGGTAGCTTTACTCATTAGCCTAAAATTGAGTCCCAATCAGCCATGACAAAGAGCCATTCAACAGAGTAAGCAAACTGACATCAGCTACTGTACAGCAGGACACTTACTATATCATCAAAGTAAACATTCCAAGAGCAGTCGATCTAGTATGTCTAACACTTTATCACTTCCTTGACAAAGAAGTGCTGGTATAACCTACAAGCACAGGATAATGCAAATAAAAAATTTGCAATGATATCTCCTTAGATACTCAGATGGTAAATGGGGATGGTACTTAGAATTCAGCAATGGAGTTAAGAGTAATTTACCGGGAGATCATTTTTTTTATTCTGAAGATCACCTGCATCCTGTAGCACAGAAAAATAAAGCTGGGTCTAACACAAAGTGGGCATGATAATCTTACTCTTTAAATGGAGTTAACAAAATGGAAATACAATAGAGACATATTACAAGATATATAGCAAAGAGTTTCCCAAAGCATTTATGTTTTAATACAGCCCCAAATCATGTTAGCTTTTCAGCTTTTATTAGTACAAAAAAATAATAAAAAATGAAAAAGCAACAACAAAATAAATTTTAAAAATCTTTAACTTTTGAGATAATCTCAGCATATAAGTTAGGATCAAAGCTAAGCCATTATCTCTGGTTGAGAATAGCCAGTACAAGCTTTTGGGCATTTCCACGAGTTGCTGAAACAAAGTTTAAGCATTCAAACATCAGTGTAATTATCATATTAATAAACTAAAAAAGAAAAAAAATCTCATCATTTCAATAAATGCAGAAAAACTATTTGACAAAATCCAACCTCCATTCCTGATTTAAAAAAAAAATAACTCTTAGCAATCTAAGAATAGACATAAATTTCTTTAATCTGTTAAAGAAAAAATATGAAAAATCTACAGGTAATATTGTAATGGTAATAGACTGAATAGTGTCTGCTTTAGAAAACAGACAAGGCAAGGAGAAAATTGAGAGTTGAAGCTGTCGTCTTAATTTTCTCTACCTACTCCCAGTTTTCTCAGTCTATCAGTCTGATATTGTTCTTAGATATTGTTGATCCCAAGAAGGACTATACCTGCCAAGGACTCCTTGTCATTAATTGGGTTCAAATTAATAATCAGAGTCCAGCAGTCATTGCTGGCACAGGCCTCTCACACACACTGCATATCAGAGAAAAGCCATAGATTGAGCTACCAAGCCTCCTGCATAGTATTCCTGTGGGATGAGACAACCCTTATAAAGGAATTCCTGGAATCATTTCGACCAATGGGCTGAGATCCGCCCCATCCAGTCAGAGCTGTGCAACTATATCTCGTTTGCATCTTTACTGATCAATCAAAGTAGCTCTGTAACAACTAGTCAGAACACGTGATTCCTGAACAGTCAGGACAATGCTGTTCAGACCAATTAAAGTGTGCAAATTTGGATTCCTCATTTGCATAAAACTGGACCAACCAGGGACCAGGGTAGGCATTTTATATAAGCAGACCTCCCTGTTGTTTTGGGGAATGGTACTTTCATTTTCCTCTAGAGGCTGCAGTTTCCCCTGATTTGCAAACTGTTCAGCCAGGGATTTCTGTTGGCATTGGATTGGTGGCAGGAACCTTTGGCTGACAATAATGAAGAACTAACAAAGAAGGAAAAGAAACTTGGCTTTGAGCAAGCAATGTAAAAGCCGATTATTAGAATTGTTTGCTCTGCAAAAATTCACTATACCCACCTCAAGGATTTCTGCTGTAGTGAGACAATGGTTCTCAAACTTTGGTATGCATCTAAATTACCTGGGAGCTTATTAAAATGGATATTTCCAGGCCTTACCTCCAAAAATTTTAATTCAGTGAGTCTGGAGTGGGGCCTGGGAGTCAGGGAATCCATTTTTCAGAAAAAGATCCCAATCTCTGATACTGATGCAGGTGGTTCTTAGACTCCATTGGATAAATAGTATAACAAGTGTTATGAGACATCATTAATATGGTAACCTAATTTTGCTATAAGGGCATTGGATGATAACCCTGTCTCTTAGTTCTCCAGCTGCAGGGTCATCTGTTTGTAGCATCCTAGGCTGCAAAGACACACTTTTCTTCAAACTTACTCTACACCTTTATCCCAGGATATTACTTTATTCTAGGCTTTCTCCTGTAGCCGCCCACTTGGCAGTTTAGATGAAGGTTAGCTCTGTATTGAGACATGGCATTCTCAGAGGAAGAGGCATTTCGTGGACCATTCCCTGCTGAAATCATATTTGCTTCTGCTTCTCTACCTTCCTGGCCTGTGCCTACTCTCCTCAGCCTCTAAAGGAGTCTGACAGGGAAGTACTTGCTATTGAGAGTAACTTTTTTTTTCAGCAGGTATATCTATGTAGAAAACCATGGATCACATTATGTATGTAATGAAAACCATTTAAGTCAAAAGAATTTGTGTGCAGCGAAAAGATACACTGGTAAACTGGCCTAACTTGCAACTGTTTTCTATCCACATTAATTTGCTTTGTATAGGCAAAGTGCAGTTGAAAGAGCAGCATGCTATCTGACAGGCCCTGAAAATAGACACTTGCTGTAATTAAAATTGATTACTATTATCATTTACAGATTTATTCTCTTGAGGATTGATAAGAAGGAAAGGGCTAAAAGTTTAAGCTGATGCTAATCACTTTTGGTTTGGTAACTCCTTGTAAAGTTATATTTTTCCCTTTGTTTCTTAGTCATTGTATCTTCTTGGGCAGCAAAATAGTTAAATAACCTTTAATGATTTTACAAGTTCCCCTTCTCCCTTTCATCAAATTTAGCATCTATAAGTTTGTTGCAACCGAAAACTTTCTTTGGACCAAGTTGATCACAAGCTTAAAGGTGGGAAAAGCAGCCAATAGAAACAGATCTTGAGAACAAAATAGAGATGGTGCCTAAGGTAAGTTTATTATGACCTATTGGTGTCTTCTACTGTCGACATAGATCTTAGAATGAACATTGGCCTTGCAAAGACCCTTAAGGGTCATCTGGTTCTATCTCTCTTTTTCAAAAAGGAAAATAGAGATCGAAGAGGGAAGTGGCTTCCCCAGATCCCAGAGATTCGAGTCTTGCCTTTCTTCTTCCCTCCTTCCCTCCCATTAGCCTTCACTTGTCTCTGAGACATCCTGGACTCTAACGTTAGCCACTTAAGTCATGTTATGCCTTGAATCTGAGAACCCCTGACCTCATTGACCTCCTTTTTTGGTCTTGCTAACTGAGGGACCTTGCTGTTTGCATTTACTGAATCATACTTGACTCATTCTTCAGGACTTTCACCAAACTACTGCCAAATCTAGTGATTCTACTTCAGCAGTAGTCTCCAAATCAACCCAAGCCTTCCTAATTCCTGCTGCCAACAATTAAGTTTAGGTGCTCACTGCATCTTCTCTGAATTGTTGACACAGCCTCCTAACTCTTCTCAACCACTGGTTTCTCTGTCTCCAACTTCATCTCCACTGCCACTCTCCATACAATTGGAAGGCTAACATTCCTAAAACACCTCTGCTTGAAACCTGTCAATGGCTTCTTATAAAGAACAACAAAAAGTCCACACTTTTCGGCCTGGTATTCAAGGTCTGCTAAGAATTGTTCTTCACTTATTTTTTTACCCTCATCTTCTATTCTTCTTGCTGTACCATATGCCCCAAACTAGACCACTAGCCTTTTCCAAAATGAACCCATGATTTCCTTTATCCTCACCTTCACTATTAATCTTTCTTAGGACCATTTTAAATGTTCTCCCTGCCACATAACACACTAGAAAGTCTCTTTCCTTTCTATTTCATAGCACTTAAGTATAATAAAATTTTAGAAAGAAATGTTTGTTTCTTATGCCCTTTCTACTTAAACTGTAAGCTTCTAAACAGAGTGAGCCCTGTGCTTAATCTCTGATTCAAGGAAAAGTCATGGTTTAGCATGCAGCCACTGGAGCAGATCTGTGCAATGAAAATATGTGATCTGCATATGTTATTTTAAAGGCTCAAGTAGCAATATTAAAAAAGTAAAAAGATACAGGTAAAATTAATGTAATCATATATTTAACTCATATTAAAATATTAGCATTTTAACATGTAATAATATAAAAGATATTATTGAGATCTTTTTTATTCTTTCATACTAAGTCTTTGCAACCAGGTGTTTTTTTTTAAAATTTACAGCACACCTCAATTTGGACTGGCCACATTTCGATTGCTCAGTAGCTCGATATGGTTAGTGGCTACCACATTGAACAATGAAGTTCAGGAATCTTGCCATCAGGACTCAAATCTCAGCTCTGTAGCTTATAGTTGTGTGTTCTGACTAATTGCTTAAACTTTCTGTACCTCAATTGTGAGTATTTCTAAAATGAGGACAATAACAATACTTACCTCATAGGGTTGCAATAAAGATAAATGAGAAAATATGAGTAATGAGCTTTACATGCAGTTTAGCACACAAGAAAGAGTGTCATTACTAGTATCATCTTTGTAGTTACTGCAGGGTCCAGAGAGCATCTATGGTTGCCAACCAATGTGTGTGTTTTTTTTATTATTAAACTCAGTTCTGTTTAGAATTCCTTAAATAGCAAAGGGATTAAAAAGTACTGCTTAAGAAAAATTAACCTGAAAGTATGAGATGTATTAAAGTGCAAAGTCACAATGAAATATACTTGTCTTTTTTATGTATTTACTTTTCAGCCTCTGGATTCTCTCCACTTCTCTCTGGTCTCAGGGGAAAGGACCCGCTGTTGCTCAGATCACTGGTTCTCTACTTTGGCTGCATATTGGAATCACCTGGGAAGTTTTAAAATCTCCTACCCAGGTTCACTCGCTAACAATTCTAATTTCATTGGTCTTGGATGGGGCTTGGCCATTGTTAGTTTTAAAACTTCCCAGGTGATTTGCAGCCAAGGCGACCTGGATCACCTTACTTTGAGCCATGTTTCTCAGAATGCTCCATAGACCACCTGCATCAGAAATACCCGAGGCACTTGTTTAAAAGGCAGATTCCTGGGATCTATTGCAAGCATCAGTCAACAATATCTGAGAGTGTGAACCACCAGTCTACTCTTATAACAAGTTCTTGGATGATTTTGCCTTTCTGGCATTCTTGCCACCTTTCCCTCTATTCACAGGTCCGCAGCCATTTTGTCATGTAACACTCTTCCAGGTGCATATGCTCAGTTGGAGAGTGGGCTATTGCCCTTAGTCTCTGGAAAGAAAAGACCCTTTTCCTGTTCAGTAGGATGTCCTCACATCTACTCAAATCCCTCCTCCCAAATGTGGTTTCTAGGTGGTTAAAATTCGATTTCACTGCTCTGACCCATCAGAGGACTGATTCTCCCATATCCCCCATCTCATAGCAACACGAGGGCTGCCATTAGACATGAGGAACATGAAATCTGAGAAGGTGTCAGAGGAAGCTACATTTGAAATGGGCCTTGAGAGATAGAACATGATTTCCTCAGGCAGAGATGACAGACAGAGACAACAATTTGAGCAAAGACACAACTTATTTTTGAGAGATTCAAAGTGTGGGCTTTGGAATAAAAGGATCATAGGTTCACACAGTAGTCCTGCCCCTTCTTAGCTCCATCGATGACCCCACCCCCTCACCGTAGCACTCCTCTAGTATTTTCTGTTTTATAACACCACTTTAACAGCTACACCTGCTCAGGTAGGTACCATGCTCCTTTACCTCTAGGCAGGAAAAAACCCTCTGGGATTAATAACCATCTTCACTCTCCATACCTACCCCTCCTATAGATGTGCAGTTGTCTAGTGTTAGCTATTTGTCTCACTTTCCTCCCAGTCCCCTGCTCTGACATGGCTTCCAGTGCTCTTCCTCAAACGTGGTTGCTAAATTGTTAGAAATCATTCCCCTGACCAATGCATGTCCAGTTTGGTGTATTTCATTGTAGACAATTTATCCAGATTCTAGGGCTTGTAGCAACCTCATCCCAGATGTACAAACTCCACTGTAACCTTCAGTCCAAGTTGCCCCTAAGTCAGCTGTATTAATTGCAAGATCCTCAATTGAATATGAAATCAGTGATTCTTGGTGGGGTCTGAGGAAGACAATAATCAGAGTCACTTAGAAGAAAGTGTTAAAATATAGATTCCTAGGTCACATTTAGACCTGCTGAATCAGAATCCCTAGGCATGGAACCTGATGATCTGACTTTTTTTCTTTTTATAAATACCTCTCTCAATTGCAAGTTTACTTGGGGATGGAAGAAAGGGTAATGAGAACATGGAGGCATCTATAGGAAAAGGGGATGGTAGTGTCAAAGAAAAAAAATTACTCATCTCACTTATTTTTACTTATTACTCTTCTATTCCCCCTCAACAATGAAGGGCAGAGCCTAGGCAGTGGCAGATGTGTTGCTGCTTATTCTGTAAAATCTCACTTGGAAACTTGGCCCCATGCCCAGGTCGTATAATCTTAGGACTATTTGACTACTCAGGTTATGGTACTGTGTTAAAAAGAAGTAATGGAATAGCATATTCCCCTTCCTAGGCTATAATCCTTTTAACAGAATCTTAGGAAATAAATCAGAAATTCAGTTAGAACTTCAGTCCTGTGACAGATTGGTGGAAAAGAGAGGAAGCTACTAAGAGTTGGATACAGAATATAAAGAATTATAGCGATTCTGTTGATATATCATGTTGGCAGTAAACCTCTTAAGGAATCTCTGAGTACTGCTGTGTAGTATTCTTGTTTAGACTGAAACCTCCGGCCTAGAAAATACCTAATTCCTAGGAAGTCTGTGCCCCTGTAAGAGTCTCTGTGTATATGAATGTGCCTCCAGGAGTCCAGCTGGACCTTGGCAAGGCCACAAGTCTTGGTTAGCAAATCCAATGGAAGCAGCTGGTGGCTGGCCAGATCTATATGGTAGCCTTAACAGTTCTTCCTTCTCTTGTCTTAGTGAGTATTTAGTTAAATCTACCATGATCAATTACAGTGTTTGTATGGGAAGGAATTTTTTTTAATCATGAACCTTTTGCCTAAAGAAAAAGTAATCACATTTTAACTTGAAAAGTGATGGTAATAGGCAGCCACCCTTATGTATTCAACAGGAATCTACAAAGCACATATTTTGTATGCAGTACTGTGCTATGCTGTCTCTTTGCTTTAGCACAGGGGTCCCAAAACCCTGGGCCATGGACTGGTATGGGTAATGTTGGGAACCTGGCTGCACAGCAGGAGGTGAATGGCAGGTGTGCTAGCAAAGCTCATCTGTATTTGCAGCCACTCCCCAGTGCTAGTGCCTCAGCTCCACCTCAGATCATCAGGCATTAGACTCTCATAAGAGCACCGGTCCCTGGTGACGAAAAGGTTGGGGACCACTGCCCTAGCAGATCTCTTTGCCAAGAATGCATGACTACCTCCTAATCTTGTCTTTAAAGACAAAGCTTAAATTTTTTCTTAGTCTTCCCCAGTCTTCAGTGACCCATTCAACAATCTCTCCATCATGTTACCTGATTTTATCTTCTTCATAGTGCTTTTGAATACCTGAAATTATCCTATTTGTTTCCTTTCTCTCTCTACTTCCTCCCCTTTCTCCTTTTCTCTCCTTCTCTTCCTCCTTCCCTTTCTCTCTCCTCCCCTCCCCTCTGTCTTTTCCCCCCACCCTCTAGAACATAAGCTCCAGGAAAGATAGTAGTTCTTGTCTATATCTTTCGTTTCAATAGTCCTAGTGAGTAGCCACTCAAAAAATATTTGTTGAATAAATGAGTGAGACACTTGGAAGATAGGAATCTTCATCCAAGTGTTAAGGACATGGCCATGGATCAGAAGGGAAACCAGTTTCGAGGTAAGGAGACTAGTGTAGAATTAGCAATGACCTGAGATATCTGGAGGCTGAAGGGGAGCAGCTAGTCCATAGCCCAGGGGCCTGGCTAGGGAGAAATGAGTGCTGTCATTGGAGGAATGGAAAGGTATGGAGAGAACAGGAAGGAGCAGGTAGGATGCAAAGCTACAGATGATAGAATGAGGATATACATAATCCAAAAAGCAATGAGAAAAAATTAGGGGAAATATTAGGCAATATTTTTTAAATATTACCTCATATATTCCTCACAGTAATCCAAATGATTTTCTCAGCATTGCACAGCTAAAAAGTGGGAGAGACAGCAATGGTAGCCCAGTCTCTCTGATTCTAAAGTATAAGTAACAAAACAAAAGGCACTGTAGAAGCCTGCATGGTACATAATTAGAGCTGGCTAATTCATTCCATTAATTTCATTCCATCTCTAACATTTAATGCTAAGTCAAGTATAGGAAAAAATTAAGTGAGTTATATATTTGAGAAAAAAAACATAAAGATAAAGATAGCTAACATATATAAATCTCAGAGAAAATACAATTTGAGGTAATTGGCTTCTACAGTGAAGAAAGCACTTGTCTCCTCCCCCACACCCTTTCAGCCTCTTCACCATGGCCTTAACTGAGATTCTAATTATCTCTCATCTAGATCTCTGTGCAAATTCTATTCTGCAAAATAAGATAAGTATGATCAGTCTTACTAAAGCACAATGGGGTTGCCATCCTGCTTAAAAGCCTGAGAATATGCTCTAATAATTCCCTTGACCCCACATCTCCCTCCAACTACCCTCCATTTCTCTGCTCCCTTTCACAGTAAAGTGCCTCAAAACAGTTTTCTCTACACTGGCTCCCGTCATTTCCTTAATTCCCATTCTCTCTTATATCCATTTCATTCTGGCCTTATTAAAAAAAATTTTTAAACTTGCTTATGTTTTAGATCATCAATGATCTCCATGTTGCCAAATGCAATGGACCGTTTTCCTACCTCATCATAGTCTCAACAGCATTTCACTGCCTGTTTCCAGAAACACTAGACTAGACTCCTGTTCTAACCTCTCTTTCTCTCCCCATCATCTAAACCTTGGTGTCTCAAATCTTGGCCACAAGGCATACTTCTCTGTATTCTCTCCCTATATATGATTCTATCCAGTCCTAGCTTGAAATACTACCTATATGCTATTTAATAAATTACATCATCAACCAGACCATTTCTGAACTTAAGCCTCATTTATCTAACAATTTCTTTGATATTTCCACATGAATACCTCAAATTCAACATGTCTAAAACAACACTTTGATTTTCACAGTACTCAATCTTCTTCTCAGTTTTTCCATCTCAAAAAATGTCATCTTTCCATTTCTACCACAATCATCCTAGTACAAACTCCATCATTTCTTGCCTAGACTATACAATTTGCTTTCTGACAGCTTTCCCTGCTGTCAGAACATAGAACTTCCCTATTTAAATCTCTCCTTCTTCTTTACAAACTGTTTGTTTGTATGTAATATGAGGAATAGAAATTGTAAGACACCCTAGCATCATAAGTATTTGTCCATATGTCTTACCCTTCTTAGATCCTATAGAGCCTTGCACATTACTAAATACATAGTGACTAAGGGGTCTGCACACTTTTCTGTAAAGGGCAATGTTTTAGGCTTTGTGGACTATATTGTCTCTATCATAACTATTTACCTCTGCCATGGTAGCTTGAAAGCAGATATGGACAAGAAATAAATGAATGGTTGTGGCTATGTCCCAATAAAGCTTTATTTACAAAAAACAGGTGACAGGCTGGATTTGGCCCATGGACCATAGTTTGCCAGGGTCTGTACTGTGTCCTGAGTTTCATCTTGACAGTATCAAAGAAAAATGGATACTGTGGTAGACATGAAGGCACATCACTTAGATCTTCCTTGAAAAGTGAACATACCTCAAGGAGTGCAATTATCTGATAGCTTCCAGCTGCAGATTCCTTTAGGGCCTACTGTTTTTGACCTGAGGCCATGTACTTCCCAGGCAGCTCTCTACCTATGACTGAGTCTAGTGATGGTACAAAGGCTGGCCATTTCTGGCCGGCACAGAACAGTCTCTGCACATGAGTAACCTTTGCAGAGCTCCCCTTTCAGCTGGCTGAGATTTTCAGAGCTGCACTGTAATCTGAGACTCTTCCTCTCTGATCCTCCTTCCTTCCCTCTCTGTTTTCACAGATGTCAGACTTGCATCACAGTCTAGAGACAAGTAATGTGATGACAGCTTGGACCTCAGTAGTAATAAAATGGTGGGGTGAGAAGTAGTCAGAATTTGGACAGATTTTTCAGGTAGAGCCAACAGGGGTTGCTGATAAAATTGGGTGTAGGTTGTGAGCTAGAGAAAGGAGTCAAAGATGATGTCAAAGATTATTTCATCGGGTGTATCTTTGTTTTCTAGTTCATGCTACTATTTTTTATCACTTGCTTTCTATTCTCATTAGTTTTATTCTGTTCTGTCTCTGAATTCTTAACTCGTACATGTAATGAATTAATTTTAGGCCTTTCTTCTTTTTTAATATAAGCATTTAAGACTATAAATTTCTTATGAGTACTATTTAACTGCATACCATGAGTTTTGATGTATAATATTTTAATTATTCCTTTTGTATTTTTTAATTTCAGTATTTTTCATTGACTCATGAGTTGCTTTTTCAATCTTCCAAAGATATGGGTTTTTTTCTAATTATCTTTTTTTTTTAATTTTTCTAATCTATTTGCATTGTGGTCAGAGAAAGTGGTCTGAAGAAGGTATTTAAATTTTTTTTCAGACAAGCTTTAAGGCCCTGGTTTGTGGTCAAATTTCATAAAAATGCTGTGTTGGCTTGCTGAGAATTCTATAACAATGGGGCATAGTGTTCTATAAATTCCATTCTCTTAAGCTTGGTAATTGTGTTGTTTAAATCTATATCCTTATTGAAGTTTTATCTTCCTGACCTATAAAATACAGAGAGAATTGTTTAAAACTCCCACTATGATGTGGATTTGTCAGTTTCCCCTAGTAGTTCTGTAAATTTTGCCTTATATATTTTGAAGCTATGTTTTCAGTCATATTCAAGTTTAGAATTGCTGTATTCTTCTGGTGACATGAAACTTTTATTATTACGTAGTGACAACCTTCTTTATTTTAGTAATGCTATTTGTCCTTGGGTTCATTTTGATTGATAGTAATACAACCATACCACCTTTCTTTTGGTTAATATTTGGCTGATGTATCTTTCCCCATTGTTTGACGGGAAAAAGGACCCTTATGGGTCCTTATGTCATAGAGATGTCTCTTGTACAGAGCATTTGGCTTATTTTTAAACCTAGTAAATCATTTGTCTTTTAACATCAGTTGTTTAACATTCGTTGTGATTTGGAAAGTAGACTTTTGATGGTGAGTATAGTGAATACAAATATTTAATGATAATATTCTACACCTGAAAGTTATATGATGTTATTAACCAGTTACTTCAATTAAAAATAAAATGTGTATTTAAATTTATTTCAGTCTTTTTGTGCTTTCTATTTGTCCTACTTTCTCTATTTCTATTTTCTTTCTTGCCTTCTTTTGAATTAAAGTTTCTTTTTTTCTTACTCCATTTTTTCCCTTTACAGATTGGAAGTTATAGTCTCTATTTTTATTTTTAGTAGTTATCCTTGAGGTTTAAATTTACTTTAAAGACTATACAATGTCCTTTGAATATTTTTACTCCAGTCATCTCCTACTGTCTTAAATGCTAATTTTAAAGCATAATGTTGAAACATAACATACCTACAGAACATTGCACAGTAGTGTACAGCTCATTGAATTTCTACAAACAACACATTATTTCACTAGCCAGCAGCCATATCAAGAAACAGAACATTCCCAGTACCCCAGAAGGAACCCTCAAATACCCTTACACCATATAGTATCGCTCCTTTGTATTTTGTTTATTTTGCTCAATATTATGTTTGTGATTCATCCATATTGTCAGGTGTAGTTGTAGATCATTCATGATCAAGACTGCATAGTATTTATTTCATTGTGTGGATATAGCCCAATTTATTTATCCATTCATCTGTTGGGTAGTTTACAGTTTGGGAATATTATAGCATTTTTATAAATACTCCAGTATATCTTTTTGACAAACATACACCTTTCTATAGGGTACATATCTAAGAGTGGAGTTGCTGGGGATTAAGATATGCATATGTTCAGCTGTAGTAAGTACTGCCAAGGTTTTGTGAAGTTCTGGTTCCTCTTCCTCCTTGCCCACACTTAAGTATAATACTATTTTAAATCTATTCCAGTTTTTGCTATTTTTAACCCCATATAGTAGACGTTATTATTGTTTTAAATTGTTAATATTTAAATCATGTGTCATCACATGATTTAAATATTAACAATAATTTAAAAAAGCTTCACCCTCGCTTTTTCCCACTTCTTTATTAAGTATAATTGACAGTGAGATGCACAGATCTTAAGTGTAATTGTCCTTCCTTCTTGAATATCAGATCACCTTCTGAGTTTATTTTTCCTCTTCCTGAAGCACATCATTTAGAAATTTGTTTAGTGAGAGTCAGTTAGTGGTAACCTCTGCTTTTGATTCTAAAATGGCTTTATTTATTTTAAACTTTTAATTATTTAAAAAACTTCAAAGTCAAGTAAAGAATATAATTAACTCCCATGAACCAACTGCCCATCTTTAACAATTATCCAATTATGTCAACTTTCTTTCATTTTGACCTCACATGCATTAGCCCCACCTAGATTATTTTGAAAGAAATTCCAGACAGCAGATAATTTCATACATAACTATGTCTGTGTGTGTGTGTGTGTGTGTGTGTATAATATAAACTCTTTTAAAAATTTAAAGATAACCACAATACTATTATCACACTAGGAAAAATTAATGACAATTCTTTAATATTTAAGATCAATGACTATCTAGTCAGTGTTCACATTTTCCCTGATTGCTTTGTTTAAAACGATTTGTTTGAATCAGGACTCTAATAAGGTCCATAAATTGAAATTAGTTCATTTGTTTCTCATGTCTCTCTTAATTGATAGGATTACCTCTCCATCTTCTTGTTTTCATTATAATTTTTGTTCAAGAAATTCGGTTGTTTGTTCTATTGAGCTTCCCAGAGTATGGATTTTGCAAATTGTATCCCTTTGGTTTCATCTGAGCTCATTTCAACTCAAAACAACTAGGATCCTGAATGAAAGAACACATATAGAAACAAGGCCATCAAAATTTACACTTTATTTCCTCTAGACATATGTAAACAAGGATTACATCATTTCCATCCAATGTGAAGTGGTAGGTAATCGGGCCCTCTTCATGTTTACTTACTATTTCTTCATATGTGTTATATGTATAAAAAATAGTGACTTAAAACAACTAACAGCATTTAAACAAAAAGATCAGGTTTCAGATGGAATTGGTAGACACTTTAAAAAGTGAGGATAATATCAAATACTTTAAGTAGTATATCCATTAACATGGAGAAAGCAAGTTAGAGAATTTGAAAAATTAACTAAACGTTATATTTATTTCAGAAATTAAGGAAAAGCGAGGCATCAAACTCCTTTGCTACAAGTGGTGGTATTTTAAATTATATGATATATGATTTATTCAATCTGAATTCTTTGGGGAGGTTTTTAAACAGTCATACTCCCAGTGGAAATTTTTTTTAAATAACTGTCTTATTTAGATATACTCACAGTATACTGATGACATTGCAATTTTCTAAGTGCACATGAGATAAATGGAATTAATACTACTAAGCAAACATGATATTTTGTTGTACTGTTATCATAGATGAGTAACTAAGTAAAATGATTAATTACAAATCAATGTTACTAGGCTCACTGAGCAAATATGCTTTCCTTGCAAGGCAATTAGAAGTTCTAAATTTATAAGCTATTGTGTCTATTATAGATATAAGCAGATAGAAGCATCAGAGTATTTATGTGTATAATTAACCTAAAATGATGATCACCTTATAATGTACTTTGGCATATTTTTATCACACAGGGTACTGTGTAAACATATAAAATGAAATCAAACACTACAGATAAAATCTGGATAATGTAATACTAAGAGGACTAGTCTAGAATTTTAATGTCACTATGACATCGAAGAATCATAAATGATCTTCATTTTGGAGAAAGGAGAGCCTCTTCAATAAATGGTGCTGGGAAAATGGAAAGCCACATGCAAAAGAATGAAACTAGACTACTATTTGACACCATACACAAAAATTAACTCCAAATAGATTAAAGACTTGAATATAAGACCTGAAACAACAAAATACATAGAAGAAAACATAGGCACTAAACTTATGGACTTTGGTCTCAGAGTGGTTTTTGTGAACTTGACCCCACGTACAAGGGAAGTAAAAGCAAAAATAAATGAATGGGACTACATCAAACTAAAAAGCTTCTACAAAGCAAAAGCAACCATCAACAAGGTAGAGATAACCATCCAAATGGGAAATTATATTTGCAAGCGACACCTCTGATAGGGGCCTAATATCCAAAATATAAAAATAACTTATACAACTCGACTATATTAAAAAAACTCAATTAAAAGATGGGCAGAGGACCCAAAAAGACACTTTTCCCAAGAAGACAAACAGATGGCCAACAGATACATGAAAAGATGTTCAGCCTCATCAGCTATAGGGGAAATGCAAATCAAACCACAATGAGATATGACCTCATACCTATTAAAATGGCTGTTATCAAAAAGACAAATAACAACAAATGTTGGAGAGGTCGTGGAGAAAAAAGGCACTCTCATTCACTGCTGGTGGGAATGTAAATTGATGCTGCCTCTATGAAAAATAATATGGAGGTTCTTCAAAAAATTAAGACTAGAGCTACCATATGCCCCAGCAAATCCCTGTTCTGGGTATCTACCTGAAATATTTGAAAACATTTATTCATAAAAATATATGTACCCTGTTGTTCATTATTCATGGTGGCCAAGACATGGAAACAACTGATGTGTCTTTCAGTGGATGATTAGATAAAAAAAATGTGGTACATATATACAATGGAATACTACTCAGTCATAAAAAGGTGAAATATTGCCATTTGTGGCAACATGGATAGATCTTGAGAGTATCATCTACATGAAACAAGTCAGATGAAAATGGACAAGAACCATATGACTTCACTCATATTAGAACATAAAACAGAAAACAACAAATGAACAAACAAAACAAACTCAGACACAGACAACAGTATGGTGGTTAACTGAGGCGAAGGGGGGTGGGGCAGGATGAAGAGGTAAAGGGGGTTAAATATGTGGTGACAAGAGGCTAGACTCTGGATGGTGAGCACACAATGCAATATACAGATGTTGTATTATAGAATTATAAGCCTGAAATTTATATTAACCAATGTAACCCTAATAAATTTAATTAAATTAAAAAATTATCTTCATCAATTTGTAAATGGATTTGCTTCATTTTACAATCACTGGAACTCGTAACCTCATTAAGTAGCATTATCATGATCTACATCATTTTGCAGGGAATAGGGATTTATAAAGAAACAAACCATATTCATTCTTTCAATAAATACTCTCTTAAAATAGAGGATGAAGAACGATGGTGCTTGGATTTTTTAAATAACTCTATTTGAATTTAAATCTCCATTAAACTCAGATTAGCAAAGCTATTATTAATATTAAATTAACAAGTTCTTTATACATGTTCAAGGGGCCGTGAGGATATAAAAATAAAAATGAGGACTAGAGGGAAAGACAAATAAACCTCCCTAATTGTAAGGCAGAATGACATACAAGCTATGTAAAGGTACAACAAACATTTTAGCAGTGCTTGGAAAAGTAAAACGGCCTCAGGACTTCTGAAGTGCCTAAATGTGGCTTGTGCTACTCCATAATGAAGTTTTTACTGATCTGTAGCTAAATGACAAAAATAACAATGTGGAAAAGCTTTTCAAATAGCTTCTTTATATTATTTCCAAATTCTTAACTTTCTTGACATTAAAAATAGTTATCCTTTAATGAAATGCATCTTGGTTCCGTTTTGTGAAACTCTGAAAACCAATACAAAAGAATATAAGTTGTTCAAGGGCAGAGAATGTGTCTGCTTATTTACCACTTATCCCCTAGCACTTAACACGGTGCCTCGCATAGGCATCCAGCAAACATTGCTGAATAAATGAATGAGGAAGCAGCATCTGAGTTTTCTTTTGTATAATGAGAAGGATGTGAAAGGAAGTCGTTTAATTGTATATTTAATAAATAATGCAATACTTATCTATTTCTGCATAACAAATGACCCCAAAATTTAGCAGCTTAAAGTAGTATGTATTTATTATCTCATAGTTTCTGTGGGTCAGGAATCTGGACATGATTTAGATGGGTGCTTGAGTTCAGGATCTCTTGGTAACCTCAAGGCTCCACTGGGGAGGATTCACTTTCGAGCTCACTCATGACTGTTGGCAGGATTCAGTTCCTTGTGGGCTGTTATACCAAGGCCTCAGTCCTTTGGTTCCTTCTCACGTGGATCTCTCCACAGAGCATGTCACAACATAGCAGCTTACTTCATTGGAGTGAGCAACCAAGAAGATGAGAGTACAAGCTAGATTGCCATCACAGTCTTTTGTAATTTAATGACAGAAGTGCCATCCCATCATTTTTGCTGTATTCTATCAGTTATAAGCAAGTCACTGAGTCCAACCCATACCCAAAAGAAGGGGATTACACAAAGGTGTGAATCACCATGGCTCTTGGGGGCCACATTAGAAGGTGAAAAAACTGAATGTGAAAGGAAAAGGGGTAAAAGATGACTACATTTGTTGAGGATGCAGGATAGGCTGCAGTCTTATCATGGCATTAGACTTACAAAAGAATATGGTTCACTCTCAATATCAGTGCTTCCCACGCATTATAATCACCCGAGCAGATTTTAAAAAGAGGTGCCCAACTCCTTGTGAAAATGCTGATTCTAGTGCTAGAGCATCATGTAATGCTAGAAAATAAAGTGCTCAAAATACAAAAGAATAAGTCAAGGGACATTGGAGCCAACTTTTAAGAGTTCCCAATGTCCAAAGCTAGAAAAATCTGAATAAAATAAATAACAGTATTTGGTTATAACCCAAAGTATGAAAATACTCATGAATGCATACGGATATAAGTGATTGCATAAATAAATGGAGAAAAGGGAAATCTTCCATGGAGAATTCCAAACAATATACATAAATACTTTACTCTCTAGGAGGTGGAGCTTATTTGCCCTCTCCCCATTGAGTGTGGGCTACACTGAGTGCCTTACTTCCAAAGAACAGAGTATAGAAAGGGAAAAACAGGAGCTTTGCAATGAAGAGCCTGGTGAGAGCTACCTTAGCCAAGTGGTCAAAGCTAGCATGCCTAGTGCTAAGTCATGTTGATAGTATGTACCATTTAGGATGATGTGATGAAAATGGCACCTCACCTTCGTGGCAATCCTCCCCAAGTCCCCAAACTCCATTCTAATCATGAAGAAAACATCAGACAAACCCAAACTGACTAATTCTCATATTTGTCAAGATCATGAAAAACAAGGAAAGACAGAAACTGTTATAGACCAGAGGAAGCTTAGGAGACATTATGATTAAGTGCAATGAGGGATCCTGAATTGGATCCAGGAATAAAAAAGGATAGCAGTAGAAGAACAAGTGAACTCTGAATAGTTTGTGGTTTAGTTCATAGTATTGTACCAATGTTAATATCCTAGTTTAGACAACTGTACTATAGTTATGTAAGATGCTAATATTAGGGGATCGTGTAACAGGTATATAGGATCTCTGTACTATCTTTACAACTTTTCTATAAACCTAAAATTATTACAAAATAAAGGTGTTTTGTTGTTGTTGTTGTTTGTTTGTTTTAATGAAACAGATGTCCAGGCCTCGTTGCTGAGACTCTAATTTAATTTGTCTCAGTTAGTGAGGGTGGTGGTGGTTAGGCACCATTATTTTCTCAAAGTTCCCCAGATAATTCTCATGTTCAGACAGAGTAGAGAATCATTACTCTATACTAGTGGATCTCAAACTTGAATATATATTAGAATCTTTTGGGGAGTTTTGTTAAAACGGATTGCTAGGTACCACTTGAGCTTCTGATTTTGTAGGCCTGGGGTGGGGCTTGAGACGTTGCACCTCTTACAAATTCTCAGGTGATGCTGATTTTGCTGGTATGGGGTCCACACTTTAACCACTGCTCTATACCAAAATCTAAAGGTGGTGTCTGCCAAACCACTGTGAAAAGTAGCAGCAGTGTGATATAATGGAAAGAGCACTGGTTTATAGCTCAAGGGACTTGGATTCTAGTCCTGAATTTGTCATTATTCACTCATAGAACCTGTACAAAGCACTTCACCTCTCTTGGCCTCAAGCTTCTCATCTGCAATATAGAGACTGGTTTATTGGCCATTAAATCAAAAAGTCTATATGTCTTTCAAGTTTTCATATTACCGTCTAGATTTGATAATTTTGTGAAATCTAACCCAATACTTCTAAAACATTGGTGGAAGATTTTTCTCTAGAATACATGTTATGATTATGGAGTAATGAAGACTATTTTAATCAGTAAGTCAATACATTCAAATTAAAAACATCCCTATTCTGAGGGGGGACAGACTAAGGCACAATGGTGGCTGCCCTTCCAGTCTGGTGCCAGGTAATACAGGCTTTCTCAGTATGAATCCCGCGGGAGCCTCTGACTCACCGCCGGTGTCCAGGGCTACTGATAAAGACACTGACAATTATAGTGCATACAGACTCATAATACCACCAATTAAAGCGGGAAAAGAAGGATTTGTGGTAGAAACATATACAGGGTTTATCAAAACTGCTGTGCTCTTCCATAATATGAGAAGATCCTACTTCAAGTTTCAAGTCATCGCAACTGACGACTCTGGGAAGGGACTAAGTGGCAAAGCTGATGTACTTGTCTCTGTGGTCAATCAGCTGGATATGCAAGTCATTGTTTCTAATGTGCCCCCGGCTCTAGTGGAAAAAAAGAGAGGATCTTACTGAGTAATGAATTTTTGTTTACTTATATATTTATTTTCATATGGCTATAATTTTCTATTGGATTAGATCATTTAAATCATTGTTTAGATTAAACATACATTTTAAAACACTGTCTTAATAATTTAGGTAGCTTTATTTGAAATATGTGAAGATTCTAAATACTTTCAAATAGGAATGAAAATTAGATGTGAGAAGATATTATTCAGAATGCTTTGATCAATGCATCAATATAACCTCAAATGCAGCATATAAGAAATAAATAACATTAATTGAGTAAAAAATAAATTCCTATTCCAAGTTATCACCATACACCTAGTCTAATGATGCTGTCATTGCCCCCAAATTTTCTGGAACTCTTTTCTTTAATATATCAAAACCAGTTTTTGGACAACAAAAGAAAACCAGGCTTACTACTTTTAAAATCACATCTCATTGATCAAATGTAGCAATTTCTAGCTTTCTTAGCCATGTTAACCACCAGACAGCCTCCAAATGATCCTTGGTTAGCTATTAGGGGGAAAAAAACTCATGAGAACTTGATAAAAGATATGGAGCCCTCACCAGAAAAATACATCAGCACGCAAAATAATTTGCCAACAATTTTAATATGTAGACTCCAATTTAAAAACTCCTGCTATAAGAAGATTAAGATTTACCACTACCAAGAAAATCCAAATGTTCAGAGAAGGCTCAGAAGGAATCAGTTGAAGGCAACTAGTCTGAAGGAAACAAATGCATACTAGGAAAAGCACTGGACCTGGGGTGTGATTAAGGAACCTCAAGATCTGGATTCTGATTTCGCTATGTCACTAAACAGTTTGGGGCAAGGAAGTCACTTTTGTGAGTGCAAATTTACTTCTGTGTAAAATGGAGGCAGGGAGAAAAGAGACTAAGTAAGCTACATCAATGGTTCTGTGTGTGTTTATTCAACCAGCAGCATCAGCAACACCTAGGAACTCATTAGAAATGCAAAGTCTCAGCCCCCCGACCCCCGCCAGACCTAGAGAATCAGAATTTCTGGGAATGGGGTATGGCCATCTATCTGTTAAGGGATTCTGATGTACACTCAATTTTGAGAACCAAGCTGAACAATATCGAAAATCCCTTCAAGCTCTCCAACTTTATAATTTGCTTGAAAAGTATAAACTTCAGTAAGTTAAAATATAAAACCAAAACCAATAGTCTCAGTCACATCTGTTAAAAAAGATTTCCTAAAATTAATTTCTAAGGGGTAAAAGAATCTCTGTTTTTCCTTGTATCCTCCACAGTACTTTTGCAAAACTCTTTATAAATACTAGGTATTCAAATCCTTACCATGTAGGCCAATTTGGGCTAAAAAAAAAAGAAAACTGGACCCAGAGGTAGGTGAGACAGAAAATAACTGGTTCAAATTATCTTGAACAGTTACTTCCCCTACCTCCTGCCTGCTATCCAAATTATCCTACGGCTTTATTAACCAAGTAGTAAGAAAACTACTGGACTTAAGTTTTAGTCTAAAAGCAATAGCAATCTCACTTTCAATGAAAATGTGCTCAAGGCACACCATCAGGACTTACCAAGCAATAATAAAAACATTGTTCTGTAGAGGACAATCTGGGGGATGACCAGAGGGGGCGTGGTTGAGTGGCTAGGAGAATGGAGTGAAGGGCTAAAGAAGTACAAATTAGTAGTTCAGAGATGGTCATGGGGATGGGGAGCACGGCAAAGGCAATGCAGTTAGCATTAATGTAATGGCTAGGTGGAGAGCCAGAGGAGAAAAGGAGCAATTAAGGGATCATTTTATAAACTATATAAATGTCTAACCAATGTACTGTGTACTTGAAACTAATAATAAAATTAAATTAAAAAAAATTGTACTACCTTATTGCTAACAAAATACAGAATGATCTTGAAATTAATAAGACTAATGGTTATGGGTTTGATTCTAAGTAGGTAGGATATTTGATAAGGAACTTTTATTTATGAAGGTATATTATACTTACTTATAAAACAGCATCCTTATTTTTTAAAATATGATACTGAAATTTTTAAAAATGAAATGTCACCTGGGGTTAGCTTTAGTATTACTGAGAGTTGAGGTAAGGTGAGTGGGTGACAGGGTAAAAGAAACTAGATTGGCCATGAGATAAGAACTGAAGTAGATGTGAATATGTGGGGATTCACTTTACTGTGTTACTTGAACATTTTCTTTTTTAGGCAAGGCAACCCTTGGTTGACCTCACAGATTGCAAGGACCTTGTCAGCCTACAATCCCTTATTATTTTTTTTTATTTACGCCTACAGCACCCAGTCTTCCTAGGTGGTCTCCCATCCAAGTACTAACCAGGCCCGACCCTGCTTAGCTTCCGAGATCAGATGGGATCGGGCTTGTTCAGGGTGGCATGGCCATAGACACTACTTGAAAATTTTTAAGAGACAAAGCAGAAAAATTAAGAGAAAAAAAAAGCACATAATGGGATCCTGGAAACCAAATGAATAAACTGAAATGTTAAAAATGTCATTTCCCCATTACGAAGGGAAATAATATTGTACCTAAATCTAGTATGTCAACCTATTACTAAGAAACATGGATAATGTAATATAAACATCCCACCTACCATGAGATCTAAACTGATAGCGACAGGGTGGTGGACTGTCAGATCCACGTAACAGTGATGATATTAAGGCTCTCACATCACAAGAATAAAGAAACATTCTGACAGATGATTCTGAAATTGACATTTCTACTTATTTGTAAGCATTTTTTTAAATGGGAGTCTTTAAAAATTTATGTCCCATCACTGTCAATTAAAATTTTTGCATCAGAGAAATATGGACTAAGAGAAATCTGCATGGCAGCACTCTTTGCGACAATAAAAACTGAGAAACTGGTACCAAATTTGCACATTAACCAAACATTAAATCTTATTCATAGTCAAAACCTGAGAAATTTCTCCATTAAACCATCAAGTTCCCAACTTTGGTAGTAGCTTTAATAAAATCGAAAGTGAAATTCAGCTTGCTGTCCCTCTCACACCAGTCACCTCCAACAGTTAACTGTGGGCACTGAGCCACTGATTACTGTTCATTGGTAAAATAATGATAATGGTAAGTACATAAATCAAATCTCTAGGATCAATACTGTCCAATAGAACTTTCTGTGATGACGAAAAATGTTCTATATCCTGTGCTTTCCAATGTAGTAGCCTCTCACCATCTGCAGCTATTGGGCACTTGAAGTGTTGCAAATGGGACCAGAAAACGAAATTTTAAATTTTATTAATTTTGATCCATTCATCTGTTTTTGTTTTTCTTTTTATTATTATTTTTTATGATGACATTGGTTAACGAAATCCAGTAAGTTTCAGCTGTACACTTTAACAGTAAGGCATATATACGTATATGTAAATATAAAAATAATATATAATAGATATCATATAATATATATATTTATACATAATATATATAATAAATATATATTATATTTATATTGACATTTACATATATGTGTATTATATACTTTATATTATATATAAGTATATAAATATATGTGTATATAATATATATTATATATTAAATATATATATTTACTATATATGTATATTTACATATACATATATGTATTATATATTTTATATTATATATAAATATATAAATATACATATATATATATTTATATTTACACTGTGTGTTCACTTCCCATAGTTCTTCCTGTCACCACACATTTAAATAGACACATGTGGCTAGTGGTTAGCATAATGGACAATAGGGCTCTAGAATTCCTAAGAAAAGAAAACATACACACGTTTCACTTAATATCTAACATTTATTAAAATTGAAGATTGCAGAAAAGCATGAATGAGCCTGGCTCTATTACACAAGCTTAACTAACTTACTTTAGATTAATAAATGAAAGTGCTTAATATCACAAAAGGAATTTTGAGAATAAGGTTGATTCCAACCTCTGAAATTAAAAAAAGAAAAGCAGGTGAGACATTTTTCTGAAGAAGCGAGCAGTCACAGACTCCCTCTAGTGGCAAGAGATACAGTTGCTGCTGAAAAGCTGAACTGCTTCTGTTGTCTATGCATAAAACTGCTCACAGACATTTCTTTTATATAATTATAACTTTAAAAGATTCTAGGTCAATATACAAGGAAAATAGATCTTATTTTTTGTAAACAAAAGTGACACCTAATTTCCACTTACTATGAATGCTAGCTAGTCTCTCTAGAAATCTGATCTCTCCAGAAAAGAATGATTTGCCAATGAAATTTGGGAAATTGGGGCTTTCACGAAACAAAAGTTTATGAAGCCTTAACCAAACTGTGCGCAAAGGAAAATAGAGCAACTCTTCTCTGCTGATAAATGTTCTGGGATAGAATATGAAAAGGAGTGGATTCAGAAGTATAAAGCAGTAAGCAGCAATGGGGCTTGCAAAAACTCATGACACATCAAAAAACAATTAACATATTGCAAGAGCTCTTAATAACCAAAACAGTTCTTTTCATCCTGATATTAGGTTTCAAAAGACAGCTCTGCCACATCAACAGTCTTAACTACAACCATACATACTCGTTTAGATTTATCTATTGAACTACTACTTTCAAGTACAAGAATGAACTCAAAATAGAAACAACTAGGGTTACAGCTAGTGTTTTTCCCTCACAGCTTCAAGAAAGACAGCTTTTATATACACTGTAGTTAAGTACAGAATGTACAGAAAACAGTTATATACACAAAAGTGCATTAATATAATAATAAATTTAGCAGAAATACAGGAAAAAATCCTGGTTAAAATATGATACATTACAGTATTTAAGACTACTTGAAGATTCTCCAAATGAGTCAACTTCCTACGTGCTTTGGTTATGATGATGCTATAGAACTAATCTTTGAAACTCAAGGAAATTTTTAACCATCTGTGAAATGTTTTACATGTACTTGTATTTATCTTCAATAGCTTTTGACAAGTCTTATTAAACTCCCAACACAAATAACTTAGAATGGACAGTACCTATATCTAAATTAGAGTACTTAAAGAGAAAATTAAATTGAGCCACTACAGGAACAGACATGATCTGCTCCATTCCTAAAAGCCTGAGCTAGTTAACCTACCCCCAAAGTCTCAACTTAAATCCAATTGGTCAGCTACCAGCTACCATTAAAGAGCAAGCAGCTCCCCAAAACACGCCAAGGCTTCAGGCCACTGTTTCTTAGAATGCTTCAGAATAGGTAAATGTTAACTTGTCATTTACACGTTATGTCTACAGCTACCTTTATATAGTCAAAATGCATAAGTATAATTAGAGCGATTCTCCTCTTTTCCACTGCCATCCCTCACCACAAAAAAACAACATATATTTCCACAGGTTCCACTGACCACAAAGAGGTAACATTGAAACCTGACAATAAAGTACTATATATTGAAATCCAAGAAGACCAAACCAGTTTTTCTGCATTCAATATGAAAGTCAAATTAAAAATTAGCTTACCATAATGTGATCTAGGTTAAAACATTAATAACCTTAATTTAAAACTGTGAAAGGGGCTGAAAACAATTTCAATACCAGAAAAAGTATGAAAATAAAATTTTAGTGAGTCAACTCAGATTTTTCAACTATATCATGAAACTTCCTTACTCTTAATAGCCAGCTAATTAGAGGAATTTTCAGAGTTCCTTCTAAGCCTTTCAGAATAAGTAAATTATTTTCCAAAGAAATTAGAATTAAGCATTCTAAGGAGCTATGTTGCAGACACTATGCTGACAGAGGTGTCTAGGTCTAAATATCTCTCAGATGCTTCTTACCCACATAGCATAATTTCATCGTAAAGACAAAATTTATCCTACTTTGTCAGAGTTAAAACAAATCCAAAGTTATAACAGTACATGTACATACGAATACTTATTTTCTAGCTAATAGTCCTTTTAAGGACTCAATTTACCTCAAAGTTTAGACAGGTTGAATGTCAGTATGCTCACCATCAATACCATTATCTGAATGCAACTGGGAATTTTCCTATCAACCATCTCAAACTATAAAGTGACTTTAAATAACCCTCTTCCAATTCCAAGCAAATGTTTTCTTGAAGATAGGAATGCTAAAAAGTAATTTGTTTAAGGGGAGGGGAGTGTTCTGGCTATTACACAAATGAATGCAAAGAATCCTTAAAGTTAAGAGAATCAGCTTGCTATATAATCTCTGTTCTTGAAGTACTTTTACCTTGAAATTACCTTTCCAGATATTAAGAGTTATCTAATTTTAAAAAGTATTCTGGCTTATGACCTTTTTCAGAGAAAAAAAATAGAAGAATATATCATTAAGCTATACTTTAGATAACTTTCAATGTTATCTTCAATTCTTTAATTACTTAGATGGGCCAAAACGAAGTTATGCAAATGAAATTTCAGATCTGAAGGCTTCTGTTTTGTTATATACCCTATTACCATTCATTGGTTTGATTTAATGGCTTTGCTTACTGATATCCACCAGCATGGGCATTTTATAAAACGAATTACAACACTTAGATTATTTCTGAGTTTGGAAAAGCCTGATAGTAACAAAAAGTACAGAGTTCACCTTTAAGGCACATGAGGCTATATAGAGTAAGTCAAGGACAAAAATCTCTGCTAGAGTATCTGGAAATAAGAGTTGTACATTTGTCATGTACTAACATTTTTGGCATAAATATGAAGACATCTGATAAATTTCACAATTTGTAAAGCTCATCAGAATCTGGATACCTTTATACAGTAGTTTCTCGGAATTTTTCCTTTATGAGAGGATTTAGCACTTTTCAAGACTAAATAAAATGAGATGTCCGCCCAATCCACAAAATCATTAAATAACAAGTCAGTTTCTGGGATTAATTCGACAATATTTAGTTAACCCAAAGGACTGAGGAAACGAGCAAAACTGCCACAGGCTAACAAAAAAAAAAATGAGACAAGTCTCATAAAAAAAAAAAAAGGTTTTTATTTTATTCTAAGTTCTTGTTAGGACTGAATGAACTAATCCTTTATACTCCACTACACATTATATTACACTGTCTTACTTTAATTCTGTTGCAAACCTGCAGAAAGACATGCCATTTTGTTTAACTCAAGGTTCATACTTTGAAAAGCTGTGGTGGGGAATGACAAGCCTCTACCGTATCTTTTTTTTTTTCAGTTTTATTGATATATAATTGACATACATACAAGATCTTTAATAAGATGTTTCTGGATAAATCTCAGAGGACTTTATGATGCTCTCAGTTAACAAGCTTTATTTTTAATGGGGGAGACATTTGCTCCAATGTCAAATCTCTATAGATGAGAACTGACAATGGAGCAAATAAGCCTCAATTTTCAATTAATTTTTTAGGACTTATATTTGAAAGGAAAAGCATTGAGTTGGGTTTGTTTTAAATTGAACTCAGAAATATACCAGACTGAATAAGTTATTGCTTATTCCAAGAAAAAAATAATTCAAACTTGAATTATTTACATGAGGCATTAAAACAGAAGTATAGCACACTAACAAAGACAAGAAAACTGTCTTTTTCTGCTGGTTTTATTTTGGGGGGATGGAGAAGATTGTAAACTCCCTCTTCAATCATGAGCAAACCCAAGTTGTTTTGCTTTTTTTTTTTTCTTTTAATCAGAGGAAGTATTTCAATTTCTTCCAAACCAACTTTATGGACTATCTCTATAGTTCCATAAAGACAGTTCATCCAGACTTATACAAAATTTCATGCCGTACCATACTATAAACTCTCAAAACTTTATGTACTTTTTAAATTGGCTTTGTGGTGCTTTGGTAAACTTGTTTAATAGTGATCTAAGTTAAACCTAAGGTATTAAGACTATGTGATCGTTGGGAGAGTAGAGAAATTGGTCTTACTACATCACGACCCTGTTTAAGATTTTCTTTTACTGGTCACAAGTAAATTGTTTCCAAGTATTTAACAGATAAATGCTGCTCCACGGTCTCTGGAATTTTGCTTTTACTAAGAGCAGACAGAGAACGCAGCTGTATTTGCTCTTCTCCCTGTTTACTCTTCCTACACGTGAAAGGGAAAACACAACGTGGTTCAGTTGCCCCTTTCCACCTTCCTCAGAGTACTCTATGGTCTATTCTCCAAGTTCTCTCTGGGCCCTCTAAGCTGGTCAGGAGCACCAAAGAGGGGCTAAGAGGAAAGTCAGAAAGATTACTCTATATACTTATATGTCAGAAAATTTTTCGAGTATGAATTTTGTAGTCTTCAAATTGTTACAACTATACCACCAACCTCAGCAAAGCTGCAATATATGAATTTTTATCCTCAGTCTCAATTCTTTGAACTTCAAGGGACCAAAATGAAATCAAATTTTCAAAACACATGATGGTAAGCAAAGGTTAAACCTTTATACATAGATTAAGATTTTTAAATTAAGAATTTAAATCTTTAATCTTTATAGTAACAAGCTACTTGATGTGATTAAAAAGTTAAAAAAAGGAGAAATTCCCATCAACGTGACTCTAGTTCTAAAAAAATAATTGATTACAATTCCTACAGTATCACGATTACCTCTTAAAAGTTATCCACAACAAATGACAATTATGAAAGTCAGAAAGCAACCTGATTGTCAGCAGTATTCGTTTCCATCTTTTTTAACCCATGTGAATGTTTAAAGACGTGTGGTAGAAGAAAAGGAATCACACTACTTCAAATGATCATGATAACAAACACTCCATGAAAACATTTAAAGAAACTCCATGATTTCACGTTTAAAATTAGTTCTATTAACAGCCAACAAGCTAAGGTGTTTTTTTTTTTTTTTAGTTTTGTTTTGTTCTGTTTTGTTTTTTGTTTTTTGGTATTACGTCACTGCTCTGTGTATTTCTAGTGATTTATAGAGAAGTTTAGCAGAACTATAAGGGTCTTCTTTAGTTAATTTTGAACATTAACCTGTTCACATGCCAGAAGCTGTTAAACCAAATATTTAAAAATTAGAGCTGTGCTGGAAAACAAATGACCTACAAAAAGAACTTAAGAGATATTTTCTGCCTTTGAGGCAGTTGACAGCCTAAAACTTCAGAAAGCAGTGGAAAAGCAAAGTCAGTTATTTTGCTCAATTGTTTCTGCTTGAATATTAATCAACGTAGCATCAAGTCTAAAATTCAGCTCTTAGTAACATTTCCTCAGTAGTCATCACTTACAGAAGAGATTCTGAATTTACATAAAGTGAAAAACAAAGACTACCTACAGAAAAGATATTAGGGCCTGTTTTTACATTTCGAGTTAATAAGGAATGAAAACAGAACTAAACCTAATAAAGACACTATTGTAAACAGCAAGCCACACCCTGCCCCCACAACCTCAAAAAAAGATTTCCACTAGGAGTTGAGAATTCTGCTATGGCCCTTTAGAAGAAGTAAACTAAGAAACTGTAAATTAAGGAAACTGAATTATGATCTCTCCACATGTACATAGACTGATATAATGAAGTACTTGTCAGCGTTACCTTGAAATTTTCTAAACTGTAAAAGTACTAGTCTTTGAAAAAGCCTACTTAACCACCGTAAAGTTTAAATAGTCAAAACATTTACTAAATCTGTGGTTCTTAAAATTAGAGTACATTGCAGAATAACGTGGTGCTTGTTAAAATACAATGCTGGGCCCCTTCCCTGGGGTTTCTGATTCATCAGGTCTCGGGTGGGGCCCCATAGTAAGCATTTCTAACAACTTCTCAGGTGATGCTGAAGCTTCTGGTCCAGGGATCATCTGCTGAGAACCACTGGCCTTAAGTATTAACAGTATACATCAGCACAGCCATAACCAAAAGTTTGGTCAAGATGCATGTAAACAAATGAGGAGAGAATACTTTAATGCTTAGAAAGAATGCTGAGAGCTTCACCCTTATTACATCAAAACGTCTACATCTGCTTCATGGTCTTCCTCAGTCACTTTCAAGGATAGCACTTCTTCATTAAGGAAGAGCCCACTGAGCCGCTCCTTTCGAGCCTGCCTCTGCTCTTTCAGCTGCCTCTTGCGTAAGGCCTTCTGCTGCAACTTCCGCTGTTTGGATCGCTTCTGTCAAAATAAAAATTCCTAAATCAGTAAGGCTTAATTCTGGCCACCCCCAGAGTATTTTATGGATCAAAGTCTACATTTTCAGGATTTTAAAAGATATTCAAATTCCTCTGCAGTATGATCCTGGTTCCAGTAAATAAGCCACTGGCTTAGACTTGAAAATAATGCTTCAAGATTCTATTTTTACAGTCTTCGACCAATAAATCTTGCTTACTTTGCCAAAGTTATAGCTAACCAATCATTTCCAGGCCTTTTTACAATCAAATTAAAGTACACTGGCATCATTGCAAAGTGAACACATAGTGAATAATACTGAACACAAATGTATAGAGTATTTCCAAAGGCTCTAATGTGTATCTTTTAAGGTGCCTTTTATCCAAAAGCACTAGCAATTTTACAATGACTAGGAAAGAACGTCTTTTTCATATTAGGCAAATAACACCATAAAAAGCCCATTAGAACCCACTGGGTACTCTATTCCTTGTCACTGGTGAACTAATGCCAAAAGGGAATGACCACATATCCAGAGGAATCCCTTGGCCACCGACAAGGCTGGCTCTCTTTCTGCTACTTCGGTAAAAGCCAGAGAAGGAATCATGTGTATCTTCTAGTCACCACTAGGTTCTCAAAGAGGTAAAAAGACACCCTTATCATTCTTAGGTTGGCTCCAGACTGTCAGCACTGCAAGGGACTGAACTCTCCAGCTAAGCATCACAACCACACATATACTTATACCTCCCATTTTTATATGCCCAATAATATCATACAGAATTTCTTCAACTATGAAAAGAGTAGACGGAAATTAAGGAAAGCATTATTACATTTTTAAAAGGGCTAAGAAGAAACATCCGAGACTAAAACATTAAGAAAATATTTAATGCATACAAAAGGCAGACAGAATATTCTTAGGAGCCAATAGCAACATCAGCAACATGAAGAGATCCACTCAGTAGAGAGCTGCAGTCAACACTGCAATCCTGAGACTCGCTCATTGTTTCCAACAATTTATCTTACTTAAAACAGACACAAAAATCAGATAAAACTGAATGATACAGCTGTGGGTCAAAACAGTATTTCAAGCATTCAGCCTTGAGGGCTCAGTTCGACAGCAGAGCATCCTGCTTGTTCACTTGAAACTGAAACCCACAGGCATCTAGATAGCAGGATAAGTTCAACTTCAAGAAATTTATAGGAAGGAGTACTAATGTTAATACTGAAAAGTAAAGTTTTGAATCGATTAGATGTTTTACTTTTGAATCCCGAATCCGCTCTGCTGCACTTGCAGATAGGTTGCTATCACTGTGTGCTCGACTCATGTTGGCACTGGAGTTTGAAGCAGAGTTTCCAACGCTGGACCCACTGCTGCTTGCAGAACTGACCATGCTGGCACTGCTGCTGCTGGCACTGGCACTGGCACCGCTTACTCCACTGGTGCTTGCACAACTGAAGTTGCTTCTCTTCCAGGCCTCTCTTGCAGACCGCTGGCGAGGGCTATGCTCCTTGATGTAGTTTCTGACCTTGGAACACATGCACAGAAACCGGTTAGTACTGTTCCTTGACATTCTACCCTCAAAGCAGTGGAGAAAAGAATAATGCTGTGCTTACTTTAAAAGACTGTCAACAAAAGTGCTACTGAGGTACACAGGTAGAATATAAGAATAAAAGAAATTTCTTGACAATGTTCACAGTTCTAGATACATATTATGGAGACAGATTTTCAAAGCACATAAAATATGTGCTACTGACCTCCAGAATTTAAGATTCTAAGGTAATAACACTCAGCAACAGAAACTAACAATAAAATAAAACAGATGAGATTAGGCACTTTTAAAGATCTCCACTTAAGACGATGTAAGTAGGTTGCTAATGATATCTAACATTAGAGCGTTTCATAGCTCTTAACTAGAGGCCCAGGGTACCTGTCTTCAAATGTAAGGCATCAATTTACCACACTAACAAAAAATGGGCTGAAATATAGAAAACTCTAATATTTCTGTTGAGCGAAATACTGACCTGAGAAAAGTGTTTCCTAAATGATAAATACAAAAAAATTAAAGTAGAACATAAGTATTCATTTAGCTGTGTACCAGAGAAAAAGACACCAGTAAAGACTGTTTAGAAGATAACAGAAATATGTATTTCAGAATAGCAGAAGGAAAATCACGTTTTACCCTAGCCAGGCTCAATTACTTCCTAAGACTACTCAAATCCTTCAGCTCAGATGTTCATTCAAGTATACCTCTCAATAATCAGCATTTTGATTCTGTCAGGCAGTCTTTTGTAAGCTGACTGAGAATAAATCTATAGCTTAGTATAACCACCCCTCATGTGGTAAAATTAAGTTTCAAAGCCTACACAGCTAAAAAGCAGGTTCTAGATCCACATGATCCCAGAAAGATACTGCTAGGTGAAATGTACATAAAACCTCTTAAAACCATGTGTTCTCAAATATTACCATCATTTTTTCTAATGTTGCATTTCACGGCAGTGATTTTGACCTAAATTATCTATGTATGTACATATGATCATTCAAGTATACATGTTATAAAACAATGGTATTTTCGATAGCTGAACAATCTGTATTTTCTTTACATACCTGCTTCAATTTTTCATCTGTGAGACAGTTAAGTTCAATAATAAACTCACTGTCTGTAGGGGAGATTTGAGCAGAAGGATCAATTATTTTAATAATGTCGAGTTGCTCCCGAAGACCCATCTCAGTACTGACTTTACGACTCAGATACTCAATATATTCCACCTAAGTAATGAAAAATTATAATAAACAAGATCAATTGCCAAAACCTCCTATTGTTTAGTATATCATTTATAATGTGTTTTAAATATTGAAGCACTTAATATTATATTTGTTCCCTGAAAAAACAGTTAGTGAAAGCTCAAATTCAGATTTACTGAGCAATCCACATATACCCAGCGACTTTCAACAGGCAATAAATTGAGCTTCACACATTCTCCACATATATGCTTTTAATTAAGAATGCTGAAATCTCTACCTGCTCATCATTTGTCATTGCACTCCAAGGAAGTTCATCTAAATTCCAGTGCTTGTTTTTCTTTTTAGGAAGTAGGCAAGGTGAACTTGGAATACTGGGTATGACATCAGAAAGCACGTCACTCCCACTTGCAATGTCACTGCCTGGTAACTTTATAAAAATGAGGAGAAGGGGGTATAGAGAGAAAAATTTGTAATAAATACATTTTAAATACAACACATTTCACATTGACTAAAATTACCTTAATAAAAAGACTAATGACAAATACAGAATCAGAAGACATCAATTCTGATCCAATCCTATTTTAGACAAAGCAGCAACATCAATACATTCTTTGTACACAGTCACTTATTTAATGAGAGTTATTTTCCAAAAGCTTAAAATCATACTCAAGACTTGTTAAAATGCTAACTTAAGGTTTTTAATGTGAATATAGGCTAGGGAAGCGGTCCCCAACCTCTTTGGCACCAGGGACAGGTACTCCTATGAGAATCTAATGCCTGATGATCTGAGGTGGAGCTGAGGTGGAGCTGAGGTGGCGACTCTAGCGCTGGGGGAGCAGCTGCAAATACAGATGAAGCTTTGCTGCTCACATCCTGTCGTGCAGCTCATTTCCTAACAGGCCACTGACTGGTACTGGTCTGCGGCCTGGGGTTAGGGACCCCTGGGCTAGGGCCCATACAGCATAATGAAAAAGGGGCACAGGTCTCAATCTCAGGAGACCTGAGTGATCTGCCATTACCTGGCTCTTTGCCAGACACTGTGCTAGAAACACTGTCAATATAAAGACAAATAAATCATGGTCCTTGTCCTCAAGTCTGTATTAACAACCTTGAGACGATTAAAATATACTGTTAATATAAAGCAAAACACTTTAAAATCTAGTAGTATTGTAAAAGAAAAATTAGAAAAAAAAATGTAAGAGACAATGTACAAAGGAGAAATACAAGCACGTCTAATACACAGAAAATCGAATCAGTTTAAAGTGAGATGGACAGCAAAAATATGTGCTATGATTTTATATTGCCTATTAAAAGCCAGTCAGAATGAATTTAATTTTTAACAACTTTATTGAGTTCTAAGTGATATACAAAGAGCTATACATATTTAATGTTTAAAATTTGATGAGTTTGGAACCTAGACATATACCCATGAAACCATCACCACAATCAAGGTAATAAACACCAAAACTCAGAATGGATTTAATTTTAAATAAGCGTGTTTAAGTCATTCATGAAGATTACTGTAATTACACATATTTAGCTTCCTATTGTACCCACAGCAGCATAATAGGTATAGGGGATTCAAAGGTGTGTAAGTTGTGGTCTTTGCACAAGAACTTTGTACTCTACTTGGGAAAATAATACAATCACATAAATGTACAATTATACAGCATAGCAGATGATGAATGTGAGGAATGAGATGACAGGTCATCAATGGAAATATCTAGCAGTGAGCTTGAAACTGCACAATTAAAGCTTAGGAGAGCTACGAGGGGGCAGGCATTGATTGGGTAGTCAACTGCACAGAAGAGAGGAATGAAGCCACAAAAATGGCTATGCAAGGTGACCATGATGTTTAGAATGAAATTGTCTAAGTTCACTACTACTTTTAAAAACCATACTTTCACTTTGACAGGCATTAATGAATCCAAGTGCATAAGTAACTTCCAACAATTTGTATGACTTCCTTTAAAATCTCATTAACTACATTGTTTTAATTGCTCACCCTCAGCCCTAAGGTGATCTAGTCAGTGTCAGGCTTTAATGTCAAAAAAAAAAAAATGTTTTGCTATTTTCCCTTTGAATGACTTCAAATCAAAACATTACTACATTAAAGATCTCTCCAGGGTTCCTAAAAGAAAATGAGATACTCATCAGATGAAAGGCCTCTCCTACTTCAAGCTCGGTTGATAAATTAGGTAGAGAAAGGAACTCTCAAAATATCTACTTTTGAAATTTTAGAAAATTTTTCATCTAATTCTTTAGCAAATATCTATCACATACCAGACCATATTAAGTACTTAAATCTGTGTCTTTAATTCTGTTTATGTATCTGTTGCAGGTGTGAGAGGTGGTAAAAAAGGCAACCAATGATTCTTTGGTCATTTTTTTTTCAATAAGAAGTAAAAAGATCCCAAACAGAGTTCAAATCCTAGCTTCACTGCTCACTAGCTATGTGATCTTGTGGAGGTCAGTTTGCTTCTTTGAAACCTCAGAATCTTCAGCATAAATTATGGTTAATGCCATCCATCTCAAAGGACTGTTGAAAGGTTTAAATGAATTAACATGCCTGGAACATAGGTGACTCTCAATAAATAGGCATATTTTGCTTTTTCCATCTCTTGCCATGGCTTTAGACCCTTAAAAAAGGTAACATAAACCCTAAGAGAATGCCACGTTACTAAAGTGGCTGGGTTAAGTTTCACAAAGTAGACTCTCAGAACGGCCGAAGGAGTAAAAGGAAAAGGCATTCAAGTATGGGGAATAATTTAGTAAAACAGATGGAAAAAACACAGGATGGAGTTAAGAAAACCAATACGATGAAAACAAAAAATCGTGCTAGGGATTTGAAAGTGAACAGAAGAACCAGAAACTGTTATACGATATGCAGAAGTAATCCAATAACATTTCCTAAGTAGAAGTAACTCAATAAAACTGGTCTTGAAGGAAGATGAGTTCAAAAGCAGTATGGGGACAAAATAGAGAGAGAAAAGACTGGAATTAGACAATTTTCGTTTGATCTAGGCCCAGCAAAAATGGAAAGAAAAATGAGAACATATAAAATTTCAAATGAAAATCAATTTACAAGGCTGTTTATAACTGAGTGGATAAGAAAAATAGTCAGATGACCAACGTGAGAGCAGCAGAAAACTGGCAACACTTGGGACGACAAACTTAAACGCCTCAATTTTTCTAGCAAGAGACGTGAAGCAATGTTATAGATCTTCCAGTCTAATACCCTCATTTTACAAAGAAGGAAAAGTGATGTCCAGGGAGGGTCACATGGTTAGTGGCAACATCCAAAGTAGGATACAAGTCCAGTGCTTTCAACTATACAAGGACGTCTTGCCTTGCAGGTTTTTGGAATAAGAGAAGAATGCAATTTGGGATATGGAGAATTTTAGTGATAAGGATAGAAGTACAAGTGTCCTTTGAAATGACAATAGTCATTGTCACTACACTCTAATAAATACATACCACAAAGCAGAGTCTATTTTTCCCCCACTATGACTGGGAGTTTCATTGTTGATCAAGGACTTGGCATCAGATAATGGCTTAGCATTAAATAATAAGGTTATCCAAGTAGAAATGTCAAGTAGTCAATTGGAGACATGGGGTGAGAGTAGCAGATGTACATGAAAATTAATTGTCTGGGCTCCTGTATATTTATTAGGCCAGCAATTTTCCATTTTATTACGATAAAATATTTCAGGACAAAAATGCTTAATAATTCTCATGCCATATTTTTCACAGACAGCAATACTTGGTATATTTATACTATAATCAGTAATTGAGACACATAGGAAAAATTAAATCAAACCTCTGCCATATTTTCTGCAATGTGCAGCAAAATTTTATGAGTAAGCTCCTATCCGTAACAGCTGATGTGTAATTTCAAAATGCACCTCTAGGTTTCAAGTGACAGCTGAATTATTCTTTAAATTTTCTATGCTTTCCTGCTCAACAATAAAATAATTTCTCAAGCTCTAAGACTAGTCAAACATGTTTTTAATAATAAAAGGACTGCTAGCAAAGAAAACTATCTGCAAAGCGAAATGCTTCAAGGTTACTTCAAATGCTAAAATGTTATTTCATTCTAAGGTTAAAATCCTGCCTTATTAAGTAGTTAGTATTTCTCTTCCCAGAATCTGTGAATCATTTATAGTTATTTAGCAATAACTGAAATATCTGTTAAAAAGGAAGATTTAAACAGATGCAGTTTTTAATCACAGAGGTAACCTGAATTTTTTTTAAACTACAGTCAACAATTTTTAGTCTATATTAATCCTAACACATAATTTGCAATTATCTTCTTGGATAATTTACTGCTCATCATTATGAAGACCCACAAAGACAAGAGAGCATTTTAAACCTTTCAGCATATTTAAATAGCAAATATCCATAGCAACAGAGTACCCATACTCCAATTTCATAAGTGGGAAAACACATTGCTGAGGCAGGCCCGCTTTTTGTTCCAATGTTGTAGTCAGTCATGTATATGAACAGTGAGTGGTTGAGGGCAGTTCTGCACTCTACTCATGAAATGACTGAAGAAGTTGGCAACTAAAATTTTAAAAAAACATTGCCATTTTGCAACATTATAAAAACTCTAAATAAATCACAAGAAATAAGTGGAAAACTATTTCTCAGAATTATCAGGATTATCAGGATTATACTTTATAATCCATCTGATTATACTTTATTAAGAATCCTTGTTGTCTGATTTTAACTACAAAGTGCACACTTAAAAAATGAGGCATTGAAGAATAAAAAGGTACCCAGATAAAGATGCTCACTGCTACATTATTTTAATGGAAAAAAAAACTGAAACATGTACATAGAGGAATGATTTCACAAGTTCTGGCACATCTAGGATCTGGAATATTATGTAGTCATTTAAAGAATCATAATGAAGATCATGAAAATGTTTATGTTAAATGAGAAAATCTTACTGCAATATTTTATGCAGAAAAGAGAACACTTCCTAACTCATTCTATGAAGCCAAAGCCATACAAAAAAATCAGAAAAAAACTACAGACCAATATTCCTTATGAATACAGATGCAAAAATCCTCAACAAAATACTAGCAAACCAAATTCAGCAGCGTATTAAAAGAGTTATATACCATGACCGATTAGGACTAATTCCAGGAATACAACATACAAAAATCAATGTAGTGTATCAAAATATTGAATGAAGGAAAGGACCTGCATGATCATCTCGATAGATGAAGAAAAAGCATTTGACAAAAATCTAATACCCTTTCAGATAAAAGCACTGAACAAACTAGGAAGAAAAGAGAAATTCCTCAATACGTTCAAGGGAATTTATGAAAAACCTACAACTAACATTATACTCAATGGTGAGAGACTGAAAGCTTTTCCCCTGACATCTGGAAAAAGACAAGGATGTCTGCTTTTGCCACTTCTGTTCAACACTATACTGGAGATCTAGCCAGGTCAATTAAGAAAGGAAAAGAAAAGCTATCCAGATTGGAACAGAAGAAGAAAAAACTATCTCTTTTCATAGACGACACGACCTTAAAAACCCTAAAGAATCCACATTAAAAAAAAAAAAAAAAAAAAAAAACATTAAAGCTAGCAAATGAGTCCAGCAAAGCTGCAGGATACAAAATCAAATTACAAAAAAATCAGTTGTATCTCTATATAATAGAAATGAACAGTCTGAAAATGAAAATGAGAAAACAATTCCATTTACAACTGCTTCAAAAGAATGGAATATTTAGAAATAAACTGAACCAAGGAAGTACAAGACTTGGACGCTGAAAACTACAGAACATCATTGAAAGAAACTCAAGAAAACCTAAACAAAAATATCCCATCCCGTGTTCAAGGACTGAAATATTTCATATTGTTAAGATGGCAACACTCCCTAAATCGATCTACAGAATCGATGCAATCTCTATCAAAATTCTGACTACCCTTTTTGCAGAAATGGACAACCTAATCCTAACATTCATATAGAATTGCACAAGGGACCCCAAATAGAAAAAACAATCTCGATAAAACAAAGGGAAACAACTCTCACTTCCTGATTTCGAATCTTACTACAAAGCCAGGGTAACTAAAACAGTGTGGTACTGGCATAAGGATAGACATATATATCAATGGAATATAAATGAGAGTTCAGAATTAAACCTATACATTTATAGCTAATTTATTTTCCACAAAAGTACCAAGATCATTTGATAAGGAAAGAATATGGCCTTTGCAACAAATAGTGCTGGAACAACTGGGTATCTACATACAAAAGAACTAATTTAGACCATTTTACACCATATACAAAAAGTAGCTCAAAATGGATCAAAGGCCTAAATTTAAGAACTATAACTCTAAAATTCTGAGAAGGAAATAGGTGAAAATCTGCATAACCAGTGTTTTTTTTTTTTAAATATGACATCATAAGTACAGCATCCAAAGGAAAAAAAAAAACAGATAAATTGGACTTCATTAAAACTAAAAATTTTGTGTAACAAAGGACATTTATCAAGTGAACAGACACTATCAAGTTGAAAGACAACCCACAGAATGGGAAATATTTTTGCAAATTATGTATATAATAAGGGTCTAGTAGCCATAAGATATAAAGAACTCTTACAATTCAACAATAAAAGATGAATAACACACTTTAAAAATGGGCAAAGGATTTGAATAGGTATTTTTTCCAAAGAAGATATACAAACGGCCAATAAGCACATGAAAGGATGCTCAACATCATTAGTCATTAGGAAGATGCAAATCAAAACCACAATGAGATACCACTTTACATGCAGTAGAGTAGCTATAACCAAAGACAGACAATACCAAGGATTGTTGTCTCCAAGGATGTGGAGAGATTGGAACTTTCATACACAGTTATGCTCCACATAACGTTTCGCTCAATATATGAGGGTGATCCTGTAAGATTATAATGGAGCTGAAAAATCCCTATTGCCGAGTGCCATCCTAGCCATCATAATATCATAGCACAATGCATTACTCATGTGTTTGCTGTCATGCTGATGCAAACAAACCCACTGTACTGCCAGTGGCATAAAAGTATAGCACACACAACTATGTACAGTATGTAATGATAATAATAATAATAATAATAATAATAATAATAAATGTTACTGGTTTTTCTATTAACTATACTGTATTTTTTCATCATTTTAATGTGTACTCTTTCTAGTTATTAAAAAAAAGGTCACTGTAAGACGGAATACCATGTTATGTCAGCAGCAGCCTCACACATCTTGTGTTTACCATGCCTCTAGATTGCATCGTTTTCTCTAGTACTTGATTTAACCTTTGTTTTGTACACTAACGTGCTATATAGGTTTGTAGCCTAGGAGCAATAGGCTATACCATATAGCCTACGTGTGAAGTAAGCTGTACCGTTGGTTGGTATATGCATTCTCTGATGTCTGCACGACAAAATCGTCTCACAATGCATTTCTCAAAATGTATCCCCATCAAGTGGGGCATGACTGTATTGCTGGTAGAAATGTAAAATGGTACAGCCACTTTGGAAAACATTTTGGCAGTTTCTCAAAAAGATAAACATGAAGTTATCAGACCCAGCAATTCCACTCCTAAGTGTATATCCAAGAGAGTTAAAAATATACATCCATATAAAAACTTATGCCTGAATGTTCATAGCAGCCCCAAAGTGGAAACACCTCCAACATCCATCAGCTAATGAATGGATAAACAAAATGCGGTGTGTCCATGCAATGGAATATTCAGCCATAGAAAGGAATTGCTATGGACTGAAGGTTTGTGTGCCTCTCCTGCAAAATCTGTATCTTGAAGACATAATCCCAATGTGATAATATTTGGAGGTGGGGCCTTGGGGAGGTAACTAGGTTTATTTATATAGTTCATGAGGGTGGAGACCCCGTGATGAAATCGGTGACCTTACAAGGGGATAAAGAGACCAGAGCTCGCTCTCACTCACACGTGCACTCTCGTGCTCTCGCTTGCTCACTCTCTCTCTCTCTCGCTCTCTCTCTCTCGCTTGCTCTCTCTCTCTCTCCCTCTCTCCCTCTCTCCATTTCTTGTAAAGACACAGCAAGAGGCAGCCATCTAAAACCGAGGAAGAGGGCCCTCACCAGAACCTGCCCATGCTAGCATTTTGAACTCAGACTTCCAACTTCCAGAACTGTAGAAATAAATGTTTGGTGTTTAAGCCACCCAACCTATGGTATTTGTTATAGTAATTTAAACTAAGACAGGAATGAAGTACTGTTACATGCTACAATATGGATGAACCTTGAAAATATCATGCTAAGTGAAAGAACTCAGACACAGAAGCTACATATATGAGTCCATTTGTACAAAATGTCCAGAAAGGCAAATCCACAGAGAAAGCAGATTAGTGACTGCTAGGTGATGGGAGCAGGGGGAATTGAGGCTATCTGCTAACAGGGATGGATTTCCTTTTGGCATGATGGGAATGTCCTGGACTTGGTGGTGATGGCTGCACAGCATTATGAATATATTAAAAACTGCCAAATTATACACTTTAAAAGTACTTAAATGGTGAATTTTATCTCAACTTTTTAAGTTTAAAAAAACATAATTTTTACTCAAATCATATTTATAACTATATATAAAATAGAAGCCTTTGAAATTATATAAAATAGAAAAATAGAGGGACTGTAGATTTATCCTCTGTAAAAACTTAATTTTCAGTGTGGCATTGTTTATAACAAGAAAAACTGAAACCAATCTAAATATCCATTATTAAGGAACTGATTACATTATGATGCAGCCATCAAAAAGAATGAGCTATATTAGTTGAAAAAGCAAAGGGCCAAACAATGGCTTAAGTATGATCCCATTTGTGTGTGTTTTCAGTGCTATACAACCATACTCGTATCTGCACAAGCTCTTCACAGTGCTAACCACAGTGGAGTGGAACTTAGAGACTCCTATTTTTAATTTTATGCCATTGCATATTTTTTTATTAAAAAAATTGTTAGGAATAAAAAACAATATTTGATTCCTCTTTTGGCATACAATCTCAGGTATTTAGATGGCTTGCAAACACAGTAAGCACTCAGGTATCTGTTGAATATAACATTTGCTGTATGCAAGGAAAGCTTCTTTAAATGTTAATGTTTTGCAATCAGAAAATGGATGTTGTAATAACATGATCTACATTTTCTGAGAGACTGCGCTCTTTATAAGGAATCGGTTCCAAACAATTTGCCACAGTCATTTTACATGGTGTACATGCCACAAGAAGAAAAACAGGTAAAAAAAATCCCTACATACGAAGAGAATACGAATTGAAAACTTATATTGTATGTCTGATAACAAGACTCAAAATTATATATTCATAATAGTGGTTTGTGATCCTAGATATGTAACATGACCCTGATACAAGGATACTGTGCCTGTAAGGACACGAAGCCTTTTTATTATAATGTAGAAAGAGTAAATTGGCTTAGATTCATGTACAGAAAAGTACTGATGAAACATAATAATGGGGACATTATACAAGTATTAAATTACACGAAAATCTACAAAAGGACATCTGTAGCATCAGAAGCCTAAAAGGTACATTAGTAAAACTAAAGGATATACATTCTATCTAATTCTTAATGATATCCCAGAATCTGTAGGATTGAATAAACACTGGAGAAATTTGCTTTGAGGTAGAGATGAAAATATCAAAATAGAAATTCATACATCTATTTAGGGAGTAATGATGGCAACATAAGGGGAAAAAAAACCTACCTGCCATTCAAACTCGCTATCCGACCAATCCCAGTACGTGCTAATAGAAGAAGATACATCACTGCAGACACTCCCCTCAGGGAACAAATCAAAAGAAGTGAAATCTTGATCATCTAACAGGGAATAGCAATCATCTTGATCTCCAACAGAAACTGATGAAAACAGCTCCTCACTGCATTCTGAGCTGGCAACACTTGTTCCACAAGAAGTTAAGTTCCACCTTAGAAGCACAACACAGAAATAAAAGTACTTAAAAGTACAAAAAAGAAATAACAACAGGAATTGCAGAATCTATCCAATTAAAAGATATTAATAGTATATATTTATGACATTTATGTTTTTAGGTATAATGATATTGTGATTATTTTCAAGAGCCCTTTTAAGGATATATACTAAAATATTTATGAATGAAATATGTCTGGGATTTGTCTCAAAATAATAAGGAAGAGATTGTTAAATGAGTAGGAGTATTGATAAAGCACACTGCCATACGTGAGTAATTATTGAAGCTGGGTGATGGGTATGTGAGGTTCATTACACTATTCTCTCTACCTTTCCACCTGTCTGGAAATATTGCAATAAAATATTTTAAAAGAAAAATGTATTTAAATTAGGAACAAAGTAAAACCTTCATCCACACACAAAATATATAGCATAGTGGTTATGAGTAAGCTCTGGAGTCAAATCGAGTTCAAATTCTTGCTCTGTCTGTCACTTGCCTGCTTTTTTTTTTATCTTAAGCAAAACACACCCTTCTCCAAGCCTGTATCCTCATTTTAAAAATGCAGTTATTGTGAAGATTACATGAGGACATATACAGACTTAGCAGGCCTAAAAAGTGCTCAGTACATGGAAGATATTATTATTAAAGGAAGAGGATAGCCATTGCAGGACAGGGAAAAGCACCAACAAAGTACATAGGTAGAAGCTCAAAAGTGTTCCTTATATTTAAAAACTTTTATATGTTAGTGTTATACAGGATCATTGTTATAGAGGAGATGTTGGAATGAGAAAGGAGTAATTAAGATTAAAATGACCAATAATACCCAGCAATAACTAATCCATAATATTTTGGTATTTTCTGCATGCATACATATTTTTTTACAGGCTCAGCATTCTGCATATATTTTAGTATCCAGCTTTTTTTTTTTTTTTTACTTAACATTATATACTGAACATTTCCCAAAATAAATTACTTGAAAACATTTTAATGCCATTGATTAAATGTATCACAATTGATTTAACCTTATTCCTTCAATATATACTTCAGCTGTTTCCAATTTTTTTGGTATTACAAATAATATTGAGCTGAAACTTTCTGTTTATAATTACTTATCCAAATATAATCTCTCAAGGTAGATTACTTGAAAGTACTGAGTCACAGAATGCAAACACTTCTAAAGGTCATAGTATACTTAGTCAAATACCTTTCTGAAAACCTGCGACTTATACTCCCCAAAGCAGTATATAAAAGTGCTCATTTCACCAGAATCTTAACAGCACTGGAATTTTCATTTAAAAAATTTTTACCTGATGGAAGAAAAACGTTTTTGTACCAATTTTTTAATTCTTTGATTACCGGCAAGATCAAAATTAAAAATATTTATTAGCTATTTTGCTATAACATTTTTCTCTGTTAATGTTTTTCTTATTGATTCTGTAAGAGTTCTTTATGCATTAAAGATATTAACATTTTGTCTATTGTATTTGTTGCAGGGATATAGTTTTTTGTTGTTGTTCTTGAAATCTATAAATCTGCTTTATTTTATAAATTTCCACTAGCTTTATGCCAATAATGAGATAATCTTCATTGTTTTGGCAGTAGCCTACGGAATTAATCTTTCTAAGATAATGATTTAGTATATTCGATACTAAGATACTAATAAGATACTGAAATAATGACTTCCTGAAGAAAAGCTTGTTATTTACTTACTATTAGGTTGTTTCTTATCCTTCATTAAATTCAGTTTTTTTTTGAATTGTGTATTTCATTTTTTTAACTCCCCCTTTTATTTTGTATGACTAAGGTTAATTCCAAAGTTTTTGATTTACAAAATTCAGGCAACCCAACAAATTCTGTAGCACCTTCTCCTTTGAGCTAAGGGTAGAGTATTTTAAAGCATTGAAACACACACAGAGACACACACACTCTAAACTATTATGATTCAGTAAATATAAAAGTAGATGACAGCAAATTTTTATAAATAGGCAAAAATCTAAAATTCACCTAATAATCCAAGAATATACCTAGTTTCACTATTACCTAGTTTCATCACATGATTGCTAGGTAGGCAGTGTTCTCATTTTTAAAAAATCAATAAACTTAGTAGAATTAACCAAAATGTGCAGGTCATGCAATAAGACAATATAAAAGCTGTGAATAGCAATCGTAAGTTCTGTCCTGGACACAGGTAAACCATATCTACATTGTGTCCTGGGCGAAAAACTTTTTCTCTTGTCTTCAAATTGCATATGACATTTTTTTAACCTTTTTTTCACCACCAAATCAACAAACATTTAGTCAGTATCTTCTATGTGCCGAGTACCGTGTTATGTGCTAGGAAAAGCTGTTAAGTAATTGATTTTAATAAGAAGTTTTTTTCAGCTTGCAAAATTTCAATAGAAATGTCTATCTCCCTCTATGAGTAATAATGACTTTCTTTTTAAAAAAACTGTGCCATATTTAATAATCTGATTATCAGATAACTGACAAGGGAGTCAGGAATTTGCAGACTTGATTTATTATTGGTTCCGTGTTCTTATCTTAGGGTAAAATCATAATGTTCCTCAGTTGTGCAAATCCATGACTTTATAACAGATATAACAGGGTTCTGTGTATTCTTAGAAGCCTTTGCTCTTTTTTTTCTTTCTTTTTTTTTTTTTTTTTTTTTAGTTAACAGTGGCAAGGAAACTGGGCTCATACTTGAAACAAACCACTTATAAAACAGAAAAATAGTACTTTTTACTATTAGAGATTTTTTTTTTTAATTCTAATTTGTAAATACTTTTATTTTTATTTTAAGGCAATGTAGATAAAAACAAAGTAGGAAGTACCTTTATCCACTGCTGGTGAGAGTGTTAAATTGGCATAATCTTTCTGAAAAGTAATCTGGTAACATATATCTCAAGAGCTTTAAAAAGTTTCATTCTTTTAGACTCAGTAATTGCCCTTCTAGGAATCTATCGGCTTCTCCAAACAGAAATTTGGGAAAAAATCATGCAGGTACAAACATGTCCAAACAATATTATAATAGCCAAAAAAGGGAAAATAAATGCCTCTAAAACATAGGGGATAATTAAATGATATATATGAATAACAGTGTTTTTATAATTAAAAATCACATTTTCAGACTACTTATTGAAAAGGAAAACACGATATAAGTGCAAATAACCTGGCCACAAATTACATATACTGCCTAATCCTGATTTTTAAAAATTATATAGGTACATAGAAAGAACATTAAAAGTAACATCAAAATGTGGACAGCTATCTTTAGTGAAAGGGATCATGAATGGTCTTTGTAGGTCTTTTTTTTTTGTATATGCCCACAATTTTCTATAATGAGTTTTCATAATAAAAATTTAAGTGTGATTCTTTTGGACTGTTCTGTAGGTTTCTAATGTGTAACAAATGATCACTGTGTGCATGTGCTTAGCAATAAACTATTCTCAGTTACAAAGCCGTAACATTACATCTTATTCCATTAAGAGAGAGCTACCTAAAAAAATCCTAGCTATAACCATAAAATTATTCACAAAGAAGACTTTCTCCATATCTTAAAAATGTTGAAAAGAATCCCAATGAAATGGGTGTAATTTGATAAGTAGGCTTGCTGATCAAATTTTAATCATAAGGAAAAGTAAAGCTGAGAACGAATCCATGCCATGCATTTATTCTCACAGAACAGTCCCCTATCATCACATGTATTCGTCACGTGGCTCCCTGCCAGAATCCCCATACAGCCACCCTAAACTCGGCTACTCCTCTGGAGTCCAACAGGCCATTAAGGTCCCAGGTAAAAGCAGATGACACAACCTCCTTACTTACTCCAATTCTCAGCTCTCCTCCAAATGACCCCAATTGTCTTGGGATCGTTACACATCCCTCCTACCCTCTCTACAGTCTTGACAATAAAAATATTACAGTTCAGTCCTAAGACTAATTCTTTCATTTGAACTCCTGAGTTCATCCTATCCATCTTGTCATCTAGCCCTCTCTTATATTTTCAATTTCTCCCTTTCCTGTGGGATGCTTCTAAGGAGCTAAAATCTCTATTTTTGGAGAAGAAAAACTAAACAAGGAAAAAAAAAAAAAAAAAAAGAAACTTTGCTTTACTTTTTCAAATATCACCACACCTCCTCTCCTTCCTTTCCTTAAGTTCATTGAAAAGTTTCATCCACCATCTCAACCTCTGTAACTCAGTTCTACTCGTGTCATCCTACTGTGATTTCTGATTATTCCCAAATCTATGTTTCTAGCCTGGATAGTTCTCCAAAGCCCGATACCCATTCTTAACTCATCTCAACAAGTCCCCAAACCAAATTCCTTCTGTCTCTGTAACCTATCTCACTTTATGGAACGTGGTTCTCCCACCTGCAACTCATAGCTCTTCTGCACCTCTAATTCTATATCAAGATAGGAGAACTGTAGGTGGTACAAAAGGTACACAGTAGTCTTGTTGTTTTTCTGGTTGAAAACAGGGTTCAAAAATCATATAACTAGGTAACTGCTTTATACAATCGTTCATTTCATATCCTGCCAATAGGATTTACAAAAGTGAGGCACTGTCCTCCCATCCACTTTTCACTTTTGTTCAATGTACAATTGTTGATGTACTCCTGAAAGATAAAGAGAATAACACATCGAGTAGTTCATATTAATCACCTTCATCTCTCAATTTAATTATAGGATCTACTAATATCATTACAATTTTTTTTTTCAATTTGCTAAATGACATTCTTTTTTGATGATGGTAGAGGTTGTGGTGGACAAAGGTTAAGAGAAGATCCAAAACTACATCAGAAAAATACTGTCCCCAAAACCAAAGAGAAATGTCTTAAACACTATATATAGTCCATACTGACGTTTCAATTAAAAAAATTGTCTTTTTGCTTATTGAAATTTATTTCAAAATTCCAGACAAACCCTACTTGGTCACAAAATCCTAAAAGATACTCCTAGGAAAGTATGAATTCTTAGGAAATTGGCTGTTTTCACATAATTTATGAACCAGTGAAACAACCTAATTCACAGGTGACTCTAATCTGAACACTACAAACATTCATAACCTTAGGGATTACAAGTAATAGTGCCTGACTCTCCTGGTTAACGAGGATTGCAAATGTCCAGAGTCCAATAAATGAACAGTCACAAAACTGGCATCATACTAAGGCCCTTATCAAGAGCATTATTTAAACAATCTCCAGTTTTCTTGTCAATTAACAAGGAAGAAGCAAAATTAAGGTAAATCAAGTATCAACCCACTGACAAGCTTTCTACTTTCAATGAAATTTATTTTATAATGACTACTAAACCCAAAGTAGAATATCTGTACTTAACTATTCAGATCTGATTTTTAGACTGTTGCTTGAATTGGTGAATGATGTGATGTGAGGAAAAAAATACGACACATAAAACTCCAAAATAAAAGAATTCCCCAAACTTTGCCCACATACATGATTTAGCTCTCTGCTTCTCCCTGAAAAGAAATGACTAGAAGCATATAGTCCTCTCAAACACCATCTTGAGGAGGGATAAGAAAGCAGAACATTTTGGAAAGAAAAAGGATTTAAAAAGCAAGGTAGCCCAGGGCAGAAACATTATCTGCTATAAGTATTGCTAATTCTGGTTACCCTAATCTCTGCTGAAAAGGATACAGAGTAAAATACATTAGACCTCCTACTGCCATTTCAAGCCTTGTGAAAAGTAGGGTTTGGAGAGGGAGGTTTTTAAAAAGCAGGCAGTAACTAGGAGAAATAATGTTTCGCTTGGAAAAACAAGGGCTGAACAGGAACCTCCAGCTCTATTTTCACTGCCCCATTCTGCAAAACAACCTTGACTTTACCGTGGTCTCTAAGAAAATGGGTAGGAAAGCACAAAGGAAAAAATGGGGAGGAGAAAAAACAAACAAGCTGTAAGAAATGTTTTATTCTCCTTGCTTCAGTCACCATCACCTCAACCCATTTTGGCAGTGCTTACCCTTAGCATCTGTCTCCACTCCTTTGCCCTCAGCATTAGAGCAACGTAATTCTGAAATCATTTCACTTTCCTGTGTATATAACTTGCTCCAATGCTACAAAACTTACATATCAAACATGTACAAAAGTATTCTTTTATACTATTTTCCAACGCATACAATCTTAAGCACACTTAATTTCATGAATGTTGCATTTATGATCTAGTCACTTCACAGGTTAAAAAGGCTTCTGTGAGATAGTCTAAGAAACTATAACAACCATTTATAACACTGGAAATGTTAGCTCTGCTCCAAGTTCCTGCACTGGCTTCAAAAGAATAGTCCTGGTTTTTTGCCTAACTCAGTTTTATGACCTGAATTCAGTCTTTTCTCTCTGGGCCTCAGGTTCCTCATTTTCACAATTGGGATTTGGAATAGTCATAACACATTTACTACCTCTTCCTTTTCAAATGTGTCATACTCATGTTCTATACGACTGTTTATAACACCTTGCTCCCTGAGTATATACCTTTTTTTTTTTTTTTTTTTTAGGTAGGTAAGAATCATGTTTTATACATTCCTTGTGTCTGGCTGAAGCTCAGTAAACCTGTATAGACTGATGTAAGAGACGGCGGGGGTCATAAAAAAAGACATTAAAATGTGGAAGGATTTGTTCAGGTTCATATTGTAAACTGGATCAGAAATCAGAACTAGACTCCTTAATTTAACTCCAGTATTTTTCGTAGCTGAACCCCTCTCCTCCCTTGTTCTCCACAAACCCTCCCAGGTCTCTGAATATGTATCTCAAACAGCCACCTATATTAAAGGTTGGGGCTACGTCTGAAACATCTTTAAACGCCCCACATTTGGTACAACGCATAAATGCTCGCGTGAGAGAACACTCCCTTCCAATAAAACCAGTTAGGAGATGCACCCTCTGAATAAATTTGTATAAGCAAGCCCATCCTAAGCCTAGCTCCATCCTTTCACCGAGGGAGCAAACAGAGGGATACACCACATGAAGGAATCTTCCAGATTTAAGCTTATAGTTTTTGGCAGGGCCTAAAGCGCGAAGGCAAAGAGTTAGTGGGGGGGGGGGGTAGGGAGGGAGGGAGCGAGCAAAGAATTGTCTGGTTTCCCAGAGCTTCACTAAAAAAAGGGGGGGGATGGGAGTGGAAATAGGGTTGTAAGACAGGTTAATAACCTGGGAAAAGGGATATTCTAGCTTAAAAAGTGCCACCTTTCAAAAGATCCATGGATCGATTTTGAGCCATCCGCAACACACTCTATAGCATATCGGAAATGGAAGGGGTTAAACTTTTGCCGGTGGATGGAAACACCAGAGCAGCTAAAAATCAAGGGTGGGGGTTTGGGATTCGCAGAGGACAGATGGGGGACGGAGTTGGAAGGGAGGGATCGCTAACGTCAGAACATATATGGGAGGAAAGAGAGTAAAATGCCGGCCGAAAGGGAAATCAGGAGGGCAGGGATGAAATCAGGGAGAGCGAAAGAGCCCGGGAATGAGCAGTGGTCGGAGAGAAAGATGGGGGAGGGGGCGAATAGAAGCACAGACCCAGCGCAGAGCGCCAGGCTCTTGGGCGACCCGGTGGTCCTCGGCTTGAGACAGGGGTGTGGGTAATCTGCCCCTGTCCCCAGCAGCAGTTTGTACCTGTTGGTGTGGAAGCGGTGGAGCGGGTCGGTGCGATGGCAGGAAGACAGCTGGCAGCCGAAGTCGCTGATGTCAAGGCAGCCCGGCTCCTCGCTCGGGCAGGTGCCCAGACCGCGAGGGGGTCCCAAAAGCGGGAAGGGCTCCTCCGGGGTCAGAAACTTCTCGTATGAAGTGGTGGCCGACGCCTCGTCGGACATGACTGGAGACGGCAGGGCTCAGGCTCCCTCTCTGGCCCCGGGCTGCTCCCGCGACCGCCCTTGCCCCCACTCTAACCTGTCCCTGTCGCCGCAGCGCCGGGGTGTGCCCGCTGCAGCTCCCTAGCAGGCTGAGCGCGTCTGCCAGTCGCTGCCCCGGGAGTGCAGACGACGCTGCTCCAGGCCACGGCAACCCACCGGCCCCCGGTTAGCCCCCCAGTAGCCTCAGCAGCCGCCCCAGTGGCCGCCGCCGCTGCCCAGCCCAGCCTCGTCAGCGCAGCACCGCCGCCATCAGCCTCGCCCCGCCCCGCCCCGCCCCGCCCACTGCGCTCATCTACCGCGACTACTGCAGTCCGCCCCGCGCTCAACCCGAGAACGGCAGCGGTAATCCACTCCCCACGCCCTCTGCTGGAGCGGAGGAAGAACTGAACCTCCACTTGCCCGCACGGCGCTGTCCGCCCCGCCCTCCACGCAGCCAATCAGAGATTCCAGGCGCTAGAAAGCCGGGCGCTTGGAGCCAACCCCCTCCTCCGGTGGCTGATTACTAAACAGCAAGCCGCAGCCCTTAGAAAAGGGACTTGGCCAAGGTCACACTGCGGGTGCGTGAGAAAGAATCCAGATGCCCTGGTTCCCAGTACAGTCGATCACCCTGTCCCAACTAAACAAGTATTTATTGCGGTCCTGCAGTTGTGTGCCCAGCACTGTGCAATGACCTGTAAGGAAAACGGGCCAAGTAGAGAAAAATAGTCCCCGTCTCATTTCTGATCATCTAACCCCAAGAATTCTACGCAACGGCCACCAGGCTACTCAGAGCTGCTAGATACGTAGAGCTTTTTTTGTGCTCTGTGCTGCGGGTCGCCTTATAAATTCTGTTTGGAATGCCCTGCCGTTTCTCCCTTGCTGATCTATAAAGCCCCAGCTCAAATGTTACCTCCTCGGTGAAGCCTTCCCTGACTCCCAAAGGAGACTTAGGTATTCCTGCCAATGCTCTTTTAGAAAGGGCACTGACCTTGTTCAACCTAAATCGACTTACTAGGTATTACACACTGTTCGTTCTTCTTTTCTCTTTTCTCTTACTCTATCTAGACTAGTAGTTCCAGATCTTAGGCACGTAAATCCTTTGAAAATATTTAGAGGAAGATACAAGATTGCCAATGTTATTATTTTGCCAACTGAAGGCAATTTTTAAAACTGCCTACTACTATTTTTATAAAAGGAAGCACATTTTCACATAAAATGATGAGTCTAATCTCTCAATATAACATTAGCAATATTTAGCTTTACTGAAAAACTACATTGAACCTGTCAACAAAAGTCACTGCCACCAATCCAGTGCCAACAGGAGTCCTGAATCTGGGGTGAGGTGAAGGGAGGAACTTTATTTATTTAAGTGAAATGGCTCCAGTTTCACAGCTCAAGTCAGAGAAATGCAGCAAAAAGTACACTCCCTGGAGACAGAGGGAAGGCTGACTTATACAGGGAGAAGTTCCCAGGCCTGATCCCTAATTGATCCATTTCTAGGCAAATGGTGATCCCAACTTCACACAGTTTGGTCCAAAAAGCACCATCCTAACTGGTTTTTAAGAAGCCACTCTGGTTGGTAAAGATGCAAGTGAGGATACAGCTGCATAATTCCAATTGGACAGGGAAGGTTGCAGTCTCATTGGTGGAAATACAGTACCAGGTGCTGCTCTGTAAGGCTTGGCTCAGATGGCAGGAACACAGTGTAGGAGGCTTAACAGCTTAGTTCATGGCTTTTCCCAGATACAGGGGTGCATGAGAGGCCTATGCAAACATGGCTGCTAGACTCTCTTTATGAATTTGGGTCCAGTTCACTACAAGGAGTCTTTCTCGAGGTTGGCAAGAGTTTAGAGTCTACTTCTGAACCCAGAGCCAATAGTGCCCATATTAAACCAAGGAAATAAATATCATCCCTAACCTGAAGAGTCTGCCAAAGCAGCTATGAGGTTATTCTCTGATTTACCTAATTCTGATTTCTAGGTTTACTTCTGGAATTTTCAGTAGTATTAAAGATCTTAGAGAGATCGGCAGGGATGTAAACGCAAGATTCTACTGTTAAAATAGCCCACGTTCTCCCTCAAAAAGCCAATCTTATCATCTAAGAAAGCTCTCTTCTGAACCACTGCCTGTTCAATTTCATGAATTTCTGGGGCAAGTTGTTCAATAGCCTTAGAGACTATATTAAGCTTCCTGAGAGTGCCGCAACAACTTTCTACAAACTTGATGCCTTCAAATAACATAAAAGTATTCTCTCACAGATCTGGAGACTAGAAATCTGAAACTAGCAGGACTACAGTCACTCCAGAGGCTCGAGGGGAGAAGTGGTTCCTGACCCCTTTTTGCTTCTTTTTTTTTAATTAAGTTTATTGGGGTAACATTGGTTAATACAATTATACAATTTTCAGATGTATGTTATAATTTGACATCTGTATATTCTATTGTGTGTACCACCCAAAGTCCAGATTCCTTCAGCTACCATATATTTGATCCCCTGTACTCACTTCACCCTCCCCCTACCCGCCTATATTTGACCCCACTTAACCATCTACCTCCCCCCTCCTCCACCACCCTCTACTCTCTGGTAACCACTAGTGTAGCCCATGTCCATGAGTCTCTGTTTCTTTGTCCTGTTCATTTGTTCCTTTTAGTTTTATATCCCACATATAAGTGATATATCATGTGATTTTTCAACTTTTTCTGTCTGGCTTATTTCACTTAGCATGATTATCTCAAGGTCCATTCATGTCGCGACAAATGGCAGTATTTCATCTCTTCTTATGACTGAGTAATATTCCTGTATACATGTACCACATATATATGTACTGTATATATGTACCACGGCTTCTTTAGCCAATCATCTATTGCAGGACACTTTGCTTCCTTCCATGTCCTGGCCACTGTGAATAATGCTGTTATGAATATGGTGTGCAAATATCTTTTTGGATATGGGTTTTCAAGTCTTTGGGGTAAATGCCCAGTAGAGGGATTGCTGGATCATATGGTAAATCAATTCTTCATTTCTTGAGGAACCTCCATACTGTTTTCCATAGTGACTATACCAATTTGCAGTCCCACCAGTAGTGTATAAGGGTTCCTTTTTCTCTGCATCCTCTCCAACACTTGTTATTACTTGTCCTGTTGATTATAGCCATTCTAACAGGTGTGAGATAGTATCTTATTGTGGTTTTAATTTGCATTTCCCTAACAGCAAGCTAGTGGAGCATCTTTTCAAATATTTGTTGACCATTTCTTTGTTCTCTAGGGAGAAGGATTTGTTCTGGTCCTCTGCCCATTTTTTGATTGGATCATTTGTGTTTTTTTTTTGTTGTTGTTATTGAGTTGTATGAGTTCTTTGTATATTTTGGATATTAGGCCCTTATCGGAGGCGTTACTTGCAAATATATTTTCCTATTCGGATGGCTGTCTCTTTACCTTGTTGACAATTTCTTTTGCTGAGCAGAAGTTTTTAGTTTGATTTAGTCCCATTCATTTATTATAGCTTTTGCTTCCCTTGCTTTTGAGGTCAAATTCATAAAAACCTTTTTAAGTCCAAGGTTCTTGAGTTTCATTCCTATGTGTTTTTTTTTTTTTCTGTGCATTTTATTGTTTCAGGTCTTATACTCAGGTCCTTAATCCATTTTGAGTTAACTTGGGTGTGTGGTGATAGACAACAGTCTAGTTTCATTCTTTTGCAAGTGGCTTTCCAGTTTTCTCAGCACCATTTATTGAAGAGGCTTTCCTTTCTTCACTGTATATTTTTGGCTCTTTTCTCAAACATTATTTGCCCATATAAATATGGGTTTACTTCTGGACTCTTGATTCTGTTCCACTGATCACTGTGTCTGTTTTGCTGCCAATACCATGCTGTTTTGATCACTGTCACTTTGTAGTATAATTTGAAGTCGGACTGAGTGATGCTTCCAGGCTCATTCTTTTTTCTCAGGATGGCTTTGGCAGTTCGGGGTCTTTTGTGCTTCCATACAGATCTGATGATTTCTTGTTCTAGTTCTTTTTTAAAAGCCGATGGGTTTTGCTGGGGATTGCATTAATTCTGTTTAATGCTTTAGGTAATATGGTCATTTTAACTATGTGCATTCATGTAATCCAAGAACACAGAATATCGTTCCATTTTTTTGCATCTTCTTCGATTTGTTTTAATAGGATCTTGTAGTTTTCATTATGTAGGTCATTTACATGTTTCATTAAATTTATTCCTAGGCATTTTATTCTTTTTGTTGTGATTGCAAAAAGAATTATTTTTTCCACTTCTTTTTCTGACACTTCATTATTAGAGTATAGGAACGCTATGAATTATCGAATGTTGATTTTGTATCCAGAGACTTTACTGTATTTGCTTATTGTTTCTAGTAGTGTTCTTGTGGAGTCTTTAG